>DF239148.1:161209-278492 GCA_000507305.1 Breviolum minutum Mf 1.05b.01
GTGTGTGTGTGTGTGTGTGTGTGTGTGTGTGTGTGTGTGTGTGTGTGTGTGTGTGTGTGTGTGTGTGTGTGTGTGTGTGTGTGTGTGTGTGTGTGTGTGTGTGTGTGTGTGTGTGTGTGTGTGTGTGTGTGTGTGTGTGTGTGTGTGTGTGTGTGTGTGTGTGTGTGTGTGTGTGTGTGTGTGTGTGTGTGTGTGTGGCTAAATAACCCGAAGTTTTTCATGGAATGTAACAAAAACGGGCTGTTTCGTTGTTCTCATTGTGGTGTTTTTTGTTTGTCGTGCCAGCCTTGGTGTACCTTCAATTCCAAGAGATTTGGATGCATCTTTGCTCCCCTACTCAGCAAACAGGTGGCAAAAATGAAGGTTTAATTTGGGGCTTCCCTACTGAAAAGGTATTAAACCACTGGTGGTGACGATTGCATTGTGGGTTGGGGGTAGATCAAAGGTATGTTTATATGCATTTATCATTGAAACTGGCCAAGGGTCGATAAATATGCCATATAGGAACTACCCCGAAAATAAATAAAATCTTAGGATATGGATGTAGATACTGAACAAGATGACAAGATCCCTGCAGTTTTTTGGTGTTTTTACAACTGTTTTGTAGATCCTACATATCAATGGGGTGCAGGATTTGGTGTCCAACAAGGACGATCACACCCAAAAACCCCGCCATTTCATGACGACTGCCCCCGAAACGGAACAGCCGGAAGCTGAGAATCACCATACCTTGGTGATGAAACTTCAAATATTTTTTAATATTTTTAATGTTCATCCCGATCCCTGGGGAAATGATCCAATTTGACGGATGCACATATTCTGTCAAACGGGTTGGTTCAACCACCAATGAGCATATGTAGAAAAAAAGAAAAAACATCTTCCATACACCTCCAGTTTTGGCTTGAAACATCTTACCTTTTGGGCGGAGGGATGTACTCCCTGGCATGAACGGCTTGAACCAAAGCCGGAACAAATCATGTTTCATCCCAATCATATTGTTAAAAAAGGCCTTCGTTCAGTGGGTCTAAATATTCAACATTTTTGCAGTTCCCTTGAGGGTTTTTTGGAATATTCAGGAGAACTGCGGGAATAAATCTATTTACCTCAATTATTTGGAGAATGGGCTCCCAATTAGTTTCAGTGGTTAAGAACCATGGTTAGTTGTTATCCCCCGAGTAGGGTTTTGGGACCCCTTTCCAAATAGCCATTCATGGCTTATAGATGGTTTTGTTACTAGCCACTTCCTAACTGCGGTGATCCTCCAAGTAGAGGGCACATGTATCATGTTGACCTGAAGTTCATCAAACAACTGGGGGGGATTCCCTTGGGGCCCCCGCAACACCAATCTTCTATGTCAAAAAATAGTAGCGAAGTTCACACGAAACAAAAGGCCCCAAAAGGTAGCTGAGGAAGACAAATCCACCTCAATTTCAGGGAAATCTAGGTTTTTGACGTATTACTAGGTGGTGGTTTCAAATATTTTTTATTTTCACCTCTACTTAGGGAAGATTCCCATTTTGACTAATATTTTTCAACTAGGTTGAAACCACCAACTAGATTACAATTTGTCCAGAATCGTTGACGAAATCGCCGAAGAAAAAAGTTTGCGGCCAAAAAAAACTATCCCCAGGATTTCTGCACTTGCGGAGTTATCTTTTTGCAGCTTGGAGTTGTTGGTGGTTTTTTCTACGGTGTTTACTAGGGAGTATGATGATGATGATACGAATCTAAGGGCACCACCACCCCCAAATGCCCCACCAGGAAATAGCTCCAGGAAATAGCTACGGTCCGAACCAACGGGAATTGTGGTGGTTTTTATCATCCCTGGAAGTTGAGGCCCTATTTTCTGGGGCCTGTTTGGATAACCCTACAAAAAATGGATCAAACCCCTGTTTGGGAGTGGGAGTTTGGGAACTACCCTGATGATCATGGAGTATGATGATCATGGGATGACTAGGGGCCAAAAATTGGAACTACCCCCCAAACAGTAACAGTCACCTAGGGAATCCTTACAAAACCTTTATTTGTGACTGTTACTAGGTGGGGGGGCAGGCAGAAGGTCTATATATACACCCGAAAATCCATGCAATTTTCTCTGCTTTCTTGCCTTGCCCTCTGAGGTTTTCTTGGGCTTAAGTTCATCCAAGTTCCAAGCAACCATCAGCTATTTGATTGCTAGTACAATCGCCAGAAATGGTGGACTGCTAGTTTGTTGGAAGATTTCGTGATCTTACCTTTTTGGGCAAGAAAGCCGTTTGGGTCGACTTGGACCTTTTTGGGGGATTTGGTGGTATCACCAAAATCAAGGAAAAAGTAAGAACCTGGCAATTCTTTGGTGCCCTTTGTTGGGATGGTTAAGTGACCCTTTCAAAGGCTTGTTGGTGACCAACCCAACGATCAGGGATCACAAAGGTCACGGCTTGAATCACCTGGCACCCTGGGTCTACTTGACTCTAATGACCTTGAAGCCGGGATTGGTGAGTTATATCCCAATTTCATCCATGGGACGATTGTATATTGACCTACATGAATGGTTGATTTTTATGGCAAAGTACTAGATGTACTAGGTAAATATACCATATACATGAATGGCAAAAACACCATACAATGAATGGTATGCGTATACTTGGATGTCCCAGGAAGTTAGCAAATGGTTAGGATCAATGGGTTATAACCCCAATATATACTAACCATTGATCCTAACTTCCTGGGACATCCAAGTACTACCCCTGTTTTTTATTTCGCACCAAAAAAAAATTGAGGAAATCCGTGGTCGCATGTTGGAGATCGATCCGCAGCTGCGTAACAATGCGCGCTTGCAGAATTGCTTAGTGGCTTGGGAAGATGCTTGGGAGCCTCGGTTCGAACCGTTGGAAAAATACGGGGAAAAATGAAAAAAACACCAGGTACACTCCGGTAATCTAACAAAGCAATGGAAAATCCACCATTTGAAGATGCAGTTCCTATTCAAGATGGGGATGTTCCATTGCTATGTTTGTTTACCGGAGGGTACCCATACAAATCTTAGGTGGTGGTTTTGTACATATTTTTGGAATGTTCACCCCCGAAAATTGGGGAAGATGTCCATTTTGACGAATACTTGTCTAAATGGGTTGAAACCACCACCTAGAAATCCATGGGATGGAAAGGTATGTTTTTTCCCTACATGAATGGTTGATTCCCGGACTTGTCAGGTGAGGGTTGTTAGATTTTATGGTGGTCTCTGCTCCTGGTGTTTTTTTACGTATTCGAAACCATGGGATTCATCATTAAATCACCACCATTTGCTAGGAATATTTTTGGAAGTTGTCCAACCACCTTGTTCACTCCATACCCCTGGAACGTTGGAACCCTTGCAATTCTGCAACCACTGGAAGCATTGGAGACCCAGATATAAAACATGGTTTTCCATAGGAAATTTGATGCAAAAAAAATCGATGGTGTAATTTTGTTTAAGATTTACCTTACAAAAGATTATCAAAAGATGCATTGTTTGGTTTGGCAATATAATGACCCCTGCATGAAGGAAGAAACTTAACTAAAAACCACCTGCAGATTTAGGGGCAGAAATCCCTTGTTGTAAAGGTGATATATGTTTTGCACCCCAAGAAAACCCTACAAATCACACACACCAGTTGGATTAATGTGGTACTGCTCATGGAAGAAATTCTGCACCACCTGGGATGTATAAACCTTGTAAATAATGGGGTTACAACTGTATAAATACCAACCTCAACTGGTGATCGCCGGATTTCTGGTTGCCATCAACAGTAACGTTTTGGGATTTGCACATCCACTGGGGCCCCTCACGTTTTACATTGAGCAATGAAAAAAGGGCCCCTGATTGTTAAGGTTATATTAGGGGATGATATTTCCTACCCAGTCATATAGGGATTATTTCATAAACCATGAAATAAGGATCCTGTCATTAACCAACCAGGATTCAATGGAAAGTATCCGAAGGTTTTTTTTCGTGGCTCCATTGGGTTGACCGGCCAAACGCCGTCCCTCAACCGCTCCCAAAACGCCATGGATCGAGGAGTTGGGCTCACGCTTCCTTCGTCCAAGAGAGGTACAACATGCCTTGTGTTCCGTAGCAGTGCAATTGGGGCATCTGCAACGTGAACATGAGATGCTTGGGCTTTGCAAAGCTAGGTGGTGGTTTCAAATGATGTTTTATTTTCATCCCTACTTGGGGAAATGATCCATTTTGACTCATATTTTTTCAAAGGGGGTTGAAATCACCAACCAGTAATTACTTCAAGAAAAAGGTATGGACTAAAAAAGTGGATGGTTTTTTTTCGTTTCCACCTCAAAAAAGGTTTGAAAATAACCAAATGAGACGTGCAAGATCTGAAATGTTGGTGTTTCAACTATAACCAAACTGAGTGAACATCCGATTTTTGTTTAAACACTGCCCAGCAACTGCTGGGCATGCTTAAACATCTCAACCTGCGGACATGTGACATACACTCTGCTAAACTAACATGGCTCGAAGATGGACGCGGATTGAGTCGATGTATTTCTCACAACAGCAATGGCACATCCTTGAACAATGCTGGGAAAAGGGAGACAGTCCTTTCCTTTTTTGGAGCAAACAGCCTAATTTTTCAGGGGCAAACTTGTTGTTCGTTATGGGGAAGGTAAGGTCTGACCCAACTGAACTTTCACGACTCCTAAGGTTCATTTTGGGATAACGATACGTTTGATTGTCAATCGCCATGAAACTTGGGGAGAAGCATCACAAAAACGGACTGCTACTCAAAGGCAGTACTGAGTATGAATCTGAAAAACTTCCAACTCTAGCAGAAAATTGGTGATGTTTTGTTGAGATGTTCAAGTGGATTTGTTTATCCAAAAATATCTTTTGTTTTGAAAAAGACCCAAGATACCCAAGATGTCACCGATGCCAAAAGACGTCCATGGGAAAGTTTCCCGACATAATTCTTCCCATGTGTTTTTTTCATGTGGATTTTGCTGAAGATATCTCATGCCTATCATGTTGTTTCGTTTGTTTCAAAAAGCGCTTGAAGGGTGGTGTGGGTGTCCTTTATTTCACCTACATTTTTTTCCAAGAGTATGTGTCGCCACCAACCTTTTCAAGTTTCAGGGAGTGTAGAGGTCACATTTCGTGAAGGTTGAAGAATCAAACAATCATAGGGAAAATGGAAGGAAAACCATTGGAATGATACCCTTAATCAACCCGATTAATTCTCCTTATATCACATGGGTATTTATTGGGTCCCAATCCTCTTTCAAAGGGCTCCAACTGTGGGGGTTAGGGCGGTTTTCCCACCATTTGTTTTCTATGAAACAACTTTCGAAAACGACTTTTGGATCCAAAAAACCGAGGACGTTGGCTTCAATGGTGGATACACAAGAAGCCGAACTCTTTTTGGTTCTTCCCAGGCTTTTTGGTGGGTTTTTGAAGGGTTTTGGGTGCAGCTCCACCCCCCCGTTCTTGGTGGTGGTGAATTCAAATAATTATGCTTTTATGTTCACCCCGAAAATTGGGGAAATGATCTAAAAATTTGACTTGCGAGGCCCCCTTTTTTTGAAATGGCTGGGGAAACAACCGTCAACTAGATCAACTAGTCTTGTGCTGGGATATCTTTTGGGGCTCAGCTAATGGTTTGGTGGTTGGTGGGTCGGATTGTTGGGGATCCCCGTATGAAAGGGGGTTGCCCGGCCGAATCCTTTTTGGACACCCCACCTTGGGGAAGTTCGGAAAATCATCGACTCAAACAAAGTGCCGGGTTGCTGGTAGGGGATGTGGATTCGTTCCCAGGAGGGTAGTTATATGGGCGCGAAAAAAATGTGCGACAACAAAAACAGCGTGGAAATTTGGATGATTTTAGCTTCCACCCCGCCGATCGGCAGGCTGGTCTTGTTATGTTCTTTGGCGCCTGGGCAAAACGTGAAGGAGAGAAAGGGATATTTGCCACCTAAATTTGAGCAAGTTGGACTGACTGATTTAGAAGTCCTTGGCCAGGGTCTTTGCGTTGATACATATATATACTAGATTACTAGATTTTACATATTGAAAATTTGTTATATATATATATATACAGTATGTCTAGAACCCATATGACCCTTGTTGTGATTGGAAAAGGCCGTGTTTCGGCGGGGTTGACCTTCAAAAAAAAGAGGTCATTGGGGTTCTAGTTGTATATAGTAGAGATGCTACCATGGGAACCCACAACCTTCATTTTAGGGGTTATAACCCATATTTTGAGGTGTAACACCTTCATTTTTCATGGTTTTGGGGTCCAAGGGTAGGTGGTGGTTGAACAACGAGCTTTGTTCATTTTCAAGCGCCAAATGTTAAATTGTAAGATTGATCCCAATTTGGAGTAGTGTCGAAAACTCCTGGTTGTTTGGAGCTTGGTATTTTCGACACATTGGGAATAATTTTCCATGGGATCCATGTACTGTATATTTACCTAGGTTTGGTTGATGTTCATGGCAACCATTAATGTTCTATCATCTTCCAACCATTAATTTTCAGGGGCTATGTTAGTTTCAGGGACTGTGATTACACAATAAGTTGGATCTATGGCCCACCTAAGATGCAATCGCGGCAAATAAAGGTTTATGTCAAGATTCCCGAGCCTAAAAATGAAATGTCATTCTGGTGGTGACCGGCAAATGATCTCTGACACTTTTGTTGTCATGTGTGAAACAATTGGGATAATAAAAAAGTCGAACCCGCATGTGCCCTCCAACAAGTAGTTAGAAGGGTTGGTTGGCAATTCTTTCAACTAAGCCGTGATTTTTGATGTTTTTTGTACCTTCAAACCTATATGCTCCATGCATGGAATATTTGCTTGCATTTATAGCATTTAGCCAAATGTAGGCAAATATTCCATGTATGGAGCATCTGGGCAAAAACAGCTTTCCATTTCGTAGGAATGTATTGATCCCTTTAATCCCCTGTGGATGATTCCATCTATTTGATCCTTATTTTGATGACGTATTAATGATAAAAACCCCACTGGTAACATGGGTAGTTTCTCATCCCCAGCATGTAAAACAACCAACTCATTTGGAATTTCAATCTACCTTCCAATCCACCCTGGAAAATTAACATGTTGAACCCAAAGTCATGGAGGTGGATGGTTCAGATGATTTTCCTTTTCAATTGGTGCTCACCTGCTGCCTTTATCATAGATATACGCCCAAAGTAGGGAAAAAAAAACATCTATTTTGATCCCTATAAATTTAGCTGCGTGGTGGTTTCAAATATTTTTTATTTTCACTCCTACCTGGGGAAATGATCTAATTTGACTTGCGCATATTTTTCCAAATGGGTTGGGAAAAAAACGCCATTTAGCTAAGTATAGGGTTCATATCTCCATTTATAAGGGTGAAAAAACCCAGTTACCCATTGTTTTTCGGCAATTTATGGAGTTTGAAACCACCACTTAGCTGTGTGGATGTAACTCCAACAAAAAAAAGAAAAAAAAACTCCCCCAGCCACTTGGAGGATCATCCCATGTATCGTAAGTAGCTAGGATCACCCCCATTTATTTCAGCCATTTTAAAGCCCATTTGGAAGGGGATATTAACCCTGTCTCTTTTGTGAATCACGACACTTCAGCACATGACACTTTAGATGATGACACGTCCGCGGCCATAGTGGGCCCATTTGTAGCCAATCGCACGGGTTGAAAAAGATGGCAGCTATGGCTGCATGCGTTTGATGCTTTAGTGACCGCAAGATTGAGAAGAGGAATTGGTGCCGCGGAGCTCAATCGATCAGTGGCCTTTAGAGGAGCGGCAACATGGAAAGCAAAGATGATAGCTCGAAGAACTTTGTGCCACAATGGGATGGCAAACCGGAGACCTTCTCGCACTTCATAGTGGAATGCAAGTGGGCCTTGCAGTCAAGCAAGGTAAGTGACAGGCCTTTGCTGGCGGCAAGGATCGTCCGTCGAGCATTGCAGTCACCACATAGCGCCATTGTCCAGCTCATGTACAAGCTGCGCCCTGAAGAGTTCCGAAGTGAGAAAGATGTGAGCAAGCTCATCAAGTACCTGGAGGAGTCGCCTTTGAACCGGCAGCCATTGCCGGATGCTGGATCGAAGATTGGAGGATACTACAGGCGCCTCCATCGGAAAGGGCACGAAAGTGTCAACAGCTTCCTTATCCGTGAGGATAAGACCCATGATGATGATATGCTGAGGGCACTTCAACGTCTACTACGTGACAAAGAACTGGACTTTGAGGGCTATGACATGGACCTGGAGCAACTTCGCAGCTTCTGTGGTTTTAAGCCCGGGGCTAGCGTCTACTTTGGTGATGATGGTGATGGAGAAGAAACAGAACAAGAAGGCCAAACCGATGGGGAATCACGGACTGAAACACCCCGTGGATCCCAAGGCAGACCTTTCTCTACTTCCAAGGGCTCGGGCAAGAGTAGCTCTGGCAAGACTTCGTCAGCAGCTTCAGCATCGGAGGATGCGGTGGACAATCGCCGGGGCAAGGACATCTTGGAGAGGTTAATGGAGAAGGGGCTGATGCCCTTGGCGGCGTTGGACGTCATCAGGGGATGGCTTCTTTTGGAAATGACTGTTTCCAATGAAGAAGAGAGGAGGCTGATCAAGGCGGCCACCCGCAACTGTCCTATGCAGAGATCAGGTCAGCGCTTTTAGCAATGTTTGAAGATCGTGGTGGCGGCAAAGGAAAGAACTTCAACCAGCGACACCTCTACTACCAGGAGTTTGAACCAGAGCATGTCGAACAGTATGACGAGGCGTTCTACTATGAGGGCGGCTACCCCGAGTCCGACTATGCCTACTACGAGGAGTATGACCAGTACCAGGCTGACTGGGGAGACTCGTGGGAGGAACATGGAGAAGAAGAACAATGGCAAGAAGATCCCATGGAAGACGAGACCGTCCTTCGTTTGCAAGAGGAGGTCGAAGAGATTCAGAAGCAGAAGAGCGAGCTTGATTCGATGCTGGCCGAGACTGACCGCAACTTGGTGGAGGCCAGAAAGGCAGTTGCAGCAGCTGCCAAAGACAGAGGCTGGGCAGGAACAGTTCAGCAGAAGCAGCCGAGAGCTACTTCCACCTTTCCGTTCAAAGGAAAGAGNAAAACAAGGGAGATCTGAACAGCAAGAGCGCGGCAGCTGGGGCAAAGCCGAAAGCCGAGACCAAGAAGAAGAAGAAGGATGCAACTGGGCAGGACACTATGGAGGAAGTCAGCAGCTCGGAGGAGCAATCTCCAGGCAAGGAGAGCTGGCAACAGGTCGATCCATGACCAACTATGAAGAAGAGCCTCTAGGGGAGGACACGCGTCAACAGTTGTTGGCGAGCACTACGGAATTCAATGTAGGCTCAACAGTTCGAGCCTTGCAGGACTTTGCAAAACCTTTTCTATGTTGGGAAGTTTGCTGCAGAGCCAACTCCCTTTTGACATCAACCCTTCAACGAGAGGGCCTCGCTGCGGACAGAAAGACTTTGGACACCGGATACGACTTAGACAAGAAAGACCACATTCAGAGACTTGAGGAGGAAGCTTGGAAAAGGACTCCAAGCAAAGCATGGTTCTCTCTGGTGTGCACTGCTGTCACACTGATTCAGAATCTCAACCAGCGGGACTACAAGCAGGTTGAGGATCTGAGGAAGAAGAGACAGAAGTGCAGGAAGCAACTGAGAGGAGCCATAGCCATCATCTGGGCTATTCTTCAAGCTTCGTCTGGTGCAAGCCATTTCTACTTTGGGTGGCCGAAGAATGCCTATCATGGATGGCAATTACCTGAGATGAGGCTTTTCATCCAGCAGTTTGAGAAGATCTATGGCAAGCTCTACTTGGGTGCATGCATGGGATGGTGAGCCCCGACCAGTGGCCCATCCAAAAGAGCTGGCAGATCATGACCAATGACAAGGAGTTTGCTGACCGCTGTTACCTCAAGTGTGACGGTTCTCATCAACATCGTCCTGGAGGCATGGTTGGCATGGGCAGCTCAGCAGTTCATCAAACCGGCTTCTATCCCCCAAGCATGGTCAATGCCATTGTGAAATGTTGGAAGTCCCAACTTCATCGTGGCAATCACTTCAACATGAAGGAGGTCTCCATGGCACTTCAGCTGATGGAGAAAGTCGAGATCTATGCCCTGGAGGATGAGCAGGTCCCGAAGTCCGACGAAGTTACTGCGGATGATGAGGTCTCACAGTCGAATGCAGTTGCTAAGAATAAGCAGGTCCTAAAGAACAAGCGGTACATCACAGACAAGAAGCAGCAGGATCATGCCTGGTCTCTACTACACCGTCTACATCGAGCTGCAGGGCATCCAGCAAACCGAGCATTAGCCAGGCTATGTCAAGATCGTGGCATGCCTCCATGGTTGGTGCAGATGGCTCAGGATCTCAGGTGCCAAGCTTGTGAGGAGACGAAGAAAGGAGGACAGATGACACTGCCTGTGTCTGTGGGAGAGAAACCTGTACCGTGGCAAGTTCTTGGCCTTGACGTTTTCGAGCTTGTCTTCCAGAAGCAGAAGACAAAAGCCCGCTTTCTTCTCATGACTTGCCTGGTAATGAGACTGACAAGTGTTCAACTACTTTGGCAAGGAGATATCAACCAAATTGGCACGGACTCAGGTGAGAAAATGGTTCATGCCTTCACTGAGGGATGGCTACTACATCGTCCTCGTCCTGAATGGTGTTTGGTGGACCCTCAGACCCTCTTTCTGCCATTCTGCTGGAATTGGTGTGGCAGTTACTCCGGGAGAAGCCCATTGGCAACATGGTGCAACTGAGTCAATGGTCAAGTCAATCAAAGCGACTATGAGAAGGATCAGAAACGAAAGACCTCAATTAGCTCCAAAACTGGTTGGTGCTCTAGCCAGTCTGGCTGAGGTGAAGGGCTATACTCCAGTGCAGTGGGCTTATGGCTCTGATTGCAGCCAGTGGCATGCCGAGAATGACCCCTTGGAGGTGAACAAACAACACTCTTTGTCCACTTCTGAGTTTTGGCAGCTTCAGAGGAATCGAGAACGAGCAGAGCAAATTCATCGAGAAGAACTTGCCAAACAACGAATTGCGCGGCTCAACAATGCAGCACCACGGCCAACATCAGCATATGCCGTGGGAGACTGGGTCTGTGTTTGGCGGAAGTCCACAATACGGGCTAGGAGGAAAGCTGAAGATCCCGAGCCCAGGTTTTTGGGGTCCTGGGAGAGTGGCAATGATTGAGCCTGCAGTGATGCCTGAAGGAAAGGCATCAGTGATTTGGGTGCTTATGGGCACATCAGTTTGGAGGTGTGCACCTGAGCAGTTGCGGCCTGCGACTGAGCAAGAGATTGTGATGGAGACGATCAAGATGGGCGACACTATATCACTGCCTATGACTGATCTCATCCGAAGGTTGCATTCGACAGTGGATGTGACCAAAGAACCACGTTTTGATCCTGAACAAGACCTACTACCAGAGGATCCAGCACCCGCCGGTGCAGCATCTCATCACACAATCTTGCTTCACAGCCTTCGACACCACAGGAGGCTGAAGAGAGACAGAAGAGAGTGCACGAGGAGGTGGATAGATGGAATCAACTTGAGTCCATCAACAAGGCTAGGAGAACCGAAGGGTTGTCCCCTTTGACAACTCTGCCACAGCATTTGCAGCAAGATGTCTGGGAACACCGAGTAGAAGAAGGAAAGCTCATTAGACATCATCGACAAGCACGGTGGACTATGTTTGTTCCCAGTGAGAGCAATGATTGCCCAGTGGAACTTCGTGACATCTTGGGTGACAGAGTGACCCAATGGTGGGATGGCAAAACCGGTGGCAACTACAGAGATGACTGGAAGAAGTGTGTCGAACCAAGACACGCTTTTGCCCATGAATGGAAAGGCCACACTGAGTTCAAAGTGAGAAGGCCTATGAAGAAGAGAAAAGAGCCTGAGAGATACTCCATCGCTCAGGACAGTGATGCTGACATTGAAGGAAAAGCTGAGGCAGATGATGAAGCTGAGGACAGCCTCAACATGACCTACCTCAATCAGTTCTCTACTCAACAATCACTTCAAGATCCAACTTCTTTTTCGACATCAACCTCATTTCCAATTCAATCTCAACATTCTTCCTCACCACACCAACTTTACCAACTTCCACTTGAACCAGAACTGGATGAAGAAACTCAGGAAGCAATCCTGATGAAGATTCAGCAGTTGGAGTCGGTCCTCCAACATGAGAAAGAAGAGCAGTTCCGGCAAGAAATAGATGAAGCAGCTGACTCCGAGAAGCAGTTTCTCAATGTGATGATGACTTCGACCGAGGTCATCGGTGCTGATGAAGCCTGCTTTGTGGAGTTCACCATTGACAACATGAAAAGCTTTGTGGCGGACCACTATGCCTATGTCAATGAGATGCTCAAGGGACCTTCCAAGGAGGTCAACTTTAGAAGGCTGGAACCGCATCATCAGAAGCTAATGCAAGAAGCTATGGCTAGGGAAGTTTCGGAAGTACTTCGCTCGCAGACTGAGGGCACTATCTGATGAAGTACCTGAACAAGTTCTGAAGGAGCGATGCCTGCCTATGAGATGGATTTTGACATGGAAGCCGCTGTCTGACTATGAAGCTCCACCAGCAGATCCCAAAGAACCCACAGTGCTTCGTGAAGATGGACTAGCCAAAGCGAAGGCTAGAGTGGTGTTGATTGGCTATAAGCATCCCGACCTTGCTAGACGTGATGCTAGGACTGGCCAACCACAACTGAAGACTTCGTCTCCAACTCTTTCACGACTTGGAAGGCAACATCTACTACAAGCTGCAGCCCTGGATGAACATTCCATCGAGTCAGCGGATGCCAAGTCGGCATTTCTACAAGCTGATGAAGGAATTGGCACTGAGGAGATCTACACCAAGGGAGTTCCAGAGCTCAGCCATGCACTGGGGATCAGCCCTGGTGAGTCGAGCACCTCAATTGTGTTCTCCCTCCACGGGAAAGGGCGTGTTGGGGCTCAGCATCCTGGCCAAGAGAGCACTCACAATCTCCTGTCCATTGGGCTGCTCCATCAGCAATCTCACATTGGCCTGGTAGGCCCTTTGATTCTCCATCTGGGTGGCTATCACTCCATGGGTCAAGAAGGCCCAACTGTCTGCGATCTGTTGGTCCATCTCCTCGACCTCCATGTCGTCGTCCCTTGTGGTCCTTCGTCCCAGCACCGAACTCGGGGGGATGGACCGACGTTGACGGGATCGATAGCCCATTGCTGCTGCCGCCTTCGGCATTGGAACTGTCCTTTCCTCCCATGAGAACACCCTCCCATCGGCCATCTCCACTCTGCCTCTTGGAGTGCTCACACGGCTCCAATCTGACTGTGCTGGTGTCGCCGATGGTCCCATCATCACTGGTGGGATCACTGGGGTCAAGGCAGTCTGTTGCACCGGACTGGGTGCATCTCTCTCCTGCTGGATCCTCTGGGTCTTGTTGTGGTCCCTCAACTCCACATACAGTTTCAAAGCCCGCATGCCTACTCCGGACCCTTGTCCGATGTGACTTCGGACCCATTGGATGTAGTTCTTCTGGTTGACGTAGACCTCGGACATAGTCAAGGCTTCCTGGCCGGCCTTGGCCTTGAACTTCCCTTCCAGCATCACCATCGATCCACGAACTTCTGACTGGCGTGGAGTGTCTGCGTGAGCATCCGGCTGCTGATCCAGTGTCAAAGTGATCTGCTGAGTCGATGCTTCCTCCTGACGACCATGCCTCATCTGGCTCAACAGGGCACGGCTGTCTGCGCTGAGCACTTTGGGTGGCATGGCTACTCTTCTCTCCACGTGTTCCTAGTGAATCTTCTGCTGAGATCTGAGCTATGCAGGTGACGGGTGCAATCTATGGGTTGACCAATGCACCTCGCATCTTCTGGAGAGATGCTGATGCTAAGATGAGAAAGATAGGAGGAGTTCCACATGCACTAGACAAGTGCATTTGGCTTTTCTTTAGCAGCAGTGGTGAAGTTTGTGGACGAGTCGGTTCACATGTCGATGATTTCTTGATAGCTGGCAATTCAGCGAGCAAGGAGTGGATGGCATATCGCCAGAAGATCAAGGACATGTACAAGTGGAGTCCTTGGCAAGCTGGAAGCTTTACCTTTGCAGGTGTGGAGCTGAAGCAAACACGTGACTTCAACATCTACCTCACCCAGGAGACCTTCTGCAACGCTCTGAGGCCGATTACTATAGAAGGAGAAGGCACCCGGCCTTTACTGGATTCACTTTCGCCATCGGAGGTGAGTCAATGCAGAGGACTAGCAATGAAAGCTCAGTGGAGAGCCATTCAGAGTGCACCGCAATACTGTGCACGGATTGGCCTACTATCTTCATCATTGTCGAGTCCTACGGTGAAGGATCTACGTGAGGCGAACTCTATTATGCGTGAGCTTCGCAAGACTGCAAAGGAAGACATGGTGTTTCATGCCTTCAACTATGGAAGAGCAGTTCGTCTGAAGTGGAACGAGCTGATTGGCCTGCATTTTGGAGATGCTGGCTTGAACAACCGACCTTGTGGTGGTTCAACTGGTGGCTATGTGACTGGCTTTGCAGATCCAAGCATACTGCAAGGCGTGGAGGCGAAAGTTACCATACTGGACTGGAGGTCGTGGCGTTTAGATCGACCATCCAAAGGAAGCAATGGCGCTGAAGGACAAGCCATCTATGACACAGAGGACAAAGGATGGAAGAACAGACTGTTCTGGGCTATCCTCAACGGCGAGAAGCTGACCCGTTCGAACAGCAATGAGTTGGCGTCCAAGATGGAGAGCTTACTCATCATGGACAGTCGTGGTTGCTATGACGCGATCACTACAAGTGATTCAGTGCTGCTGGGAATGAACAATGCTCGTACTGGCGTGGAGATGCTACACGTACAGCGGGGCACAAATGATGCCAGCAGGTGCTATCCAACATGGGTGCCAGGAGATATGAATCTGGCCGACAGCCTGACAAAGGCGACCTATGAATCCTTCAAAGTGATGGCACTTTATCACACCAAGAAAAGTTGGGTGGTTCGTTTCAATCAAGAATTTGTGAGTGCTCGTAAGCAGCAACGCCTGAGGCGTGCCAAGGAGCTTGAAAACTCCAAAACGATGACTCCTGTTTTTAGAATGTGGCCTGAAGAAAGCCTTGACGCCTTACAAGATAGCTTGTTTGGCCTTGAAGATGCTTTCCCGTCTAGGTGCTGAAGTTCGAAAGGATGTTGCTTTCGTGTCTCTTTTGTGAATCACGACACTTCAGCACATGACACTTTAGATGATGACACGTCCGCGGCCATAGTGGGCCCATTTGTAGCCAATCGCACGGGTTGAAAAAGATGGCAGCTATGGCTGCATGCGTTTGATGCTTTAGTGACCGCAAGATTGAGAAGAGGAAAACCCGATCCTTAGGGGACCACAACGATCACCCATGGTTATATATCTGGTTGGTGGTTTCAAAGATTTTTTATTTTCACCCCTCTTTGGGGGAAGATTCCCATTTTTGACTCATATTTTTCAATTGGGTTGGTTCAACCACCAACTAGTTATTAACCACTTACATCTAAATGGGAGCCCATCCTCCAAGCAAATCCAAGGCGCATCCAGACGCTTCTTCCGCCTTCACCGCCTTGCTGCTGCCGAGCCATGTACAGGTGTTGGCCTCGGGGTTCGGCGGCTCCTTCGGTCGGTCGTGGAAGGGTCGGTGGGTGAGGTCGTTTAAACCAACCTGAAAACCACGACGGGGTTCGATGATGTCCTGTTTTTGAAGTTATATTAAATGAATTGGTTGGGGGAGAAAAAGGAGTATATACCTGGCAATTCTTTGTGACCTTTTTGGGGTGATTAAGTGACCCTTTTCAATGGTTAAGTGACCTCCAACTAGGGGATGAAAAGGTCACTTTGAATCACCTGGTAGTGTATTTGTCATCGTGTTTTACAAAGATTTATATATTTTTTTGATTTTACATATAGAAACTATGTTGTTGGATCCATTTACCGGACCCTTAATTTGTGCAACCAAAAACTGAAAATATCAAGAAAAACATATGTTTTTTGTGCGATTTTTTGACAGACCTCATCATGTTTTTGGTTCCGTGCAAACTTCAATCTTTGAATCCATCATCCAACGTTCAGAGGATTGCACCCATGCTACCCCAACTACCTGGAGGATGGGCTCCCAGCACTTGTTTCGGTGCTTAATTGGCCCATGGTGATTGTTGGAACCTCCCCTAAGGACAGCCATTCATGGCATATAAATGGGGGTGATCCTAGTCGCTGAAACTCACTGGGATGATGATCCTCCATATGAATCTCTATTTTCAGAGCGAGTAAAAGTGGTCCAAACACAAGACACGGAAGTCCAAGTCGACTATGGTTTTGAATAGGGGTTTTCCCCAAGAACCCTTGTTTTCGGATGGGTTTGTAAGCAACAAATCCAGCGAAATGTCATGTTTATGGTCTTTGACTTTGAAACATGTTTTGTTTTGACGTAGATTTCAGGTCCTTGATGGTTTTTGAATTGCTGTCAAAAGTGCCATGACTAAGTAGCTAGGCCACTCGAGAAACAAAACTGGCTCTTTGACTTCTGTTTGTTTCTACCATCGTAAATCACCATCCAATACAATTTGGGAGAATAGTTTTTACTTTCTATCTTTTTCCAAGCATCTGAAACAAGTCTAAGTTTAGCCATATTAGGGGATTATACTACCCTTGGTTATAGAAATTATGAAAAATCGCCGTCAAAAAATATGGAATCCCTATTTTTACCCACCAGGATTTGATGGAAAGGAACATAGGGGTTGCTGTTGTGGCTCAGGTAAACAGTAAATAGATATGGTATAAATAAAGTATTCATTGGGGGTTCAAAAGGGCAGTTTGTTGTAAAGTCAGCCATGGACAAAATGAACCTTGTTCCTGCCAACACTATTTTAAATGGTTGATTTTCCATGGTTATGTGATTTCACCAGATGGGTTTCAAGGATTTTGCCTTCGCCCCTGCGGATTTTTGACGAACATACTTCAAACAGGTGGTTCAAGCGCCACCCAGATGAGTGAAAATTTGTTGATTTTTGAGGGTCCCAGAATCCCAAAAACCGTTTGACAAAAAAGTTGTAAGCGACAATATCCTTGTAAAAAATACAACAAGATATATATCTAGGTGGTGGTTTCAAATACAGTATTGTTTCTTTTCATTCCTACTTGGGGAAGATTCCCATTTTGACGAGCATATTTTTCAGATAGGTTGAAACCACCAACCAGATATTCATGTCAAATCTCGCTTGGTGGTTCAACGAAACAAACGGCGCAAGGTTGACAAAGTGGAGAGTTCTGAAGTGCAAAGAGCCTGGGCGAAAGATGTTGAGCCGTTGATCAAATGAAAAAAAACTCAGGCAAGCCCTGGTTGTTACAATGCATTTATATAAACATGTCTATATTTAAGTAAGCGTATGGGATTTTGTATATGTATATATGATATATGGGATAAATTGGGATGAAATACTACCCAGTTATGGAGGGAATCCAATAAACTTTTACAATGATCCTATTAAACAACCAGGATTCAATGGAAAGTATTCGAGGGTTTTTTTCGTCCTTCGTGGCTCTGTTGTTGTTCTTGTTGTTGCTGTTGTTGTGTTTACAGCGTGTTAGGTAGAATCCCTTACTATAGCCTTTTAGGTAAGCTATATATCTTGGGTTGTCCCCCTTCCCAGTAATAGCTTTAAAGTTTATCATCCTGGTGGTGACTATTGCTGGGAACGGGGGACAACCCGATGCCGGACAACCCCGATATCATATTCCATGTTTCAGTGGGATCAACCAGGTTTCAACCAAGCTTTATTCCCTTCTATCTGATGTGATGTTCCAGTTGAGTTTTGCATCATTTCAGTGATGTTTCTATGACTTGTCACATCCATAGGGCGATTCTCGCATGACCTGCGAATGTTAGGTATATAACTACCCTAGTCTTCCAGTCATACCTTGTGAGGAGGTATTTGGACCCCCAAACAGCCTCCTAAGAAGGTTTTTTTTAGGGGTTCCAAACAACCGACTCGCAAGGTATTTGGAGGATTTTGGAAGACTAGGGCTAGTGAAGTCAATGATGTTGTTTTTCTGGTTGGTGGTTTTAAACCATTTTTTGATGTTCGCCCGCATCCTTGGGGAAATGATCCCCAATTTGGCGAGCATATTTTTTCAAATGGGTTGGTTCAAACACCAACTAGATAAATTCAACTTCCATTTTTTTGCACCTTATCTAGTGGGTATTTATTAGTATAGTATATCCCCCTTTAAAGGGGCTTGGTTAGGGGGGTTGAAACCACCAACTAGGTGATGTTGTTTTGCTTTTTCTGGTTGTTTGGGAATGGTTTTTTTTTTGCTGCTTTGCAGAATCTGAGGCTCCGAGGTGGCCGAGAAAAGTGCGGAATGGACGCTTGGCATTTGGCAGGTTGCAGTTGCAAATGACGGAGTACTTGGAGGATGGGCTCCCAGTTAGTAAGTAGTTGATAACTAGGGTTAGTTGTTGTTCCCTAAGTGGGGTTGTTCCCATTCCAAATACACTAAATGGCTTGTAAATGGGGGTGATCCTAACTACTTACTCACTGGGATGATCCTCCAAGTAATGGCAGATGTTTGGGGAGGAAGAGGAGAGCTACAAGGTTAATCCCAGATGTGCCGAAATGGTGATGTTTCCGAATTTGTGGAGAATCACCCCGTGGGTGCAGAATGGTTTTTGATGAGTTGTTTTGTTGGAACATGAATCGGAGAAGCTTGATGGTGATGTTTTTGTTGCTTGATGGTTTCCAAGTTTTTTATCTCTCCTCTCATATTTAGGCGATCCATTTTTTTTCAGGTTCAGCCGCCAGGATACTGATTTTTGTTCAAAGTGTGGAAGGATTTTTAAGGAACCACGGCGAACATACATGTCTCGTCCCATCCTCTAATATTGTTTTTGTTGGAGATTTTTTGCGGATTCGAACCCATGGGATTCATCAGCAGTTTTCATTTGGGAGAATATGTTTAGAACTTTTTCCAAAGATCTTCAGCAAATCTATTATACGGACTCCATCTATATAGGGCGTATCCCGATATCCTCCCAGTGAAACCCCATGTATCCTAAGGCCATTGCCTAGGGATCTCCAAGCATCGGAAACGGCAACGGCAAACCCAAGCCACTGAGGGATGAGCTTTTAGAAAAGTTTCAAAACTTGGAGCAGAACTTATCCTGGAAGGAACTGGTGTCCGGAAGCCAGAAAGTTTTGGGCAAGTGGCAAAGGGACGTGGGGAGCATTTTTTCTAGCAGGAAAACAAAGAAAAGAAAGCAGAAATGATGGCTTGGTACAGGAAAAATTTTGCCGGAAAAAATATATGTTGTTTTCAAATTTGTTTGGGCAGTTTTATCATATCACCCGAATCAGTGGCTTTGAGGAATATTTTTTTAGTTGGCTCGACTTGCTTTTTGTGGTTTTTTTCAGGGGGACATGAAACCTCACAAATCTTGGACCGTGAAGGTTTTTGTTGGCCAAATATGTGTTGGAAAAGTGGATCCTGGGTAGACCGTTAATTCAGTGGTTGAAATCTGCCGGGAGGGGCACCAGGTCACCAGCTAAGGTTGCTAGTCTTAGCCAACTAATGCATCCACGTTGGATCCACCACCAGGATGCTAGTTTCAAATTGAAGGTTTAAAGTTTAGATAAGGACCCCTTACTAAGAATAGAAGGATCTTGGTGGTGACTGGCATCCTGACTGGGGGAGTGTATATCCAATGAATTTTAGATTCTTGAATTTCTTTATAAAATCATTTTGTGAATTCAGAACTCCGGCTTTCGCTTACACCAGTTTGAGATTCATGAAATTTACATTTAAACTAGATAACTAGCATGTTGCCTTTACAAAAAAAATCTTGCTCATGACTGGCATCCTGGGTGGAGAGTGTATATCCAATGTATTTTCGATTCTTGAGAATATCATTTTGTGAACTCCGGTTTTCGCTTGCACAGTTTGAGATCCATGAAAATCTACACAGAAACTTGGAAAATCTTCATTTTTCCCTCGTAAGTACCATAAAAATCATCAGTTACATCAGTTACACCCCCCAAAGATTAACATAGAGCCTGAAAATGATGGTTTGGAAGATGATTCTCCTTTTGCCAGGGGGCTCGTATTCTCAGATTCCAGCCGTTAATCTTCTGAGGTGTATCGCATGCATTTTCGACCATTTATAGGGGGTTTACTTAATACATCCATGTTTTTTCCGATCGGCTGCGGGCCCACGCCTTGCTCCGGGACACTAACATGGTGGCAGCTGAAGCCATGTAGTAACTCATGTATGGTATGCCTACCTAGAACCCCCAATGACCCTCTATTTTCTTCAGGTCAATCTCCTAAAAACAAGGCCGAAATTCCAACCAAAACTAAGGGGCCCCATTTATGGGTTCAAAAAGGTACATTTGGTTGATTTTTGTATATTTTTGTGGTAAATGTAGGCAAATATACCACTAGGTGGTGATTTCAAACCTTTTTTACTTTCACCCCTACCTGGGAAAATGATCCAAATTCACGAGCATATTTTTCAAGTGGGTTGGTTCAACCACCAACTAGTACCATACTTATATACTCCGAAAACCTATGGGAAAATGTGACCCAATGCCGACTCGACCGACTCCGGCCGTTGGATATGTGGCAGGGAGAAGACCTTAGAAGGTCCCGCGAATGCAGAGGATGAGCCGATGAAGGTCGGTCCGAAGTTTCGGTGGATGTTTTTGGCTGCGCAATGAAGAAAGGGGGCCCTTTCGTTTGTTTAGGTTGTATAGGGGACTGTACTACATATGGGTGTTTCCAAAAATAGTGGTACCCCCAAATCATCCATTTTAATAGGGTTTTCCATTATAAACCATCCATTTTGGTTGTTTAGGTTGTACCCATCATGTTTTCAGTCAACCTTAACCCAAATTCAGAAATAAAGGTTTAATAGCCGGCCTTATCAAGGGAAACCAATAGTTACTAGGTGGTGGTTTCAAATATCTTTTATTTTCATCCCGAAAATTGGGGAAATGATCCAATTTTTGACTAATATTGTTCAAAGGGGTTGAAACCACCAACTAGTATAGGGTTTGTTATATCCCATTATGGGAATCCCTATTAAACAGCCAGTATAATGGGAAGTAATAAGGGATATAAGGGTTCTTTTTGTAGCTCAGATGAGTTGAAGATGGCTTGGTGGGTTCCGAAAAATTGTTGCTATACAGCTGATGTGGTTGATACCCACCGTTTTTGGTGGCTGTGAAAAGGAATAAATGTATGGAAAAAATTGGCACAAATACAACCCAACAGCAACCCCAACGATTAACAAGAATATCTTTGTTGTTGTTTTCTAGCATGATTTTCTTTTCAGCAATAAAAGGGCCCTTTATGGTTGTCCGGTTGGTGGTTTCAAACATGTTGTTATGTTCGCCCGGATCCTTGGGGAAATGATCCAATTTGGCGAGCATATTTTTTCAAATGGGTTGGTTCAACCACCACCTAGTTGTTCGTTTGGCGTTCCTTTGTTTGGCATTCCGCATGTGGATTTCAGGCTATTCCCAAGCGACTCAGTTGGGCACAAGTCGGTGGAGTTTCTCCATTTTTCGAAACAACCTGAGCCCCGATCGATATAAAGGGCAACAGAATCACGGTATTACAGTATGGTTACTGACAACTTTGGGAAGCCACTTTGGCCGCCAGAAACTGGCTTGAATAGTGAGTAGTTGTAAAAAGTGTTTAAAAACCCCAGTAAACCTTAAACCAATCATACCAGCTGCAATGAGGTTTTTCCATCGGAACCAATCCACTGGCAACTTTGGGGAGCCACAATGTTGTTATCGCCCACGGTGGTGGTTTTTTTAAATATGTTTGGAAAATGTTCACCCCGAAAATTCCTTGGGGAAGATTTCCACCCATTTTGACGAACATCTTTTCCAAAAGGGGTTGGTGGGTTCAACCACCAACAAACCAGTAGTTGTTAGTGTTTGCCAGGCTGTGATATTGGGGGAGCATGGGGGAGCTAAGGAGCTAAGGGTGATCTAGTTCCCTACTAATTGGGGAGCTAAAGAGCCCCAGAATCTTCCAAATCACAGGGTAGAATTGCCCTTTATGCAAATTCATTACTGCCAGGTCTTCTTGACACAGCTCGAAGCCCTCGGCTTTGAACTCACGCGTCGAAGGCAACTTCTGTTGAAACGACCGGGCCGGGCATGAGGGATCTGCTAAGTTTGCGGGTGTCTCACATCAAACATTTTTGCATTTTCACCCCAAAAATTGGGGAAATGATTCCCAATTTGACGAATGTTTTTTTTGATGGGTTGGTTCAACCACCAACTACCCTTTGTTTTTGGGGTTTATTATATCCCAACTACCAGTTTTTCTTGCAGCTTATTTGGGGATGTTTTTTCACTTCAATTCGGTTTGCGCAAATGATCAAATGGGAGGAAAGGAAACCACCCAACGATTTGCTAAAAGCGAGTTTCTAAGGTTTCCCCAAAGCTGAAAGAGATCAAAAAACGACGGCATGTTGGCATGGTTGGCAAGGTGGTAAGTGAAGGTGAGGACAGAATTTAATCCCCATTTCCAAGGACATGACCCTAGTCTTCCAGTCATACCTTGTGAGGATCGGTGTTTGGATCCCAAAACACCTCCTGAAAAGGCCTTTAGGGGTTCAAAACATCTCCTCAAAAGGTATCTTGATAATTTTGGAAGACTAGGGTGAAATTTTCAACCCAAGTTTTTTTTGCCCACCCAACGAGTTACAATCACGTACCTCAAAAAGTTTCATCGTATAAAATATTGCCTTCTGGTTGCATCAGTTTTGGTGTTGGTAAATGCAACTAGAAGGGAGTAAAATGGTTAAAAAAAAAAGGTGGTTATCAGTTTCACTGGCGGACTAGCCGCCAAAATGACTAATTGACAGTGGTTAAAATGATGGTGTACCAAGCACAATTTCGCGTCCAAACAGGACTTGGTTCCATGATCTGTTCAAAGACGATTTCTTGGTGTATGTTGGTTTTAAGTTTACTTACACAAATACCATGTTCGAAACCGGACACTTTCATTTTTGTTCAAAATGGGTGATGTAATTTCCTTGGCAAAAACATGAGGTTGTCTTTGTTTAAAGTATTATTTTCACTTTTTACCGCGAAATTACCATTAAACCACCATCTGGGGAATATGTTTGTATTTTTTCTAAGCACCGAACGAGCAAATCTAAGTGATGTTTGTGGATGTTTTGGGACTTGAAAGGGATGGAACAAACGGTTTAGACCAAAGTTTGGTCTCCAAAACTACTGGATATTCCATTTGGGTAGAAATAAGAGGTACTGGGGTTGGTGTTTGTTGATTTTCTTGTCCACGGATTCCTCCAGTTGGTCATTTAGTTTAGTAAGGGAATTCGGAATTCCCTCCAAAAAGCCCAGATTGATAGCGGGGTTTTGCAAAAAGATCTTGTAAAATCACGGAACAAATCTTGGATCGTTTTGGTGTTCTAGGTGGTGGTTGCACATGTGTTTTGTAGTTTTAACCGCCATTTCCTGGGGAAATGATAGAATTTGAGGCATCAAATGGGTTGTTCAACCAGCACTGGGTGTAAGATATTTAAGGATGGATCATCTTTTCGGTTTTACTTGGCTGTGTCGATTATTGATCCACATTTAATCACAGTGTAAATCATCACCACACGACATCACCATTTGGTATGCATATTTCTGAATTACTTGCTCCAACCATCTCAAGAAACAAAAGAAGCTGAGGCAAACTTCGTTGGTGAACAGCCTTTCAAACTGTTTACGCCCCTGAAAATTGATATATTTGATGATGCTATATTTGAAAGGAGATACCTTTTACAAAGTACTTTTCGGTATCCATTTGTTCAATATCCATGGTGTACCCCTAGTTGTTCAAGGTGTCCAGATAAAAACCATTACAAATCTCTATTTTTCCCAAATGTGTGTCCCAGTCAAGTAAGGACCAATGTTGTGGTGCAAAGGTTCAATGAATCGATGGCGAAAAGTACACCTCCCCCCACGAAAACGAACGAATTTTTGGGCCCAAAAATTTGATGGTTTCCTTGGAAAAGGTGTGGTCCCTTTAAAGATTGGCCATGTCTATGCCATTTTTGGTATCCAGGTTAGTTTTCTGAGGGATAAGCGGCCATGCTAAACCAAGACTCATGGGAGTGGCGTGGCGATCGCCATCGATCCTTTGTTGACGCTTTCCCCGCCGATGGACCCAACAAATCCCAGCTATAAGTGGGGCCCATAACTCCACTTATCGGGGGTTAAACCCAATTTACACCCCTGAAGATTAACGGCTGGAACATAATCACGGAGGTTTGGAAGATCATTGTCCTTTCTAAATGGGGGATTTTGAGGTTCCATGTTAATCTTGCAGGGTGTACCAAATATTCTATGTTTGGAAATTTATAGAGGTTTATGGGCAGAAATGATCCTCCAGGTATTTGGGTAGAAATGATATCCTGAAATAGGGGGAAAAAAAACAGAGAAAGTTAGCCATATTTATCTAGGTGGTGGTTTCAAATATGTTTTATTTTCACTCCGAAAATTGGGGAAATGATCCAATTTGAGGAGCATATTTTTCAAAGGGGTTGGTGCAACCACCAACTAGTTCTTTTCGACCATTAAGAAAGGGTTCCTTTTGACTCCATTGACAACGATCGCCTCGGGAATCATCGGAACCATGAGCAATGAAAAACCCTGGTTGTTTGAGATATGTTGGGTACTATACTACGCAGTTATTTGGGAATTATGATATACCATTATAAGTTATAAGGATCCCTATTAAACAACCAGTATGTCATGGAAAGTAAGGAGGAGGTTGTTGTTTTTTCGTGGCTCACTTTTTGTTAGGAAAAAACACAAACCTTCATCAGCAACTTCCATCGCGACTGCCTTCTGGGTCGCCAAGGGAAGTCGTGTTGGTTTATGAAAAATCCGAGAAAAAAATATCTCCCCTGAAAAATGCGGCCAAAAATTTAAGGTGGCTTGGGAAGCCAAGTTGCCCAGTGAAAAGTACTGTGGATGTTTATCTGTTGTATTCCAGGTATCCTAGTGATGTGATTTGTAGTGTTTGGGGTGAAATATCAGAGCAACACGGCGGAGCCCTTAAACGATTCGTTTTTTCGCTTTGGAATCCCCTAGAAAATCAACAGAAAAAGGAAGTTCCTGGAACCTGATGGCCAGCCATCCATTGAAATACATGGTTGGTCGATTGGATGTATAGTACCCAAATCTTTATGTTAGGAAGATGTTTTTTTTCCAAATGGACATCGAAAGACGTAGGTTTATATGGCTGGTGATTCTACCCGCCCTCCTATCGTACTCCGCCAGAATTATGGGTTTAATAAGGCCTTATTTCTTGGTGGAGTACGTCGGGTGGGGTAGGTTGACTAGTCATTCGGTAATCAAAGGCGCCTCTCAGTACGAAGAGACAGGTTCTGCCATTCGGCTTGTTTTTCTCCATGGCAAGATTTCCATGGCTTGTGGTTGTTTAGTTGGAGGATTTTTATAGATTCCATCATGGGATTCACGTCCATTTGATAGGAATATTTTGGATGTTTTCCCAACCACCTTAAGCAAATCTAAGGAGTCTTCAACTGATTTTTTTCCCCGCTTTCCTGTTTGGCCACACTTTCCAAGCACATTTATGTTTCCCCTATCAATGCTCGGACGTTGAGTATTTCACCAAAATATCTAAAAACCTTCCTCTGCAGGAAATTTTTGCAGGTCGTCAAAACATGTCCCATGTGTTCCCGCATAAAGATGAAGGTGAAAAACCCGAAAGATCTATATACATATCTCATCAAGATGTCGGGCAGGTTTTTGTCTCAGGAAACTTAGGATGTTGCCCGTATGGGCTGAGAATTGGTGTTGTTGGGCCTTAGGTGCACACACACGGTTTGATTGCAACGGCGGGCGGGGGTGATGATTGGTCCTTGGAACGTAATGGTGGTGGCCACGGCAAGTTTGACTTCATTTTTGCTGTGAATAATCACATTTTTTGGCAAAAGATCTGAAGCTTTCTTGGGGCAGCACCTTTTCTTAGGGACATACTAGTTATCTTTTCTGAAGCGTATCATTGCGTGAGTAACATGTAAACGTCATTTATATATAGCTCCCCTGGGTTCTTCATCCCCAATATTCTGATGGCAACCTTTCTCATCTCTTTGCAATCTTGGTCATGCAAAACTTTGTTCTTCACCGTTTAGAAATTTACAAACCATTCTCTTTACCCAACAACTTCCGAAGAAACCCAACATTCAAAAGATTTACTACGCAGGTCCATTTGGTGGCCCTAGTAAGGCAAATCACCACCTTGGAACAAGAAAATTTGATGTTTGTATAAATGTCTTGTATCAAGGGAGGAGCAACTATTTCATATTTGTAAGAATGTTTGGTTCGGCTATGCCATGACCTCTAAAAATTTCAGGACAACGTTTTTTGTGGAAGGAGCTCCAGGGGTTCTTTTCTTTGGTGCACGGAATACATGAATTTACAGTTCCCACAGTCGCCCCCGCGGATTAAAACTTGTGATAGGAAGATTCGTGAAGTTGCCGGGGTGTACCTTCTGGGTTACTGACGACCGGTGTAGTTTGATGTTTTTAATGGCTGGTTTTGGGTCCATGGTCGCATTCCATTGCTTGTTTTCTTTGCTGCTGAGAAGTAAAGATCTCTTTTACATACCATGATGTTTTACATCTTCTTGGCTGTATTCGTATTTCAAGTTTGAAATGTGGGACGGTTTTTTTCATGTCCTTGGTGTCTTCAGCGAAGCATGGTAACGTGAATAAGCATTCAGGGATTTCATTTATATTGCAAGAACATATGGAAAAATAAGCGTGGAAGTTGTGTGTTTATTTCTATTTTAAAATCATCTAATCTGATTTTTGAAAAAGCAGCGTTCACAAACATGTTCTAGGCGGTGGTTTCAGGGATTTTTTATTTTCACCCCTACCTGGGGAAATGCCCGCTTTGACTAACATGTTTCAACCGTTGAAACCACCAACTAGTGTTAAGAAACCCTGGGGTTAAAACTATTCAAGGAGTCAAACATGAAAAATTGCACAAAACATCGTCACCGAAATTTCAGCCGTGAACAACAAAAACAACATGATTTTCCTTGTGACCATCTCCCCCCAAAAATACGTGTCGATTATCTTAAACATTCCAAATTTATGGTTTTCATTTTTGCACAATTTCAGGTCTTATGTTTGCATCGTTTTGCTATTAAAAATTCTTCTATACATGTTTTTTCTTGTAAAAAAACACAGAAAAACCAACCTACTTCAACAGGAAAAAACACCTTGGCATCCCAGCATTTGTGGTTGGGGAAATTAGAGGGGTGGGTCCCGAGACGACGCTGGCTACTTCCAGGCCTGAGGAGTGGAATAGTTGTTGTTCCCTACTCCTTCGATGCGCTGCTTCGGCCCCAAAGGAGGCAGTGTTTTGTTTCGGGTGGGATTTTTTGGGGTTGGGATTGATATCCCATAGTATCCATCAGACGGGTATACTTTGAGTTGTCCCCCGGGCCGAATAACAGTCACCAGTGGGATGATTATTTTTTAGGAGATCCCTATAAACCTTCATTTGCCACTGTTACTGGGATATTTACCTACCTGGACCTTCTAATGGGGTGAAAAATTGGTTCCTAAAGGGCGTCAATTCAACATCCCCTAGGGTTTGATATCCCATACTGTTGATGGTTCAGAAATCCGGCGTTCACCACCTGGGATGTATAAAGCCCTGTAAATCAAGGGATATTTACCATATCAACTGGTGCAGGGTTTCTGAAGCATCAACCGTAGCATCCATGGGACTGGTGAATTTGCTTAAATTTGGTTCATTTATGTTAAATGTAGCTAGATATATCATACATGGATGCTATGGGTATGAAATATGAAATAACCTATACGTAGATTAGTTTTGTTTGTTGAATGGTAAATGTAAAAACCCATGCATAAATAGGAAATGTCTGGTATAGCGTTTGTATACCTACATTCATGGTATTAAATTCATCAAAATCAACTATATACATGTAGGTAAATATGCCATAGATTGAGCATTTGTGATGCATTTGGGATACGTACACTTGGTTCATTTTTATTTCAATGGTAAATGTAGGTATAAATATTCTATTGTGATAATCCCTGAAGAATCAAGGGGTCTCTTCCAACTGATGGGGACTGGAGATCCAATTTCGCACCCTGCTTCAAACATTGAGACCCAGAGTCATTCACCCCTCTTTTTTGGAGGGATCCCAGATGATTCTAAAGGCAAACAATGCCAAAGGATTGATATGAGATGAGGGTTACCGATGTTACCGTGCAACCCTGGTTCACAGTGGGTAAATGATCTATTTATTGGGATGAAATGGACCTTTATCAACCCTCACTGTACAGATCTTACAGTGTCTAGGCAGGACCCAAGAGATAGTGATCAGATGAAGGTCCGATCACGCTGAACCCCATATTCGCCACAAAGTGCTTAATACGTTCATTGCACACACCCGTTAAGTAGATGTCTATACAACAAAAAACATAGGCACTGTGAGAAGGGAAAGGTGGTTTTTAGAAGTTGAGCATTTTGATATAGTGACGAGCTTGAAGATAGAACTTTATTTTTTTCAAATCTAGCAAACTCTTCCTGAATATTGGTTCTGTTTTAGCATGGAAATATTCTCTTCGCCAAATATCATTGAATGAATTGATTTTATATGTCTCTCGATTTTCTACCCTTGAAAATGAAGATTTTCAACGCAAAATGTTATGATGTTCCTTTTCAATTAAGTTTCTACCTGTGAATGTTCCGTTTTTGCCGTATTCCTATGGAATCCTCGCATTCCAACATTTACTTCATCGTAAATCGTCCGACGGACAAAATCAAGCTGTAAAATGTCGTGCGAAAAGGGTCCAAAGCTTTGCAAAAATCCAGCCCTAGCAGTTGAGATACAAAAAAGTCTCTACTTGGAGGATGGATTGGTTCCCAGTTGTTTCAAACAAGTGGTGAAAAAAATCCATGGTTAAATCGTTGTAACGTCCCTTAAGGGAGATCGGGTTGTTGTGCTTTATCGAAGGGCATGGCCTTTTTATGGGAAGATTATGGGCTTTTACCTCCAAAACCTGAAAATTCCCGTCGTTTTTTCCGGCCTTGTGGGACTGTGTCGTTGGTGATGTATTTTGCGGATGGAAAAAACCATGGGATGAAAATTACTATTTTAAAACCCACCGCTATTTGGTAGGAATATTTCCCCAGATAGCGATAGCTATAGGGGTTCTTACTTCCAATAGGGGGGAGGGCGACGAACCACTTTGGCGGATTGGACGTGGCACCAGGGTGCGCCATCGTAGGGTGCCATTCTAGTGTGCTATGGTTGAGGGGAAGGGTGACGACCAACTTTGGGGGAGTGGACGTGGTGCCATTGTTGGGTGCCATTGCAGGGTGCCATTGTAGTGTGCTATGGTGCGGGGAGGGGAGGGCGACGACCAACTTTGGCGGAGTGGACGTGGTGCCATTGCAGGGTGTCAATTTCTGTTTCATATCTTCCTCCCATATTCAGGGCCACCAATTTCAAGCAGACGCCCAAGAAAACAACAATGAATTTTGTTTGGGGCTCCTTGCAGACGCTACACTGTTCTCTACATTGATAACGCAAAAATTGGTTTTTGCTATCTGGGGTCTATGCTGGTATAATTCTTGGTGTTTTTTTTCTCCAACCCGCCAAAAAATAGCAAATCTGAGTCAAATTGATACAGAACTTTTTTCCAAAATGTTTGCCTCTATGGTATCTTACTTACGGGGGTTGAAAAAATCGGAGACGTTTCGGGTGCCGTCCAACCATGTGTCCAACCATGTGTTGCTCTAGGCTCCATCGACGACAACATGACGACATCGGCTTGGCTGCAGGGCACTGCTGCACTGCTCCCTTGGTGTGGCCTTGTGACATACGGTTGGTTGATGGCAACCAGAAATCCGGCGATGTAACCAGTTGAGGTTGGTACAAGGTGGGCCCCGGATCCAGTTATAAATGGAGGTATAATCCCTATAAATGGCCTTGTAATTGGGTAACTGGGGTTATAGGAGTTATAACCCAATGTGTAAATGGTAGGGGGCCCACCTTGTAGTGTATGTAGTTTATCCCCATTATGTTTTAGGGTTTTGCACATCCCAGGGTCATGCTTGGAAATTCAAGCATATTTTGGATATCCTGCTGGTACTTAGGATCAATGGATTATGTCACCCCGTAGTATAAGTAGGTTGTGAAAACGTCCTGTTTAATATGGGAATCTCTTGATCCCCCCGCAGTTCCACCACCGATCCCCCCGCAGTTCCACCATTTCAGAAAACTAGCTGGTGAAACTTCAAAGATGGTTTCTTTTCACCCCAAGATGGCTGGGGAACAACCGCCAATGTGTTGACAAATGTGTGACGAAAAAAGGAAAAGCAAGCAAATCACAAGGCCGCCAAGGATGGAATGATCTTTTAAAAGCAGCTTTGAAGAGGCCCTAAAAAGAGGCACCCCAAAATCTCGCATGTCGCCTCTCTTCTCCCTTCTCCGTAAAGACTTTTATTGCTCAGCCTTTCGCGGGAGATTTCCCTGACTCAAATTTTTGGGGTTTACAAGTACTACTTACTACTCACCCCGAAAAACTAAGATAGCCCAACTCAAAAGTGATAGTTGGAAGACTAATAGCTTTCCTTTTGAAATGCTTCCTTTTTTTGGAGGATTTTGGTTCATTTTCGCCAGGGGGGGTTGGAAATTTCACCACATAAAGACCCTGTCAAATCTGTTTGTTCCACCTGCTTCATATCGAATATTTGACCCTAAAAAATTAAAAAGCTCCGTTGAAACCCATGCCTGAGCTTTAAAGAAACAAACGAGTCCAAGTCGAAAATCCCGACCGGTGTTTTACCGTGCCAACAAAACGGCACGCTTAAAACTGCACCGGATCTCTCTTTTTCGCCGGGGTGGAACCAAAGTTGGCGTTCCCAAATTCAAACGTTTACCGTGACGACCTGCCTGGAAAGACGATTCGATTCTGAAAACCCGGGGAGGTGTGTGGTGTGTCCTGCCTGTGTGGTTTCCAAACAAAAACATTGAGCTTAGGTTATAGGAGGATCATCCCAGGACTAGTTTCAGTGGTTAAGAACCATGGTTAGTTGTAAGTTCTGTTCCCCTTCGTGAAGTATTCTTTTTATCATAGGATCCACGGGGCTGTGTATATTTACCTCTACATGTATGCCACAAAATTATTGTAGCTAGATTTTTCCATGCATTCCGCGCATACCAGGGTATCTTCAGTAAAATCAAGAAAGAAATCATTTTGCTGCCACAACCCGCAACAATCGTCGACATTCCTACAGCATTTTTGCTTTTCACTGCCAAAAACACTGTTTCGACAGGGTTTTTTTCGGCAAAAAATTGGGGTGCTACAAGGGTGAAGCGCCCAAAAATGTCCTGCACCTGAAGAAGATTGGTAAAGAGACTAGAAGACGACGTTGAAAGAGGAGAGTTGTTACAGTGCCATGGAAATGGATTTTTTGTTCTTTCCAGACCCAAATCATGGGTAAAAAAAACACAAACATTTGCAAAGCATTTTTCAAGGGCCAACTCCTCTCAAAATTACCATGTACATGTTGTTTTAATCAAGTTTGATCCCCCCCCTGCAAGATGGGTCCCCTCTTTAAACGCAAATTCGCACTTTTTGAGGGAAGTTGGCTTGAGATGATGATCCCATCTTACCCACCCCTGCGAGTAGTCAATGCACCCGGGAAATTTTGGTTGGACTATGGCTCATAATGAACCACGGGTTGCACTTTGAGGAAGACAAAGCTTTCAAGTAGGAATACATGAATCAAAAAAAAACATACAAAAACCCCAAGTTTCACGGCAAGAAAACACCTAAAACTGATGGGAATTTCCACAGATCGGTTCGGTTCATCTCCTGGATTTACTTCCAGGTGCCATATTTTCAGGTGCACCAGCCGTGAGGACTTACAGAAGACCTGTTGAATTTTCATGATCACGGTTAGTTGTAGTTATAAGGATCCGGTTTTTTGGGGACCCCTTCCAACTGGCCATGGGTGAAATATATGGGTTTTACTAACCACTGAAACGAAAAAACAGGGATCCCATCCTCCAAGTCGTTGCCAGTTGAGATCTTTGACCTTAGTAAAACCCCGCGGCTGGGACACCCAGTTGGGATACCAACTGGTGTAGCTAGGGATAAATACAATAACTTCTAGCCCATATGATCCATGGGACTGATATATTTGCCTACGATTACACCATATTTGACTCATAGAAATCAACATCTGTAGGTAAATACACCATTTTTCCATGGATCATTTGGGTAATAGCTCGGGGGCACATTACTGTACTTTTCATCCTCGGACTGTGTTTCAACCTGGCCTCGTAATATGATTGATCTCCGATTCGCACAGGTGCGATTTCGGCCTAAAGTCCCATTATTTCTGTATAAAGGGGGATGGGAAAAGCAACCTTATAGTAGGGGCTTGTTTTTACCCATTACCCATCTACGGAATATTTAGGTCTAGGTGCTACATTTACCACTGAATCTAGGTCAAAAAAAATGTCGGTAAATACTTCAACACCCATGGAGCATATGGCTCAGGATTCATAGGAAATTGTAGAACATCTAGTTATTAGTTGCTTGAATGCGGTTTTCGAATCATCTCATAAGCTTGGGCCTACCCTTGACGTCGTTTTTTTTGCCTGGTGAGCTTCTTCATGCGCGCAACGCGCAACGTACCTCGAGCAAAGACGAGGTGTTTGTTGCTGATCTAACCAATTTTTTGCCGTATATTTGTGAGTAGTAGCCATGAATATCCAATTTTCCAGAAGGATCAATGTATGGTATGTTTGCCTTCATTTACCATGAACAAAACAGCTAAATTTAGGTCAACATATCATGCAGCAGGATCCGATGGGATTATTAGATTTGATGATGGATATATGATACCAATATTTACCGTAAGAACCCAAATATGACCCTACCCTCTAGGGAACTAACATATCCCACCTTGGGAACAGGAAAATCATTTTGAAACTGCCGTATAAAAAGGGGTTATGTTTGTTACCTGGAGGGTAAATTGTGAATGATTTGATGATTTAAGCTACATGATGATTGAGGTCAGTCCCTTCCCAAAAAAAAGAGAGATTGGCCGTTGGGTTGTGGGTATTTATACATTGCACAACCATCTCCAACGAAACATTCATTCAGCTGCCAAGAGGAAAAAGTCTTGAATGAGAAAAACATATGGGCCAGCTACCCTCTCTAAAAGTAACAACCACTGGACCTGAAAATAGACCTTCCCAGAAGGAAAGGATCGTTTAGCAACCACCATTTTGCTTGAGGGGGCTATGTTTGTTGTTACGAAAAATTCCAAACAGAGATACCTACCAAAAAATGGCCAATATTTAATAAGTTCGTCACCTTTTCCAAGGGCCCATTATTTTGAGACCCTCCATTCCTTGAGTTTTGGGAGTGTTCCCTGCATGTGTCACTCCCATCTTGCTGGGCCTTCTTAGATCTCCTCCCCAGGCTGCAGGTCATGACGGGCCTTGAAACCCCCCGGGCCACAGGAAACCCCATGTGAGAATCAGAAGAGTTTCATATATCGGTGTTTCCTTAAATGGTGGGTTTTCCCCCCAGATCATCCATTTTAATAGGGTGTTCCATTATAAACCATCCATTTTGGGGTACCTCCATATAATTAAGGGAAACCAATGGCTTCTCATCAGCCCTGATCATCAGTGTTGGCTATTTCTGGCTGGGGGGGGTGGGGTGCGTTAGGGGGGGGTGTTGGCTGAAACTCGTGTTTTTTTTCAACGTAAAAACTGATTTCAGCGGGCGGGTGTTTGTTGGAAGAAGTTACTTGGGGATCCATGGATGATCTCAAATATGAAGCTTTGGCAGAGGTATATGTCATGGCAAATTCATGTTTGTTCGGCGTACAGATCCCCATAGGATCCATGGGACTCGTATATTTACCGACATTTACCATAACAATCAACCATTCATGTAGGTAAATATACCAGTCCCGTGGATCCTATGGGAGAATGTATGATATGTATGTTGATTTTCATCATGTCAATTTAAGGGTAACTGGGTAACCCCTCAATGCCACACCCCAACCCAGGATACCCTCATAATGCCTGATGTCCCAGTTTCTTGGTGGTGGCATTGGGTGAGTAACCTTAAAAGTCCCATGGTTTTCAGGTGGTATATTTCTTTCATTCACCTAAGTTGGTTCTTTTGCGTTTGGGTGTTGCTTGCAGCACCCAAAACGGCGTTGCGCGCTGCAGCGGTAGACTCGTCCATGTCTTGCAGATTGGCTTGACATCTTGAAATCTGACTCATGCACGGTCATGCACCAGAAGTCTTTTTGTCTTGGGCTATGCGGCATACCCTTCAAAAAAAAGGGATGGTAGTCCCACCAAGGACCAAAACAGGGCTTTTGACCTTTTTTGAGTTGGAGTTATAGAACTTCTGTCTATGGGGGTTTGAAGTGTTGTGTTTTCCCACTAAAAGTCTTCAACCTTTTAGTTTCAGATTCATACAATTTGACACGTTGCGACGATGTTTTTCAGATGAATTCATTATGACAATGTTTGCATGATAATGGAAGAGAGGACTTATGATAGGGATCCCAACACGGTCATTGATATTATAAGTCAAAGTAGTGATCTCTAATCTTACACTCCCAGAGTCCTATGACTTTCGAACTCTTGAAGATGTTACATTTCAACACACTAACGAATATCTCAAAGATGTTCCATTTGAACAACATATCAGCAAAAATTCTCAACGTGCAAGTCTCTGATTTCATCGGAAAAAAATCGGTAGATTGGGATCTTGCTCCATAAAACGTGAGTGAAATCCTGGGTGCATAAAATCACCCCCCCATCGAGGGAAATTCGGCCTTCGGCGTAGTGTCGTGTAGTGTTTCCTGTGTTCCGGCACGGTGAATGATTTCGAGAAAAAAAACAATCCAAACCAATTTGAGCAGTGACCAGTTGACCCTGATGATTATTGACCGTGATTATTGGCTGCATACAGAGGATGGGAAACTTCACATTTACCCTTTGGTAAACTAACATGGCAATGGAAAATCAGTGGAAAATCCCCATGTTCAATAGGGAATACATCTTCAGAAGGTCCATTTTCTATTGCCATGTTAGTTTACCAGAGGGTATAGATTCCATTAGATTCTAAGGTTTATTTTTATACATTATTATAAGGATCCCATTATCAACCAACCAGTCCCATGGAATGGTAACCAAGATTTTTTCTGGCTCCTCAAATGTGAGGTGCGCCAGGCAAAAAAATGGTATGAAAAAACCGTGGATCCTATGAGTCTCTTAGACATGTCCCCAGATTCTTCTCAGATTCTTGGGAGTAGTTGGACCCCTTTCCCTGTACCCTACTGAAGCTCGATGGCTCAAGACGACCCTTATTTTTTTACAAAAAAAAATTAGAAAAAAAACACGTTCTCTAGGTGTACCAGTTTGTTAAACTAAAAAAGATAACCAAGACTACCCGGTTTTTGCCAAAAAAATACACGAAAAACAGTTTATGTATTGGTTTGAAAAGCTTTCTCTAGATTGAGTCGATCGAAAATCAGATCTTTGTATTTTGGATAGAGGGGTTCATGATGTTTCTAATATATTTCAATTGGTGTTTGCGGGATTTCATTTATCAGCAGTAAGTCTCTCCGAAATGAACAGTGACAATGGTTCCTTTATGTTCACCTTGAATTATTGCGTGAAGATGAACCCATTTTGATGAACGTTTCAACTGAGTGTTTGAAAGAACCACACGTGACTTTGCACACCAGAAACATCATCTGTCATATTGTGGGAGCGATTTGGAGCCAGGGATGATGTATTTTCAGATTAAATGAGGAGCTAAAAACTCCCAAGAATTCTAAAAAAAATCACAGGGTAGTCATGGTTGCAGGAGATTCTCTTGTCTTATTAAAGCTAGCCTTTTGACGCTTGTGTGTTTTTTTCGGCTCGAGGATACAGGCATATATAGTGTATCGGAGTGCCCATCTTGAGACCCGAAACGAAGATAAGAAAAAACATGAAACGTTTGTGTCAGTGACAAGTTGTGAAGTTTTTTGTTGGGTCTTTTTTGGGGGGAAGATTTGATGTAAAATTTGAGGCGAGAGGACATCCAGAAGGTTTAGAATACATGGGATTCATCACCACTGTGTAAACATAAATCCTCTTAAAACCTTCTTCAACCATCTTCCAAACAAACCGAAGCAGAAATGGTTCTAGAGTTCTTCCAGCATCTTTCCTATAGGTAGTACGTTTAGAATTGTGTTATTTTCACACCTTCTGGGAAATGATCCAATTTGACCAGCATATTGTTCCAAATAGGTCGCCAAAAAACCACCAAAAAACCGTACAACGTGTGTAGATTTCAGTTCTTGAAGGTCCACATGTCTTCCAAAAAGTGTTAGCAGTAACTAAGCCACAAAAAAATGTCTCTTTTGAGCGACTTCTTCGGGATGAAAACCAGCGAAATCCCTATCAATTTCAGTACGAGTTGAAACCACCAACTAGAAACCTGGGAACTCGGAAACAACCTGTTTGGAAAATGGATGTTTTTTTCGTGGATTTTCCACCCATTTCCCAAAAAAGAAAGATGTGGAATGATCCAACTGAAAACCAACCATTAAAAAAATTGTTGTTTGGGGTAAGAAAGGTAGGTGTTTTTTGTACCATTTCCGCTATGCACCCTGGTGTTTCCTCGCCCTATCTGGTGCGGAACCTCGGGATCTTCACCATTTGAGGATGGATGGGAAGCTCCTGGGATCATGTTGGATTTTTTGTTAGGGATCCCTCAAAAATCCTTGGGAAATTTTTATATTTATACCTACACGAATGGTTGATTTGAATAGTAAATGTGGGGAAATATACCATACTTTACATGGATGGTATAGGATCTAGAAAATAGAAGGTTGAGTATTTGTTAATTGGTTGTATATATACTTGGTTTTTGCTATCAAGTATTCTTGAAGGGTACCCCCATGTTCCATGCAATTTTTCAACAACGAACTCTAGAGGAGTTTATACCCTTTTTTTTATAGCTCGCAAACGATCACGGATGTTTTTTCGATCGGCTCACCGGTCCTAAAGGTTTTTCGTTGAGGGACCATTGCGAGTCACTCAAGGAGACCACTGAAAAGGATGAGTTCCCTGGAACTGATTGTAAATCACCTGGTTGGTGGTTTCAAATCTTCACCTGGTTGATGGTTTCAAGTATTAGTCATAATGGAAAACCCAAAATGGAAAATGGAATTCTAGTTGGTGGTTTCAAATATTTTTAATTTTCACCCCTATTTGGAGAAGATGAACCCATTTTGACGAGCATATTTTTCAATTGGGTTGAAACCACCACCTAGTCACTCACCTACTGAAATTCTTTTCGGAAAGGTCGGATTGCTTGATGGTCTTTGGACCCCCCCGGACATCGATTTGGTTTTAATCCCACAGGTGTACGACCCAACCAATATAGCTATCCTGGTAAAACCCCTTGGATGCTTGAGGCACATGCTGGCACGTGGCAACCATGGCCAGGCGAAATCTCGCCAAAAAATGTCGTTTGTTTGTAGGGTCATTGGGTTCGTCCTGACGTCGTCGTTTTTCTTTTTTAATCCTTTTTTGTTGACTGCCTGCCAATTTTTGTGGAGATTTCCAACAAAACAATCTGAAGGTAAATGATAAAGTGGCGATGCTTGAAAGATTTTTTTTTGGAAAGAGTTACCTTTGATGATTGGCGGAAAAAATGTGAAGCCACTTTGACATGGAGCATTTTTTTGCATGGGCCGCAAAAAAAAACACACACAAAAATTGTTGCAGCAAAAAAAGACAGCCCCAGGTGACGGGAAGAAACATGATTCCAAATTCCGTTGGCCTCCGAAAAAATCCCTTCAAACAACTTGAAAAAAAAACACCTGGATTTGATACGACGAATGAGCGTCCGTAGATTTCATGCCCTTTTCCAAACAGAAATCCGAACAGTTAAGCCCTAAGATTCTCTTTCGGATTGAGTTGAGTTTGATATGGTTTTAGTCATGTAATGATGTAAGCCACTTGAAGAGTGATATAAATTCTTTTCGTTTCGGGTTTAACCGCATAGTTTTGCCCTACTAGTTTTGAATGGAATCAAAAAAACTGTAATAAAATGACCCAAAAAAAAGGGGTGGTGTTTTTTCACCCCTATTTTTTTTTGAGTTATACCTTATAACCCTACATATAACAGGTCTTTAGGCCCATCTTGTGGAACCGTTCTGCCGAAACGTGCGAGGCAATGCCGCGCCACCTTTTCCGAACCACGATTGTGTCAATCTACCACTACCCGCGCTGGACACTTTGAAGTAACGAACCGGGTGGAAGCTTGTTGGTTTTGCCACCCCTCCACCTGGCAATTCTACGAGTTTGTGAACTCTTAAGTGACCTCCAAAAAAATCGGGGATATTTCAAGGTCACGGCTTGAATCACCTGCGGCATTTTGTTGTTGATCCAACAAATCATCCAAGTCAACCAATCAATGCATCAGGTCCTTCAAGAAAAGTGACCAAAATTGATTCCCCAAAAATGGAGATGTTCGCCCTGATTCAGGATCACTTCTATTGGTTTCCGAGGTCACTTCGAAGAACATGGTACCCTAACATGGCAATGGAATATCCCCATTTCCAATAGGAAATACATCTTCAAATGGCCCATTTTCCATTGCTATGTTAGTTTACCGGAGTGTATGTGCTTGGTTCAAGGATAAAGTCATTTGAAATTTGGGTCCGCCGTCCAAGTCACCAAATTCATCCAGCCCATTTGACAAGTCAGAGCTACACACCGACTCACCGATGAAAATGAAAATCGATGCACCAAGTAAAATATGACCTATACTGACCTGAGCACTGACCAAAACCTTTTTTATTTGCTGTATAGATGGGGGATCATCCCTACCTCGTTTATAGGAATTATAATAAGCCAGTATTAAGGATTCCTGTAAACCAATCCGTATTTTCATGGTTTATGTCAATGCGACCGGGGTTTGAAATGGCGACATCAGCCGCCCGGAAGGGTTCAGTCCCTTAGATAAACCGGTGGTTTTGTGAGGGAATCTTCCTACAAATCCTCATCTTCCCAAAAATGCCAATCATAGGGGGATTTATAGGAAAAACCTGAGGATTTGTAGGAAGATTCCCTCACAAAACATTTTTTAGAACATTTTCAGGTTGAGGATTTTTTTCGGAAATTTTGCCCAGATCGTATGCTAGCAATCCAATGGAATCAATTGTTGTAGTCAAAAAGTTTTAGCCACAGACGACCAAAAAGTGTCTTGTTTGGTCTACTATCTAGGCAATTGAGTGACCCATGAACTTACTTACCAACTATGCAACTTCTGTACATACGTTCTCACTTTCTTTCTGAAACTTGCGTATCTACTTGATTTACTCAAACTTATTTTTTACGTTATTTTTACTTTCCTTGACTTACTTACTCTACTGAACTTACTTAACCGACTTTCTATCTTTGTGCTTCGCTTTCCTTGTCATCCTAGGACTGGGATACCTTGCGGAACGGCCTGGCGAAGCGCAGCATGTGTGGCCACACGCGGCATACGCGGACCTTGCGCTGTGCTGCAACGTTGGATGGGTGGCAGGCGCTCAAAAACGGGTGGAAAAATGTGGTTGTGGAAACAAATACTGATTGCAAACCATTGAATAAGCATCAGGATGCTATGTCAAGTGACGATATTCGTGTTTGAATATGTGAGGGAGATGGTCAAAGTAGATTGACTCCTCACTTTCTAGAACGGGATTTAAATATCTAAGGCATTCTAAGGCCATAGCCATTAAGGATCCTGTCATCAACCAGCAAAAAATGGATGCCTTCTAGTGACAAAGCTGTTGATAATTGTAACGACATTCCTGCCAACCACAATGTAATACCAACTTTTCAACCATGGGAACGATCACATATTCCTACCCAAGATATGTTTAATGATTATTTTCGTTTTCACAAGGTGGGATGTGTGATCGTTCCCTGGATGGTAACTCCCATTGTTTTTATCACAACACTGCTTAGAGGATCATCCCATTTAGCAACTTGTTATGATCATCCCCATTTACAAGCTATATAAACGCCATTTGGAAGGGGTCACACACCTTGGCGGACAAAAAGGATCACCATAGTTGCTAACTACTGAATCTAACTGGGATCATCCTCCAAGGAGCTTGAGAATTGAACCATGAAAAATCCTTGGTTCTTTAGGGCATATACGGGATTATACTACTCAGTTATGTGGGGATTAAACCAAACCAGCAAAAGGATCTCTTATCAAACAACCAGGATTCAATGGAAAGTATCCGAGGATTTTTGTTCGTTTCTCAAATGTCTCCTGGTTGTTGATTTCGGGAATGTAGCTTCCAAAAACCCGGTTTTCATGGATCTAATGGAAAGAGTCAGAGCGGCTCAAAATTGATTATCTTCCATGGTTTTTTGTTGTTATCCCCCGTTTTTTTAATAAGGAATCCAGGATCCCTATTAATAAGCAACCAGGGAAAATCCCATGGGAAGAAAAAATCAATTGCAAATCCCATCCAACGGGTGCAGGAGGAGGTGGCCCAGTTGCTGCGTCCTTTGCGTCCAACGTCGGGGGAAAAACAACTCCAAGGCGCCTACGAGGCAAGGGCCTGGGAGAAAAGGTGGGGCAGCATCCATCCATCCGTGGGAGTCGTAACGTTTTCACCACCACCCAAAAAAAAACAAAACGGCGAGTTGGACATTTTGTGGTTTGAAAAATGACCTTTTAGAAATGGGATGGAAGTGTGGTATAATTTCCCGATAAATGAAGTTTGTTGATTTTTTTTGTAGTAAATTCGTAGGTTAGATATGCCAGTCCCATGGATCCTAGTGGAACTGTGATGGTTATTTGCCCAGATCATGTTCTTCGTAGTTTTTGGGGGAATGTTCGGATTGTTTTTGATTTGTTTGTATTTTGTTTATGGATTCAATGCTCTGGAGAAACATCATTCCCTGAACCTAAGACAGCACCTGCAAATTGGATGGTTGGAAGGCTAGTTTTTGGGAAGGCCTTCTGGCAGGTGCGAACTGTTAGTTTCAGGGAGACATTCATTCTCTTCACCAATTCTTCGACAGTCTCGTAGAGGTTTTAGCTTGGGATCCCCCATCAAAAAATGACGGCCGTTAGCTGTTACTGGGTGTTGGAGCATCCAAGAAAATGTACCCTCCCGAAGTTTAACATAGCCCCTGAAAAATGATGGTTGGAAAACTGCTCTCCATTTGGGATGGTATATTTTCAGGGGCTATGTTAAACTTCCGGGGGGTATTTCTTCCAAATGGTCATTTTGTGCCAAAGCTTCATGGCCATGCCAAAAAAACCCAAAGTTTGGCCTTGATGAGCTTCTTTTGAAAGAAGAAGAGTACATCGATGAATATGCTGAAGGCGAGTTTATTGAACTGGACACCGGACCTGCCGGGAGCAGGGGGCGAAGTCCGCTTGACGGACTGAACGATGCCAAGGGAAATTTTCGTAGGGAAAATGGTAATCCATTTCCCATGCAAACTGATCACCATCAGCACAGCCAGTTACGGGCAAAAATGCTCCATGCCCCCCGCTTGGATGTCCCAGGAAGTTATTAAAGGGTTAGTAAATGGATCATAGCCTACTTATAAATGGGATATATTCAAGTTATAACCCACTGATCCTAACCTTTGATCCTAACTTCCTGGAACATCCAAGCAAAAATATGCCCCCCTGAAAAAATGGTAAAAAAAAAACATGGATAGTAAGTCCCTTAAGGATCGGGTTGTGGGACCACTTCCTTTCATGGCCTATAAGAGGCTTATAAATGGGGCCATGAGACTCTACAGCCTTCATGTTTTAGGGGTTCATAACTCATAGTCTTAGGGTCGTCAGAAACCGTCATTTTTCAAGGTTTTTTGGGGTCCAAAGGGCTTTTGTAACCACTGAAGAATACGGAATATGTTTGGTTGATTTTTTTCCCACCATCTTCGTGACAAATGTAAGAAAATGAAAGAAAATGAACTATTTATCTAGAATCTAGAGATTTGTTGTGAATTTCAATTCCGAAAAAATACTTAGAAGTTTCAAAATAATTTCATAAGGATCCATAGTGCGGTGAAAGATGCTCCAGTTACTATCGGTTTACTTTGTTTATGTACCCGGACCTCGGAGCAACTGTGGACAAAACCTTGTAGGAAATGATAGCGATCCTTATCCATTGTTTCCATTTGGGACGGCGTGTTGTCATGTTAGTTTCAGGGAGTGAAATGGAAGGTGACAGAAAAAAACCTCACAACGTACACCCCCCTGAAGATTGACATAGAACCTGAAAAAGTGATAGTTTGGAAGGTGAGTTTCCTTTTCCAGTTGTGTATTGTCAGGTTCCATATCAAGCTTCCTAAGTGTAAGAAAGTTTGCAAAAGGAATGCCTAGTAGAAAACAACATGTTCCAAAGTCATTACTCATTTGAAGTGGTTGGTTGGTATTTTAAGGATTTTGTGTGAAGTCATTCGTTTTCCCTACGGGTCAGCGAAATAATCCGCTGGGATTTTTTGCGGGTCCTCAAAATGACGCCAGGCTAACGAGGGGTTTTCGGACTGGTACATTTTTTTCGGACTGGTGTCTCCCTTCAAAAAACAACAACGCCCAACCCAAGTCATGAACTTCCAAGCACCTTTTTTTTTCACCTGATGGGCCCCTACTGGGAAAGCTATAAGTAGGGGCCCATCATTACTCCACTTGTAGGGATGAAAAAGCCCAGTAAAACCCCATTCAGATTGCCGGCCGTTAAAAAAAGGGGCCCCTTTTGTTTGCATTGATAACAAGTAGGTGGCCCATCTTGCATTTTTTGATGAAAAAAGAAAACGGCCTCTAAAGCATGAATTGAGGTCATTGACCAGATACTTCCTGCGGCCTATGCAGCAGGGCGGCTTAGAGTTTTGGGTGGTATTCTTCAGGATTTATGTTTAATGAAATTGTCTAGGAATCTTTCAACATGCCTCGGAAACATACCACACACCCTCAACCAATACTTGAGAAAAGAACTCCTTTCATTTGGGGGGTTTGGGGATACCTTGCAAGAGTTTGACATGATGAGGGAAGCAACCTACCTGCTAGTCACATGCCCAAACCTACACTTCCACTTCCACTTCACCCCCCAACAAGTGTTAGATCCACCAAGTAGCATCTCCCTTTCTAATCTCGTGGCTGTTTGATAAGCTCCAACATCACCAACATGAATCACTTTGCCTATTGATTGTTTCATGGTTTCATGTTTGTGATGTGTTTTTTTTCCAAGATTACCGTGTAATGTCAACCACCCGTTTTCTTAGAGTTTTCCCTTGGTCAACCTCTGGGCGTTTTTCCTAACAAATAGCCATGTGAGCTTTCCAGCTGATCCTGGTTGATCCCTGGAGGATTTCCGAGGATTTCATACTCGGAGGTCGTTTAACCAATAGTAGGTGGTTTATATACCCATTATAAGGATGTTTTTCAGCATACCAAATTTCACGGGGCTATGTTAATAGTTTCACGGAGTGTCGATGAACTAGGTGGGGGGTTTCAAATATTTGTTGTTTTTCGCCCCGAAAATTGCGGAAGATTGCCAATTTGACTGATATTTTTTCAACTGGGTGGTTCAACCACCAACTAGTTTAACAGCAAAAGCCCCTGAAAAAAGATGGGACTGGAAGACAATCCTTTCCTTTTGGGGCCTGGTACATTTTTAGGGGCGAACTGTCAAACTTTCATGGGGTTAATGAAGATTTCATCCTTCATTTTGTGGGTCAACCTATCCCCCCATAACATAACCCTCTCCTCAGAAATAGCTGGCGTTCATTGCTGGCCTTTGTTCAGGGAAACCGATGAGTTTTCATAAGCCCTGATCATAAGGCCTTCTTTCTTTGGATTTGTTTAAGGTGATGTCTCACCATTTTGTTAAATCTCCATTTGGCAGAATATGTTTGGAAAAATTTTCCAACCATCGAAGAAGCAAATCCAAGATACGCACCTTTTTTATACGAATCTAAACCCCCCAAACTAAGGGTTTGATATGTTTAACAGCCGGCCTGATTAAGGGAAACCAATGGTTAATAAGCCCTGATCATAAGGCTGGCTATTTCTTGGGGCGGTACTGTTGATGGAAGAGATCCTGCATTTGCTGGGATGTTTGTTCAAAACTCTTGTAAATAATGAGATAGACTACCAACCTCAACTGGTGAAGGCGGGATTTCCGAACCATCATCAGTATGTTAGGGGGCGATATCGGTTGACCAGCCATTCTTCGTTGGATGTCTTTAGATGTCCAACCTCGGATCTTCTGCGGTTGTGTTCCTCGTTTTTCATCAGTGCAAGGAATTTTTGGTTTCTTAGGGGCGGAACTGGGAGCCCTTCTTTTTGGGAACCAAAGGGAAATTATGGGGAAATCATAGGGAAACCATAGGAAACTATAGGGAAACCATAGGGAAATCATAGGGAAACCCCACAGTTTCAACACTTCCCCACTTAAGAAATCTCACCAAATGAGGAGTGCCCATTGGGTATCATCATCTTGTACATCGCACGTGTCTTGATGTGCTTGCGGGAAGGCGTGGTTTGGAAGTGGGTGATTTATTTTGGGGGTGGAAAAAATGGGATCCTTAACACACTCCGGGAGCAACTAACACCTCGCTGGCTGGAAAATGGACCCGGATTGAGTCGATGTAATTCCTATTGAGGTTATCCCAGTATCGAGGTCGGTAGGTTATCCCAGTATTCATAGGGTTTTTAGCACCATCGCAGGTGGTGAACGCTGGATTTCTGGACCATCAACAGTATGGGATCCTATACAACCCAAAAGACGGAGACAATGAAGCAAGTCTGGGATTCTTCGATCACTGCGAGGTGCTTGAAAATCTGGTTCATAGGAGATCTGTCAAAAATGATTTCTGAGTTGGCAAAAACAAAGAGAGCATCTCTGTCCAGATGATTTCTTTAGAGTCCAAATTTTTTCCAGCTGATTTTTCATCTCCCGTGAGTGTGCTTGACGGATTTTTTAGCAACAAATTATTCATGCCATAAATGTGAGGATGCTACTCCCAAAAAATTAACATGGGCCCCTCCAAAATACTGAAAGACGGATCCTTCCTTTTGAAACACTTCCAAAGGACCAGAGTGCCATCTTTTTTTTACAGGAGACATCGAATGCTTCGTGGCTCATTCTTCTTGGATCTCCTATGAATTGCCAGGGGATCCTGAGCGGATTGGGTGGTCTTGTTGGCTGAAAATTGGTATAAGGGAACTAATTCAGGGAGGGTACTGTATCTACTTGGAGGATCCTCCCCTCCAGTGGTTAACAACCATGGTGATCGTTGGAATGTCCCCTAAGTAGATCGAGGTTGTGGGAGCCCTTCCAGGTCGGAACAGAATTTCCAAAACCCATCCCGGATCCATGTATGGTAATGAAATATTTACCTAGCAAAAAAAAACCTAACAATCAACCAAAAGTAGAATCCATGTATGGGGGTATATTTACCTACATTTGGATACTTTTGGTTGATTGTATAGGGTTTTCATGTAGGTAAATATAATACCATTTTTCCTATCGATCCGTCATGGGAAACATTGGGAAACCCATCAGATGCGAAATGGCCCAAAATTTAGGAGTGAAGTTTAGGATCCCAAACTGAAGCGATTGTTTCTTGTTTTTGCCATGAAAAAGTCTGCGAAGGCGAGTGCCTCAAAGCCCATACGAGGTGGTGGTTTCAAATACTATTTGGGGAGGATGAACCCAATTTGATGAATTAATATGTACTCGTATTTCAGATGGGTTGGTTCAACCGAAACCCATCGTACGTTCCCCAACTGCAACAGTTGTGGCGTTTTGCAAGCCAGCATTGCTTCGTGAGACATTGACCAGGCTGACCAACCTGTGTGGCGATGGCACCTTCCGGTTGACCCATGGAGAATGGGTGTTGCTTACCATTGGTACCCTCACCAAGCTACACTGCCTCTTCTAGTGTTGTGTCTATGCGTTCCGCACTACCTTCAACCCGCTCATGTTTGCACTTGCAAACAAGGAGAGCCAACCAACCTACCAGTTCTTTTTCCAACACGTTGTTGCATGTGGACTGCAATTCACGGGGGTGGACTTGTCCCTCGCTTGCCGTCAGTACCACGCTGACCTGCACAGTGGGGAGGATGCCGCCGTGAAAGCTATTTTTGTGAATGCTGATCGCGTAGCCGATTGGGCGCATGTCATGGGCGCATGCCAGCGGTCGAAGCCGCCAGCGCAGGGCTTGAATCCAGCATTGGAAGCCCGACTCATTGCTGGCAGGGATTTGCACCTGTTCCAGCTGAAGACCTTTTTCGCTCGCAAATTGCTTGGAGTGACCAGCAAATAGTGATGTTGTTTCGAGCTTTGATGACATTTTGCTGAATGGAATAGCAAAAGCGTGCCGGTGCCTAGTTATAGCATTGGAATGCGCTGAAACCTTATTGTCAGTCGCCCTAAGTGTTCTAGAGGAAGCTCTGGTGTTTTTTTCAGGGTGTTGCTTCAACATTGATTCTGACAAAAGATTATCCAACCGAATTTCTTCAGATTTTTGTAAATCACCCGGTTTCCTACTGTTGATGGTTCAGAAATCCTGCGCCAGTTGATATGGTAAATATCCCATTTTTTTACAGGGTTGTATCACCATCTCAGGTGGTTGTTTGGGATTTCTTTTTCCATCAACCGTATCAACCTACTTCGGCTTTAGAAATGGAACTATAAAGACAAAAGCTTTGAACGAAGTTACGCATAAACCTTCGGTTTCTTCGTTTTTTGGGATGGCTCACCTTTGCCAATGTTCAATTTCAGGGGTAAGCCAATTCGGTGTTGGTTTCGAGGGATTTCCAAAGCTTAAAAGACCTTGATTCCAATTCGATTATTTGATTGACACATTTGTTATTTATTTGGCAACTCCAGGGTTAAAAAAAAAACTTCCTTTTTTTTCAGGTACAAGATTCCCCTCACCGTCATCATGGGCAGCTTGGCTTCCTGTTTGTTTGTTATTGTTTTCTGTTTTTTTGCGGTGGGATCAACCCAGTGAGAAATTTGTTTGGTAAAAATTTGGTAATCCGGTACTTCCCAACCGGGGCTGGGTGCTTTTTTGTGTAGGTATATGATATAAGGGAAGTTGATTTAATTTGAGATAACAGATAACACGTGTATGTATATTTTTTGTTTTGGGGGCTGAAGCCCCAAAAAAAAGGTCTTTTCCAATCTCCAATCAAATGAATCTTCATTTAAGGTTTCCTGGTATATATAAATACCTTTACGTAGCAGTTATGAACGAAAATTCCAAAATGAACATCTACCCTAGTTCCAATGGGATTTGAGTTCGGTGACGAAAGAGTTCCTCACCAACCATTCAAAAAAAGGTCGCGCTTCCACTTCATCACAGAAGCGGTAAAAGGGTTTGATACTTTTTTTCGGACAAGTGCTCCTACTTGTCTATATTGTCCAAATCCTATTGGAATCCTTTTGCAAAACATGATTTGTTCCACCTGTTTTTGTTGTTCTTTTCCCCCGTGTTTTTGGTTCAATTTTCGACATTTCGCCCGAGTTTCATTTTCCAACCCACGTGGCCGGGGTTTTCTTTTCGCAAAAAGGTACTGATTGGCCAATCTTTGCATTGCTGAATTCTTATGACTGGACCTATCCGGGAATTCCACCTGGTAACGACTACGATCCTTGGAGAAAAATAGAAAAATCGCCGCCAAAAGTCTTGGGAAAATGGTGTTTTTTTCAATAACTGGGTGGTTTCAACTCTTCAAGATTTTTTATGTTCACCCCGATCCTTTGGGGAAATGATTTAATTTGACTAATATTTTTCAAATTGGTTTTTCAATAATTGTAAAACCCATACTGTTGATGGTTCAGAATTCCTGCGTTCACCAGTTGAGCTTGGTTAAAGCCTCTATAAATAATGGGATAGTCATCATCCTTATTTAGTTGATGGCAACTCAAATATGTTTTATTTTCACCCCCAAGATTGGGGAAGTGATCCAAAAATTTGACTGATATTCTTCCAAATTTGTCGGTTCAACCACCAGCTAGATAAGCCCATAGGATCCATGGAATTGGACTATTTACCTACATGAATGGTTGATTTTTTATGGTACATGTAGGAAATATACCAGTCCCATGGACCCTTTGGGTAATAATCCCTAAGTAAGGCCGTATTTCCTAGAGATGGCATTGGGGTGGGGTCGAAGATCCCTTAGATTTCTCAATCAAGGTTCCTTGGATTTGTTTACACCCTGGAAGATTAACATGGAACCTACTGATCAACCATTTAGAAAGGAACATATCTTGTGCAAGGGCACCGGTACTAGTGTGAATGTTCACAGCCGAAACTTGGCGGTGCCATTTTGGCTCACAGCCCCTCTGATATACCCCCTCAGGTTTTTCAACCAGCGGGGGGAGAAAACGGAGGACATGTCCGCTCCAGCGTGGGCGATAGCACCCAGCCAGTCCAAAAGGGATAACGCTGAGAGCTCAAAAGGTTCCATCCCTCCTTGGACCCGGGGAGACAAGTCGACCCCCGGAGGATCTTCCAAGTGTGATGAAGGAAAATCACGATCAAGGGCCACCTCAAGAGAGGTGAGACAATCCACGGTAGATTCGAGAGAAACAACCGAACGCCCAGATAGTGGAAAGAGGGTGAAGCTCGGGAGAACCCACGGTATTTTAGCTGTGGGTGCCTGGGCAGCAAGAGAAGAAATCGCGAGCCTGCTGGAGGATGGTCACCCAGCGGAGGATATCATCCGAGCGATCAGATCTGGGGAGGAGCTGGGACCCTCCCTGAGGAAGGAAAGCGAAGTTGAGACAGCACCCGGAAAACCTTTCACTTCCAGTGGTAGCTTTAGGTCAGAGAGGAGTTCTCTCTCTGCGGACGCTCCTAAATGGAGTCAAAAGGCCCCTAGCTTCTCCTATAGCTTTAGGAAGAGGGCTGACCTCCGAAGGAGGAGAAATCCGAAGTGGGTAGCGAGTATACTCCGTCTGACCAATCTATGAATGAAGTGATGGTAGACGAGGTCGAGACTCCTTTCTTTGCACCCCAGAAGGAAGAGCTGAAAGAGCTCACTGGAGGTTTTAGAAAGAAAGCCGCTGCACCAAAAAGGGTTGCAGAGTTCAAGGAGCTCCGGTCAGAGCTGGCCAGGTACGTCCCGAAGAGCCTCCCAAGGAGGGCGAATCCATCGGAGCAGAAGAAGCTGGACGACTATATGACTCCAGGACCAAAGCTATCTATGAGGGTTTGGTGGTGGCGGACATCAGCATGGACTGGTAGGGAGATCAACGATGAGAAGTTCAAGCTTTATACCGAACCAAGGTCGGGAGGCACAGGACTCCGATACGCGAGAAAGCCATGCTGTATGCTTTGGATTTCTATTCGGTGATCCTGGGGTTCGAAGAACCAGGGTCAAAGTGGCCGAGGTGTAAGAAGATTGCTGATGATTTTGCCAGCAAAGCACCGCCAAGGAACCCGGCACCTTTCTTGGATGCCCCCTTCCTGAGTTTCCTGGAAGGTTGCGTGGTGGATGAGAAGATGGACATAGCAGAGCGCTTGACTTGTGGCAAGCTCAGGCTGTGTGCTCAAGCATCCATCCGTCACGACGATCTCCACAATACCCCACTGTCAGGCACCGAGTGGTGTAGACTTCGTGGGAGTTCGGCCGTGGTTGGACTCAGGACAAAGGCCTCAAAAACGAAAACAGGGCCACGACCATGGGTTGCATCCTACCTGCGAGTTGACCCCAGGAAGGATGACTGGCTGACTGTCACAGTCCAATTAGCCCTGGCAGCACACGGTGAGATTTGGAAGGAGAGGCCCTTCTTTGCACCGTCTTTCCTGGACGGGGATTTGACACCCTCATCATCAAGAAGGTGCTCCTGAGAGAGATTGACGCCGGGAGGTCAGCCCCGGTTACAAGGCAGGAAGCCCTGAGATTCAGGTGGCATGGAAGCAAATCCTCCATGCCCACGTTTATGGGCCACCTTGGGGTCAAAGCCAAGGTGATCAGATTCCAGGGAGCTTGGGCCAAACGGTCGGATAGTATTGTCTGACACCTACTTGCGAGAGGCGCAGGTGATTGTGTTGAAAGGACAAGTGGTGGTCCTTGAGCGCCTGAGATCGGGCGAGAAGATTGGCAGTTTGGAAGGTGTGGGCTTAACCGGAGAGCGCTTCGGAGCGGAAGGTTCAAAGCAGGAGGATGGAGACGAGGGGTTAAAGGTCCACCTCAAGATCGGGCCGCGAAAGCCATGGATCCGGCCCCGCCAGTCCTTTTGAGACAAGGACCAAGCGGAGAGGCTGAGTTTGTGCCAGAGCTTTGGCAGGATGTGGTGATGTTCCTACAAGAGCTTCGAGACGAAGGTCTAGCCAAGGTGCCCACGGATGAGAAGACCGACTACCTGGCTAAAGAGAAGGAGGCGGAGCTTCCAGAGATCTCAGACTGCGTGGAGCCCGCAGAGAAGAGCGACGAGGAGTTCGGGAAGATCGCTGCAGAAGATCCGGCGGAGGACTCTGAAGATTCGGACGCGTCGGTGGAGAAGCACGATATGGAGGTTTTGGATTGTTTGGTCACATGCGGTAGTAGGACGAAGAAAGTTCACCGTCCAGCCGCTGGAGTGGCCAACAACCCGTTGCAGGGAAACATCCCTTGGTGCAATGCCAGTGGGAAGAGTTTCACAATCCTGCCCTTGTTCGAGGCACTGCCAGGTGATGTTTCCCTGTGCATGAGGTGCTTCGGAAAGCCTGGGCACTGCAACGGCCTATGCACCTACGTTACCACCAGGGGTGGGAAGAAGTTTCGATGTGCCCGAAGATGTGACCTGAGATGTGAAGAGATTGGGAAGAAGGATGCCGACGTGAGAGCTCATGCTTGCAGCTTCCACGTGGGCCACATCATGGAGAAGGACACCTGAGAGCCGGGCTATAGGAAATTAGTGCTGTCAGAAGTTTTTGCAACAGGCAGACCAGGCATCCGAGTGGCAAAAACTTGCAGCTCGATTTACACTTGGAGTCTGACCTTCAGATTGATTTCAGTCTACGATAGGAGGTCACAGGATAGGCACAATGTGGGGAATGAGCCTTGCGGAGTGTCAAAGACTTCACCTCGTGAGCACCCGGTGGCTCAAGCGTTCCGGAGCGTTGCCTCACCCAGAAAGACCCGGAGTTCCTCGCCAGGGAGTTTCCTGGAGAGAGAGAGAGATGTCTCACTCGAGGTCGGCCACTGCCTTCTCAAGGGCGGCGGTGGAGTTCGACGTGCACGAGTCAGACTTCCTTATCCTAACAATGGATAGGATCAGCACTTTCGAAGCCATGGCGTTCCGCTTCCCGAAAGAAGCAGATTTCGAGGATTACCTGAAGCGAGCTGTCCGTCCCGGTGGAGCCTACAGGGATGAGGATGACAATGTCGTAGGATACGACAAGAGAAGCCCAGAGCCTTGGGATCTCTATAAATCCTCAGAGGATTGCGGTTGCCTGAGGAAGTTGTGGCACATGGCAGCCCAAGTTGCTAAGAAAGAACTTGAGAGCCTGGCCTCGGGACAGGATGAGAGTTCAACGCCGAAGATGAACTCGGTGCTGAGTAATGAGTTGGAGACCAAAGCCACGGACAGTGGCATGCCAACTCCGGCCTCCGACAAGGAGCGTCCATCACTCCACACCCTTGGTAAGGTTCAAGCGAACTTTAGCCAGGGAGGCCAGTTTCAGCACCTGTCCTGGGAGTCTTTCGTGGATGCAGAGCTGGAAAGCAGGCTGAAGCGATCCGGAAAGCTTCCGAGAGATCGGACCGAACGCAGAGGACTGCATTTCTAGATCAAAGGATGGTAGGGCTTTTTCTTTGGAGCATCCAAGGAACTCAATCGCCCGATCCCTTAACTCTTGGAAGACCCTAGAGAAACAACTGGCACCATTGTGACAGAGTATCATACCTGTATGTTTCGGGGGTCCAGAAGAAGGAAACACCAGGTCCTGTTGCACAACACTCCTGAGCTTCATGAAGCCATTGCCAGGTTGTGTTCCAGCAACAAGAGGTGCAGCCGAACGAAGTCAGGGCACCTCAGTTGGAAACCCAAAGTGGAAGGGGGCAAGGTTGTCTGTTTCTCCACGGGGAGGAACGCGAATATCCTGAGGGCTTCTGTGCTGCATTCGCGGCAGGCCTCAGAGAAGCTGCAAAGAGGTTCCCTGAAGACTGGAGATTTCTAGAGGTCTTCTCAGGGCCCAACGCACCGCTGAGTTCGGCAGTAGCGTTGGAGTTTGGAGAGCCACCACCTCCTCCGATGACTTCATCAGAGCGATGGAAGAAAATCGAGGCCAGCGGTCTCCATCATCATCTTCAGCCCTTCCGGAGAGTAACCTGAACTGTCCGAGGAGAGATTTGGGTTGGACCACCCCTTTGACGGGGAGATCAGCCTGAGCGACAGGCACCAAGACTGTCTTGATAAGCTCCAGGGCAATCTTGAGAAGCTAAACAAATCTAGGTTGAAATCCCTAGCTGAACTCAGGAGTTTGGTCAAATCCTGCAAGGCAGAGCAGACCAAGGCCAATAGGAAAGCCTCGTGGACCACGAGAGCCTTGGGCTGCAAAGTCCAGACGGTCGCAATGGAGAGGCTACAGGCAAAGTTGGCAGCATGCCTGTTTCGACTGAAGGTTCTGGGCCCAGCCCAGGAGTCGCCTTTCTTCACACCTTTTGACGTTCCACCCAAAATGACGTGGGGCGAATTCCATTCGACCAAGAGACAAAGATCCTCGGAGTTGATCGAGAGGGTCAAGAGAATGAGTGACTTATTAGGTGGCCAGGAAATGGCCAAAGCCATTTGGAAGAAAACCCAAAAGGAGATTGATGCTGGAAGCATGGGTCCTCCTCAGACCTGGGACGAGATCGATGAGCTCTTTAAGGGCGACTTCCAAGTGGTCCCAAGCTTTGGATTAGAGCAAGGGGTCGATGACTCCGGGCTGCCAAAGTTTCGTCGGATAGACGACCATACCGCGGCTGGCAACAACCTAGTGGCACATAGGACACAGAAGGTGCCAATGGCGATGGTGGACCAAGTTGGTCTCATGGTGAAGTCCTTATAATAGCAAAACGTACCCGCTCTCAAGTGCTCATTGCCACAGAAGACATGAAGGGTGCGTGCCGTCAAGTGCCACTTTGCCCATCTGACGTTAGGTATTGCATAACAGCTGTTATGAACCCTGAGTTGGGACAACCCTCATTGCACGAATTGAGAGCCCAGCCGTTTGGAGCCGGCCACGCAGTACCCAACTTCTGCAGGGTGGTTGCCAGCTTCCGTACCACCTATTTGTCGACCACTTCTTCGATGACTTCTTCTTGATTGAGCCTGCCGAGACAGCCAACATCGGCATGTTCATCCTCAAGGAGACTTTCGCGGTCCTGGGATTCTCTTTAGACCCAGAGAAGAGTCAACCCCTCCCTGACTTCAAGGAGAGTTATTAGCGTTTCGCCCAAGCCCACCAGGCTTGCGGGACTGCAAAAACTTATCCAAGCAGTCCTAGAAAGCGACTCTCTATCTCCTTCCCAAGCGGCAAGCTTGGTAGGGAAATTTGGGTTCTTGTGTTCGACGCTTTTTGGGAAAGCTGGCCGTTACACCGGCTAGGGAGATCCCTGTTACTTCAGTGACTCCATTGTTGATTTACTCGGACGCATCCGATGTACCGGAGAGGTCCCCTCGCTTCGTATTGGGAGGAGATTGCTACGACCCACTGGACTCTTCCTTGGAGTTTTCATCTTGCGAAGTCCCAAATTCAATAGTTCAAAAATGGGCCTCAAGGCAAAATTATATGGGACAGCTTGAACTTCTCGCAGCCCCGTTTGCTCTTGCCACTTGGAGCACCAAGGCGCAGCAAAGGCCCATACTTTTCTTTTTAGATAATGATTCAGCTTCCTCCAACTTGATCAAGGGATATTCACCTAAGGTTGATAGCTCCGTCATAGTTGGAGAGTTTTGGCTGATGGCCGCCAGTTTGAAATCCTCCATCTACATTGATAGAGTTGAATCAAAATCAAACTTGGCAGACGGCCCTTCCCGCCTCAATTTCGATCAATTATATCAAATGGGGGGACGCTGGAAAGAGCCTAACACTGACAGGTTGGGCTCCCCTACAGTTCGCCCCGCTCGCTGGTTTGGCACACCAGCAACGGGGGGAGAAAATGCAAACCTCGAGCCCTGACATCCGGGGGGAGAATATCGAGGCTTACTTCTCCGGAGCGAGTATGGAGTGAATGGTGAGACCAATCCACGATAGGCCTGGTACCGAGAAGATTGAGCCACCATCCTCATAGGGTGTGCCAGCTCCTATCCCAAAGACTTTTTCGCAGCTTGCGGGGAAAAACATATCAGGGAGCCAAAGAAGGGCAGTGGATATTCATATCTTGTGCAAGGGCACCGGTACTAGTGTGAATGTTCACAGCCGAAACTTGGCGGTGCCATTTTGGCTCACAGCCCCTCTGATATACTTGCTCAGGTTTTTCAACCCCACCCTCTCCGCCCTGCAGGAGAATATCGAGGTTTACTTCTCCGGAGCGAGTATGGAGTGAATGGTGAGACCAATCCACGGTAGGCCTGGTACCGAGAAGATTGAGCCACCATCCTCATAGGGTGTGCCAGCTCCTATCCCAAAGACTTTTTCGCAGCTTGCGGGGAAAAACATATCAGGGAGCCAAAGAAGGGCAGTGGATATTCATATCTTGTGCAAGGGCACCGGTACTAGTGTGAATGTTCACAGCCGAAACTTGGCGGTGCCATTTTGGCTCACAGCCCCTCTGATATACTTGCTCAGGTTTTTCAACCCCACCCTCTCCGCCCTGCAGGAGAATATCGAGGTTTACTTCTCCGGAGCGAGTATGGAGTGAATGGTGAGACCAATCCACGGTAGGCCTGGTACCGAGAAGATTGAGCCACCATCCTCATAGGGTGTGCCAGCTCCTATCCCAAAGACTTTTTCGCAGCTTGCGGGGAAAAACATATCAGGGAGCCAAAGAAGGGCAGTGGATATTCATGATCTTCCAAACCTCCATGATTATGTTCCATGTTAACCTTCCGGGGTGTAAGGTGTTTTTTAATCTTCTACCATTGTAAATCACCATTAAACCACGATGATAAAAAAAACAAAAAACCTTTGATTTCCTGTGTGACAAAAAAACATGAACTAGACAAAGATCTTCCCACCAAGATGCTGTTGGTGTTTATTCGTATTGTTCATCATGGTATCCGGAAAGCCCCAAAATAAAAACAAATCAACCAAGCATATCCAAACATATCCAGTAGATGTTGGATCTACGCCCCAACCCAGTAACACTGGAAAATTGAAGGTTTAGTTTTGGGATTTCCCCACGAAAAAAAAAGTATAAGAATCCATGGTTGCACATGAAGCAGGACGCCACAAGAGGGGGAAACACTGGCATCATGTTATGGGACCAAAACGATGGGGTACACTTTCGGAAACAACTTTGGAGCAAGGTGCAGCTGCTTGGAGATGGTTTCAACATCATGCATCAGGAATGTGTCCACCAGATGTGAATCTGGAAGATGCTTAATTTCAGCAAGTTTGCAGTGCCTCATGAAATATTCACAAAAAATGTGGCTGACGAAGAGACCGGACCAAAACAACATTTTTTGTGTTTGGGGCATTCGACTTGGGCTTGCTTGATGTGGCCTCTTTCTCATGTTGCTGATGGAGGAGAAAATTATTTTTTCGTGATTCCCGCTGAATCTGCACGCCGGGAGCACATTTGCAAACCTTTGGACCGAAGTTTTTCCAAGAGAACGGCCATGGGTTTCCATGTTCAGTGTTCCCAAGCCTTCGAAGACTTTTCAAGGGGAAACAACCAAAGGAAAGGGTGAAAAATAGAAAAACACAATTACCGAAAAAGTTTGCAGAATAGAAACATCTAGTGTTTTTTCTTTCAAAGATAAGACGAATGTTTCCCACATTGGTCAGGTCGGTTTTTTCAGATGTTTGTTTCCCTTGGAACAACACAACAGGTCTTTCAAACCGGACCTGTTTTGGAGGGGAAAAATCAAACTTCATGGCAAATGTAAGGTAATTTTCAGGGATGTCCCTCGATAAAACCATGATTTATGGTAATTTGGAATACAATGGTAATTTCAAATTTGCATGGTAGTTTTCATGGTAAAGTATGTAATTTTGCAGGGGGTTCCTCTATCAAAGTGCCTTGTTTGGGGTTGGTATTCTGTAATGACCCCCTGAACAAATTTCCGTGGGAACCCTCCGGATTTTTCGGTCGTTCCGGTGGTGAGGATTGTGTGCAAACCAATCGGAGCACCTTAGATTGGCCGCGGCTCTTGGAGGTTTTGCAGGAGAGATGAGTTGTTTTGTTGCGATGGGCAAGATGGTCCGCACCAGTTATAAGTAACTAGAGCCCCAATCATGTCTATTTTTGAAGGTTATATATAGGGTTTTTTTCGTAGCATGGGACGGATAGTGATTCCGAGGTTTTTTTTGTTCGATTTCGTGTCTCTCCATCAAAAGGGAGGTTAGACAGGGGCATTACAGCGCCTTAAGGTCAAAATACATGGCTCAGATACCAAAAGGGTTAGGTTAGTAGAGGGTCCATATCAACCAATATGTAGGGACTGTGCCATGTACTTTTCAATTACTGTACCCATTTTGTGGAAATCAAACAATGCAAATGTATGGTAGCTTTGAGGGAAGTGCCATGTTTGGGTTGGTAATATAATGACCCCTGTAAGAATCTTGGATATGTTTGTTGTTTTTTTCGTGATTTGTTGGGGAGATGATCCGGATTCCATCTAAAATCTACCATGGGATGAGCATTCACCATTGAAAAATCGCCACCAGTTCTGGTAGGAATTTGATTGTGGTGCATTTTTTCCCAAGCAAATAAACCACAGCAAATGCATGATCCCGGAAGCAATCTTTGTTTAAGAAAAGTTACCATCTTCTGGTATATCCCAGGAACTTAAGTTCAAGGGTTAGCTAGCTATGCCTCGATGCATCTCAGATCCAAAATCTGGTCCAGAAAAAATGGCGCGCAAAAAAAAACATGGCACCCGAATTTTGAGACGCAGATCCATTTTTTTGGCATTTAGTTGAGTCATCCCTTTAAAAGCGATGCCCTCCCTGAAACAAACATAGCACGTGAAAACTGATGGTTTAAAGATGAAATTTCCTTTTGGGAAGGCTTCCTGGCGGCTATGTCTATGTTAGTTTCAAGGAGTGTAAGTTAAAAAAACGGATCGCTTGATATCATTTCATCATCATCTGAGCAGCGATCAAAAACAAGGTTGATTGTTTTATATTGGGGATTGAGTATACTACCCAGTTATATAGGGTTTTTTCTCATAAGCCACGAGAAGGATTGCTATGAATCAACTAGTATAATATAATGCAATGTCATGCAGGATTTTGACCTTTGCTCATTTGACTCATAGTTTTCCATTTGATATTGAACTACCCAACAATGATGATATCAAAGCAACTTTCCACCATACATGATACTAAAGTTCTATTTTACTGCCTACTACACACTCCAAATTTAACAGCTCGCCCCAATGATGGGACTGGAAGAGGATCCGGCTTCCTTTTGGGATATGTTGCCTATGTTCAGTGGCTTATGTTGTTGGTTTTGGGGAGGGTAGGTACTATCTAATACCCCTGCCCCCCCCGAAATCAACCAAAGCACAAGCGGAAAACCGCCCTAATCACTCCAAAAATCTCCACAGTCGGACCCACTCCAACCGGACCGAACCCAAAAAACCTGAGGACATCCAATAGCTCGATCCCAACTTACTTTAGGGGTCCGTGATCAGTAAGGTCCCATGCAATTTGGTGAAAACACTGATCATTGAAGTGAACCAAAAGACCTCGGCTTCTTCGTGGAATCCAAAAGGAACCTCTTCACTCCATTAGGGTTTCACCCACCAGGATGACACTGCCCGTCCTGAAGCCTCATGGTGGTTGGATTTATTGCGCGCCTTGGTTTGGTTGGACATGTTTTTGTTTTACGAGAAGAGATCCGTTCAGCTACAAAGTGGAACTTCTGCCTTTTGATAAGTAGGGGTTATAACTCCGCTGATTTGTTGTTTTTTTTTACTTGAGCAGCGATCAAAACCCTGGTTGGTTAGGTTATATACAGGACTATACTACCCAGTTATATGCAACATAAGGGTCCCTATTAACCAACCAGTCGAAAAAATGTCACAAAGGTTTTGATCACTGCTCACTTGTAACCATGGTAAATCATCATTAAACCACCATTTGGGGAATCTTTTTTCCAACTAAGAAGGCCATTTATACGATAGTGGTTTCTTGACTCCATTTATAACGATGGGCCCGAGGCCCATCGTGCACATATGTTTTTTAGTGTTTTTGATTCGGTGGAATTTGTTGGAATTCCTCCACCCAGCTTCAAGTTGCTTCATTTGATAACTTCTTTTGCCGATTTCTGCCATAGTAAACAGTCACCATTTGGGGACGATGTTGGAATATGTTTGGAAACGTTTCTTCAAAAGCCTGAGGTAAGTCTTAGTATCTCTTCACATGTCTTAACCAGATACTTCTCCGGAAACAAAAGGCCTGGAACCAACCAAGATGAATAAATGGGACCCATTTGGGAGGGATCAAACTTGATGCAAATTTCGAGTTGTGTTGAGAGGTGTTACTTTAATAGTGCATTCTTCGGGTTTGGTGTCATGTAATGAGCCCTGAGCAAAGAATTGGAAGGTTTAAGAATTTGGAAGATGAGTTGCCCTCCCTGAAACTAACATAGCACCTGAAAATGGATGGTTGGAAGACTAGTTTCCTTTTGGGACATCCAATTTTCAGGTGCGAACTGTTAGTTTCAGGGGGTACGTTTGTTTCATTTCAAACTGTGACCTTTTTCCTTGAACTTTCAGGAAAATGTAGCTCTTTTGGATTGGGGGAAGTGCCAGGATCGAGCATCTCGGACTCAAGGGGCACTAATTTGGCTAGTACTTGAAGGATCATCCCAGTTAGAATGTGGTTAGGATCACCCCCATGTATAAGCCATTTTGGCCATGTGGAAGCGGAAAGACCCGGACTTATGATCCTCCGAGCAAGCTGGAAAGAAAATTACACTCTGTAAAACTATCAGCCAAAGCTCAGAAAAATTGATGTGACTGCAAGACACTTTGGCTTCCTTTTGGAAAACCGGTAACTTGTTTGAAAGGCGAGAGCTGTTAAAAACTTCAGGTTAGTATTTCACCAAATACGCGGCTCGAATCAATTCTCCCCTCCCCAAAAAAATAAGGTCTTCAAAGCAGCGTAATGGAGGTGGCCATCTTACAGGGAAATCAGGAGGCTGCTCGAAGTGTTTGGCAGGGGCGTGGCCACTGTATGTGTTGCCCCGAAAGAGTGAAGCTGCAATGGCCTTGGCCTCGAAAGGCTATGCTCGAAGACACGGGTGGGCCATTTCTGCAAGCTTGGTCGAAGACCGTCTGTGAGGGCAGTTGCTATCCACGCGGCTGGCTCACTTCAGGCAATGGAAACTCTTTTTTTACGTTGGAGCCCCTTGACCTGTGCACCTTGCGTGGCTATGCCAGTGGCGCTGGTGCGTTTGGACCTATTGGTGTTCTGGCCGTGCGGACTTATCTCCGTATCTGCAGTGAGATTGGAGGGACACCCGTCCACCCAGGCTGTTTGCCTTGGGTCTGTGCATTTTGCTCTGATTCCATACAGGAAGTGCCTGGCACATGGCCCGAACCTGCTGCCCAGGCGGGTAGCATGTTTGGTACGAGGTGAATGGCAGGCAGCCGGTATTGAGGACCAGTTTGAGCCGAAAGGCACAGGCTTTCTACTACCCATTTCTGCATCGGGACTTTAACAGGCCATTATAAGTTATAAGGGTCCCGTCATGAACCAATCAGGATTCAATGGAATGTTACTGGAAGGTCCATGGTACTTAGCAACGCGATTTTGACCCAAATATCATATATAAATAGGTTGTAACTCTCAGTCATATCAAAATTCCACGTATTTTGTTGCAGATGATTGGAGGTCTTCTTATTCTATTTGTCGGAAAGATCATGGTAGGACCCCCTTGAAAGAAAGTGTTATTCGCGATCAGGTTTAACTAGTTTCCCTTGATTAGTTGCTTCTTCTCCGAAAATAGTACATGAGCTGTGCAAAAAAGGTGGTGCTCGCACAAATTCTGGGCATGTTTCAAAAATATTGTGTGCATCCTTGGTATCCGGTTTTTTGCACTTGAAACAATGGCTAGATGTTGCTAGACTTGCCTGCAACCAATTTGTTTTATCGTTTTGTTGGCGCTTCACGCTCCAAAAAAAATGTTTTTTCCAAAACAATTTGGTCATTTTGTTGGGAGGGGTCCAACTAAGTTTATTGAAACATTGAAATCATTTGTTTGTAAAAACTCATATCATTTTGAACATAATCAAATTTGGCTAAAAGTTCGTGATATTTTTTGGAAAGTGATTGGGGGTTTGTCTGAGGGTGGGCCTAAGTGATCGGTGCCAACCAGGGAATCCTCCATTTTAGGGATCCTCTGAAACTGAGGCTATACCTTTGACAACAAGCTGGCCATGTCCATGTGGCTCGGTAGCAGGTGTCGTTAATGGTTGTTGGGCCACCATGCGGCTAGAGGTACAAAGTGTTCCATTGTGGGACGTGTTAGTGAGTGGTTGAACTAAAGATTTTTCTCGGAAGTTTTAACGCTTGTGTATACTTGGACAAGATTTGATTTCCATGTTGACGACAGCGCATATTTTCAATAAAGTGGTTGGTGGTGAAACACCACCCTAGTAATTCCAGGATTTCTGTGAATCATGATAAATAGCTATGAATGAAAAATGGAGGCCAAAAGAAATGTTCCAGATAATTTCTGGCATATTTCAAATTGGATCGGTTGAACAGCAAGTGATACCCTCCAGGGATCTAACATATCCCCCCAAAATGGCATTTTGAAGATGATTTTCCTTTTCCCAAGGTGGGATATGTTAATTCCCTGGAGGGTATTCATGTTCATGTGATCAAAAAAAATCTGTCTAAACCTGTGGGGGTTTGGACTTGCGGAATCCAAACCGCGAAGAACTCTGGTTTCACACAAGTGGTTCAAATGGGTTCCGTTTTTTTGGGGTTGAAAATCCTTGGCCTTTCTTGTGGTGCACTTTTATGAACAGCTCATCTTCCATGTTCAAACCTCAAACATGTATCATGAAACCGCAATTTTCAAAATTGAGACTGTGTTCCACATGAAATCTCACATAGTAGTAAGGAATCAGAAATCCCTCATTGCAAAATGCAGTTTCATTTTTAACCCCAGTGACACCTTACAAATCACACCGGTTGGATTACACCCCGGAAGATGAACGGCTGGGAACCTGAGAATACACCACTGGAAAAGGAAAATCATCTGAACCAAACCATCATTTTCAATTTTTCAGGTTCAAGCTGTTAATCTTCGAAAGTGTAACGTGGTACGTTTGGGGGTTTGTGGTTCCACGTATCCAACACTTTAACCATCCGGGTGTCCCGAGCAACTGGAAGTTTGCGGCCACCGAGTTTTCCATGGGTTGATCCATCCAGGGGCCAGCAGGTTTCATCCCAATTACTCAGGTAACTCCAGTAATCCAGTAACTGGAGGATGAAAATCTGATTACACTCCCTGAAACTAACAGCAGTTTGCCCCTGGAAATAGGCCAACACCCAAAAGGGAAACTAATATTCCAACCATCCATTTTCAGGTGCGAGCTGTTAGTTTCAGGGAGGGTACAGGATAATCCATCATTAATGGAGGATGAATCAGTAATTTTTCAACTTCATCAATTCATCATTAATGGGTATCATGGATTATCCACATTAACTGGAGGATGGAAATCCGATTACTGTTACTGTTTAGTTGATTATCATGGATAGTTTTCAATGATGAGGGATTTTTTGTCCACCAATGTCTTGGAGGCTCATCCAAGTTAGTTTCAGTGGTTAATAACCATGGTTCGTAAGTCCCAGGTTGTGGGACCCCTTCCACATGGCCTAAATGGCTTGGAAATGCGGTTACTAACCACTTACTGGGATGATCCTCCAAGTAATATTAATACACCTTCCCTGAAACCAACAGCCAGTTTGCCCCTGAAAATGCCCCCCAAAGGCCCCAAAAGGAAGCCAGATCGTCTTTCAACTAGTAAATTGCAGTGGTTATGTTAATAGTTTCACGGAGTGTAGATGCATTGATTGTTGGAAAAAATGAAAAAATTGAAGGCCAGGTTGCAAACATTGAGAGATGAATGGTATTATGCTTCCAATTTTAGGGAAGCTACCTACTCACATAGTTATGAAGCCCACCATGACACCAGCTTTTTTCAGACTTGGCAGATACGGTAAGGGCTGGCTATTTCGATCAACCACATCGTAGACTAACCTGAGCTTGCGAAAAGCAATGACTTGAAAGAGGCGCTTTTTTGTGTCAAAAACTGAGGTACGCCAGCAGCTTCGAATGTTTATATGGAGTTTATGTTCTCAACATGGTGAAGGCTGAGAAATTTTCTTACAAACGCTGCCGGGTCAAAGAAACCGGTCGACTTAGGTTTATAATCGCAGTAGGAAAGTAATATTTTTTGGGTTGCCCCCCGGCTCTGCAACAGTCACCACCAGGATCATTGTGTATTTTAGTTAGGCATCCCAAACTAAGCCTTGATTGCCACTCTTACAGGGATACGACCACCGAAACAGCAGCTTTTGAGGTTGAGTTGATATTTTTTCCGTAGGATTTTGGTTTATAGATGGATACCCACAGGATCCATGTATCCTTACATTTACCATAAAAATCAACCATTCATGTAGGTAAATATACCAGTCCCATGGGTTTTATGGAAAAATAACCCACAAAACAAAAATTGATGTTTTTTCACGTTTCGAGGACAGAGCCCTAAGTTTTGGCTCGTGAATCAAATTGCTTGTCTAGATTTGATTTGGCAACTGCTTTCCTGGACATTAAACAACTGATGATGGAAGAAATTTTGCACCACCTGGGACGAATGAAACCTTGTAAATTAATGAGATAAACTACCCATCAGCTGGTGAAGGATTTCAGCCATCAACAGTATGATACACAGAGAAGAACTGAAATGGTTCAATGATGATCAATGATGTTTGTGTTTGGAACAAATACACTAGTAGTTTTCTTGCACACAGCCTGATGCTAATGATGATACCATGCGATGTGTGAGGGTCTTCTCCCCAGGTGGTTTTGTGAGGCTGTATGCCTTGGCACCAAACATGGTGGCACCTGGACCTGGGCCCGTGCGGCTGCCGCCGCTGCTGAGCCTGCTGTTCCAGTTCCAGTGAACGAGCGCTTGGTCCCACCTGCGCTGCAGCCAGAAACAGAAGAAGATGCCCTAAGCAGAGCTGGACCAGCGGGATCCCGTGGCTGGCTGTACTTCGAGGGCGGAGCCTTTACCCAAGAACGCCAGTGGGCCTCAAGAACATACAGGTGGCATCGCTCTCGAAGAAGACGCTGCGCTCTCGAAGAAGGGCATGCCACTGCAGACCAATAGGTCGGATGTCCACTAGATTCACTGATGATATTGATGGGTTTTTTTGAAGGATTTCAACCACATTCATCCAAAAAACTACCCATCCCATGGGAAATGTCAAGATTCGATCATCGATCCATAAAAGAATACTTGGTGTTGTTCACTTGTTGGCCTCCCAAAATGAGCGGTGTTTACAGTAAATCGCATGAAAACAGGAGAAAACATTGCAAAAACGAAACCAACTGCTTTTTTGGAGCTTCGTTTCATGAGGAGTAACATCCTGAAAATGGATGGTTGGGAGACTATACTTTCATTTTGGGTGTTGGCCTATTTTCAGGGCGAGCTGTTAGTTTCAGGGAGGGTATATTCGCAAGAATTTGGCCGTCCGAGAGTTCTGAAGGGAAAAAGTTTGGGATGAGGGGGTACTATTTGATGGTGAAGAAGAAATCATGGCGAGCACCCCGGAACATTCAAGGGATGCGAAGCTTAATTCGTCGTAAATGACGTGGGATTTCAAGTACTACAAGCTTAAGATACCTGGACGTGTTGTGAACTCAACATGTACAGAAAGGGGCAGAAATCCCCAGTTGCCAGTTGAGATGTTTCAGCCCAGTAACACCCTACAAATCACACCAGTTCCATACATGGTACTGAAACGTTTGGGATTTGCATCAACGTATCCTTGTTGCATTGATATATTTTGGATCCACCCCCCACCCAGGATGACGGTGGGAAGTGAAGGTTTATAGGGATTCCCTACTAAAAATGTAAAAAATGTAATACCCTCTAGTAAACGAACATGGCATTCAAAAATCCCCAGTGTAGTGGGAGATACATCTTCAAATGGTTGTTTTTCCATTGCATGTTAGTTTTCGGGGGTGTAATCCTGGTGGTGATAGATTCCTCACCTATTAAACCACCACCATTTGGGAGAATATGTTTGGAACTTTTTCCATCCGCATCGAAAAGCGAGTCGCAAATCCAAGTTTTTGACGGAGTATTTCCACCGAGAGCATTCCCGCCAAGTCCCGAAACAGAAGGCCATGTGGTCGGCAGACACCGAATCCTCAGCCTTTCGTATTTATGAGTCGCTTGGAGTCGTCGAATGTTGCGAAAAGCTGGGCAGATTTCCTTACAGGTGGCTATTGTTGAGTGGGTTTTTTTTTAACAGGGATACACCCTGGAAAATTAACATGTTGAACCCAAAAGTGGAGGTTTGTTTAGAAGATCATTTTCCATGTCAATTGGACGATTTTTGGGTTCCAGCCGTCAATTTTCTGGGGTGTATACTAGATCCAAAAGGTATGCTAGGGTCTTCCCACTGGTCTCTATCTAGATGATCATGAACCCCATAGTAGGGTTTTATATGCCCAGTATAAGAATTTTGATTAAAGGTGGGATGACCATCCCAAATAGAAGGAGTATAGGTCCCCCAAACCCTGCTTCTCAGCGGGAAAGTAATCATCACTATTTTAGAAGGGAAGCTTTATCTAACCTTCATGATCCACTGTTACAATGCGTTGGAGAAGACCTCTTTTGGAGGCATCTCAACAAGTGCAGTTGCACTGAATACTAGTCCAGTCACTGATTTCCATCCTCATCCGATTCAGACACGGAGGAGGTGCAGCTTGATGAGGTGGAGGGCGAGGAGCTTGTGCTCCCAAGGCACGGGGGATGGCAGGCCAATACGTATGGCCATGTCCTAGAGAATATCCGTCCAGCTTGGAGAAGCGGAAATCTAGCAAAATGCTTCTGCAAACACCCTGCTTCATTCTGCTGCTCTTGGAGACGACTTCACTGCAGGCCGGCTCCGAAGCCGAAGCCCCGCGCGGCTGCTGAGATTCTCCGAGCTCGCCGAGCGGCTCTGAGATCTCGATAGAATGGCGTCGCCACTGGCGGATCCGAGCCCCCCGGATTTGTCCTTGGCACAAAAGGATCGGGTCAAGGCGGCCATGGATTCCACTAACTCCCGCAGCAAGAAAGGCGCGTTTGGCGCCAAGGTGGAAAAGGAACTGACGGCAAAACTGACACAAACAGGATTGCCAGGTGTTTGAGCAGGAGATTGAGCAACAAGTGAGCTGTCAGAAAATCACAAACTTGAAGGCTGCTATGGTTAGCATTCTGCTTTAGCTGAGTTGAAACCGCCTAGAAAAGTTTCCCTCTCGCAGTATTTTTCAGGGGTTAGTTTCCGGGGTGACATGCAATCGATGCCCTTACTGGAACCAAATTTCTTGGTGGAAATGCTCCATTCTTGAGGTTCGATGAACTTGAAACCTTCAGTGGGACAGCCAATTTACTTCTGCCAAAAATATCAGGGCTTCGTGAGGAATTCATGTCCCCTATGTTGGTGGTTTGTTAATGCATAATACCACTTAAAGGGCTGAACAAGTGATGGTTGAACCACTCGACTTGTTTTTGTGATGTTTCACGGGAGACATGAACAGAGAGCCTGAATATGTCAAGGTCCAAATCTATATTTTTGGCGACTGTTCATGGTTTATTTGTGCTAGGGTAGAAATTTCCAGTATGTCCACGTACTAGAGGAGGGTCACTAGCTCAATAGTAGGTGTTTACGCCCATTATGACGCTTCCGTATTGAAGGTGGAATGACCAAGCCCAATACTGTAAAAGGACTGTAGACCCTGGCACATACAAATGCATTTTGGGGACTGTACAACATGTCCACCCTCCACAAGTTTTCACTTGGATGCCTTCAAAAAAGGACCATGAAAAAAACATTTGGATCTACATAATCTACAATTAAGCAATGAAAAACATGGTTGATTAGAGGTATTGAGGGGATTATACTACCCAGTTATTTGGGGATTATCATAAACCAGTATAAGGATCCCTATTAAACAACCAGGATTCCATGGAAACTAAGAAGGTCTTTTCGTAGCTCAATTAGATTCGTGGCGAATCTTCTGTGATTCGATTCTTTTGTCCTGAAGCGAACACCTCAACGCCAGGCCCTATGTACAATGGATTCACTATGAGAGTTTGCATTTGTTGCTGGGCATGGAAATTCCTGACCCAATTACCCCCCTCCCAAAATATGAAAAACATCGACGTGAACTGGGCTATAGCAAGGAGCTTGCATGAGAAATGAATGATTATGTTCCCTTACTAAATCCATGGAAGTCCAAGACCATTGAAAAATGGTCTTTGGTGAAAACCCTATTTTCTTAATTGTATTTGGACTTCTAGGGAAATGGTCCAACCAAACGGTCGCAATAAGGGGGGGTTGGTTGAGCACCGAATGCAGTTTATGTTGATGTTTCGATCTCGGGTCTTAAAGTCACCAGTTGATGTACCCTCTCTAAAACCAACATAGCAATGGAATAATATCCCCATTTTCAATAAGAAATGTGTCTTACCGGGTCCATTTTCCAGCCAGTTATGTTATCTCACCGAAGTGTAGAAGATTCATTGCCACTGGGATGTCCATGATACTTAGTAACTGGATTATAACACCTCTATATAATAAGTAAGGTTGTTTACGTCCTGTAAATAGGTGAAATAAACCAACTTATAAACGATCGTTTCTAACATGTTCCCCTTCCAAATGGCCATTCGTGGCTTATAAATGGGCTGATCCTCCAAGTACAAGAATCTTTGCCCTTATTTTTTTCCATCTCCTTATGAATCACAATCCTTATAATGTGTAAACTGGGGCTTGAAAAAACTACTATAAGTGGAGGTACAGCCCTACTTTTAAACTGTTAGGGGTATAACCCCCAAGTTTTCCATACGTTTTTGTTGGGTTCTAAACAATCCCAGGTCGGGAAGCAACGACAGTTGGGTGTTGGGTGACATCCCAAAAGCCTGTACCTTAAGGTCAAAATAGATGGCTTGCCGATACCAAAGGGTACAGTAGAAGGGTCCGAAAATAAACCAATATGTAGGGACTGTGCCATCTACTGTGCAAGCAATTACTGCAAGATGTTTCTCCTTTTTCTGTAGTAGGAAAAGGTTGGGATTTGAGGGATGTCTTCTTCTTGTTCTTGGTGGTGGTGTTTTGGTGGTGGCTCCACATTTTTTGAAGACCTGTTTGATGAGCCCTTCCGCTTTACCCAGTTATATAGGGATTATTTCGGCCAATATGAGGATCCCTATAAATTTCGGACTATAAAGGGATGGAATATCAGGGTTTTGACATTTAACTAGCCAGCCTATGGTTTCACCGACACCGAATGTTTGGGGAAGAACATTGATTCCCAGTTTTTACGTGTGACAGTGCCCTTTTTTTGGTTGCTTGAGATTCTTTGTTGCTTCATGTTTTGGTTCACTTGTGTTTGTTTAAGGTGGTTTTGTACGGATTCTCAGATTCTACCATGGTAAATCATCATTTTTCACCACCATTAGGGAAATCTTTTTGGATTTTGTTCCAACTGCCGAAAAAGTCAGCAAATTATAAGGTCTTTTGTTTCATCTTCCCATGTTTTTTTTTCGAACATCCACACGAATCATTTCAATATCATCATCATCATCATCATCATCATCATCATCATCATCATCATCATCATCATCATCATCATCATCATCATCATCATCATCCAACCGTCGGGATCGAAACAAAAAAAACGATCCTCCAAAACGAAAAAAGTCCCCCAAGGTTGGGCGCCAGTCGTTGGAGAATCTTCGAATTATTACATCATTTCACTTCATTGAGGTGGGATTTTTGTTGGGTTAAGGCAAAACGCGGAAGGGTGAAAACTTTGGAGGGATGTGTGCAATGTTGGTGATTTTTTCACAGTAAACCTCGGAAATTGGACCATCCGAAAAAGGAAAGGTATTCTTCCAACCGTCCATTCTTCAGGGGCGTTGGCTGTTAGTTTCATGGACTCTTCTATATGGTGAGTTTTGGGCGAAAAACTTGGATTTGTTGACTTGGTGGTGTTTTTTTACGAATTCTACCAGGGGTTGAATCACCATTAAACTCACCACCATTTTGGGAGAATATGTTTGGTTCACTTTTTCCAAGCACTCTTTATGACATCAAATGGCCGATTGTATCAGATTTGTCGACTGTACAGTTTACGAGTTTCCCCACGAAACGATTCAACTACCTATATATTGCAGGGATAAAACACTACAAACGTATCGGGGTGTTTTGAGTGATTTCCCCTTTGTATATGGTTTGGGTTGGTATGATAACGGGTTGTGTGACTGTGACTTGTAGCAAGGAGACTGTTGATCGATCATCACCGAAAGGATGTGAACCAAAGCCTACAAATCGTGGGGTTAACTTCCCTAGAGGGTGGCTTAATAAATTCACTTGTTTGCCCCTATATTTTTGGAAAATGGTCAAAATTTGACAAGCATATTTTGGAAATAGATTAAAACCATCAATTGATTTCTTATTCTTGTCTAAAGGTACAGAACTTCTTGCGTCAACAGTATCAATGGGATACCGGAATGCCCTAAAACTAAAAATGTCCCTGGGGTAAAAAACACCTCGTGGTCTTCTTGATCTCCGGGTTCTTCATGTCCTCATGGAGGATGTGGGGCAGCTGAATGGGTGACATCATGTCCGCTCAGCCGGTCAATCATGATGAGACCATCCATTTGGTAGCGGGGCCTGGTTGCAATCCATATCTCCAACAGGACAACAACCCTGTGGTGCCAGCCGTTTTTTTACGGCTCTTGTGCAGATTGCTGGCCACATATCAAGACAGCGCAATGAGTCAACGGCCATTGATGCCAATGATAATGGCAACATTGTGTCCCACTGGTATGGTGATCTACCTGGGCAAGTCGGTGACAGTCCCCAACGGCGTGACAGTCCCCAGCGGCTCTAACTCCAGGTTACTTCCATATGACCCAAGTCGGGGCCGGAAGCTACAAAAACTTCAGTGTTGTCAGTTGCCGTGAACATCCATCTACAGTACATTTTGCTCGATGCCACCTCAACAGACATCATGGAGAAGACAACATGTATACACCTGTGAAATTTGATATGGATACCTTAAATCCCCATGGTTGAGAGGAAAATTCCCATACTCGACGACCATGGTTCCGGTGTACCATCGAGGCTGTGTGCCACCGTATGTAAAATTTATTCCACAGAGTTTGACCATGTTTTTCCTAACTCTGACATTTACTCATCAGTTGCTGGCTGGTGCTTAGTAGTAGTGATGAGCAACTCAGCATCCAGGATGGCCATTTTCCTCACTAAGTGACAAGCAAAAGAGCAACTGGCTGGGGGTTGCGCACTGTCTAGGTTTGGTGGGTTTTCAAACCAACGATGTGGATGTAATTTTTGACCAACAAAGGAGTGTTTGGGGAAACTGGTTTTTTTACAATTGTTGACGACAAAGTCGCATTTTTTTGATACAGAGTGGTGAAGAAAAATCCCCAATTCACCAAAGTGATGAGTTGATTTCTTGATACCTGGAATACATTACTTATTGCACCATTTGTTCAAGGCAACTCTGGTTGGTAATGGGGGTGAAGTTGATGGAAATTCACGTCACAACTTGTTTTCCAGGCAGGAACAACTATGTGATGTTTGGAAGATTCTTAAGAGATGAAAAAAACACATCACCCCGGAACACGTGGATTTTTGTTTCCCAGAGGTCCTCGAAAAAAAAACCAAGGATTTCAAAAATCACCCAGTGGGTTGGATCCGGCCCTTCTGAAAAAAGAAAACGGTGGAGCTATCCCTGGAAGACCAACCACCATTCTTTATAGGTTGGCTTCCGCACCACCATTAGTTTAGTGGAGGGTTTATCATCTTCCAAAAGGAACTTTCAAAATGGTGGTTGACTTCCAGGGTATGAGAACGACTTCACCGCAGGCGTCACAACTTTCAATTGGACTTCACCACACAGGTGCAAATTGTGTGTTTTTTTTTGGAGGGGGGTCAAGAACGATTGGGTAGTGACGAGTTGGGCCCCTGGTTATGTATGTTGTTTTTTTTTTGAGGATTTTACTACCCAGTCATATAGGGATTATTTCATCCACCAGTATGTCAAGATCCCGTGATGAACCAATCAGGATTCAATGGAATGTCAAAAAAGTTTTGTTGCCGTTGCTCAATTTTCTTCCGAGGGTCATGAGTATCTCAAATTTTGGAAAAGGAGGAGAGCACGTTTGTTTCCTACCTTGCCATCATGCGTACACAACTATTGGATGAGATGTTTCATTGGTAGACATGATAGGCGTTTTTCTGTAAGAATCAATAGAGCATGATGGGTGGTATGAGCGTCACTTTTTGTTGGAGTGTAATTGAATGGCCATGTGATGCTTGTTACCTCAATCAAGAGAGTCGCTAGTGTGTGATCCAAAGGAGCGCTGTTTTCAAACCATCATGTTTCAGGATCAATATGAAACTTCAGGGATGTATATAAATCAACCAACCAGAGTTGTTTGATTGTTTGCCTTTGTGAGGCAACAAGGTGTTTCCGGTTGGTGTTTGGTGTTAGAGCACGTGTTATTTTTTTTCTTTCGGGAGAGTTTGCTACACCTCTGAAGGTTAACATGGAACAAAGATACCAACCAGGATTCAAGAATGGAAAGGGCCGAAGGGTTTTGTTCCTCATGTACTTACAACTGAAGGTCTGACACAAAACAGAACTAGGCAGTGGTTTCAATTATGTTTTATTTTCACCCCTATTATGGGGAAGATTCCCATTTTGACTCATATTTTTTGATTGGGTTGAAGCCACCAAGCAGAGAATATCTGAAGTTGACCCTGCTTAATTGGATGAAGGTTTAAAACTTGAGATCCCCAGGTCCCTAGGTGGGAATCCGAGGAATCTGCATTCGGGCCGGGGGGTAGATCCAACATGATTACATGCTTACAAGATGGGTCCCTTACTAGCTATAAATGGAGTTATAGTTTGTAAATTATAAACATAAAAAACCTATATATATATATATATTTAAATACCCTTCTAAAACGGCTAACCTGGGGTTTAAAACGGGGTTTTAAAGTGCATCTATTAACCACCCTACTTTAAAAAATAGCTTTTTGTTGATGGGTTTCCCCACACCCTTGTAGCTCCTTCATGGCCAACCTGGAGGAGTTAGCTGCCTTACCTTACCGTTCCTCCGGCGCATGGTTGCAGCAGATGCCACAAGAACGGCAGATGCAGCTGCTGCAGCAACTACCCTTGAGGTCTCGCCGGGATCGGAACAGGTGACCCCCAGTGACAACCCCAGGTGACCAGGTGGTGGTTTTAATGCTTGGAAGACAAACCTTCACCTTTTGGGATGGCCTATGTTCAGGGAGGCGAGCCGTTAAACTTCCGGGGAGTTTTTTGGCATATAGGGGATGAGGTAGCAGTTGTATTCCGGAAAAAGTTTTGGGTAAGATTTCAGCTCCCAAAATTCATGGAAATCTGTGTTTTGAGTAGGATTTTGCTGATTTTACAAGATATTCGGAAGGATGTTCCCAGGGCTTCACCATCCGGAGTCAGCCTTACGTGGAGGATCATCCCAGGACTCGTAAGTGGTTAACAATCATGGCGATCGTTATCGTCCCCTAAGGATCGGGTTGTGGGACCCCTTCCAAATCGCATACATGGCTTACAAATTGGTGTGATCCTAACCACTGAAACTAACTGGGATGATCCTCCAAGTACATAATCTGTGCCCACTATGACTATATCATGTTCACATTCAGGATTATTTCAATTGTATATTCCATGGGCCCCCAAAACCTACATGTTTAGATGTTTTTTATGGTAAGTAACCTGGTCTTTAGGTGGCCAAAACCTCTAGTTTTCATGGTTTTGGGGGTAGTTTACGTATAGAAACGAATCCCCAAAGGTTCATTTCCCCACATTTTTTGGACGTTGTCAAAATAAATGCTTCTCAAGAAAATACCCTCCAGGATACTAACATATCCCATCTTGGGAAAAAGAAAGGCATCGACTCAAAATCATAGAACCTGAAAAACTGATAGTTTGGAAAGGTGCGTTTCCTTTTCCAGTTGTCGTATTCTCAGGTTTTTTGGCCGTGAATAATCTTCCGGGGTCCCCGTAATTTCCAGTTAGGGTACACGACGGCATTTTTGCAGGTCTGCCAGCTCAGCGTTTGCTGATCTTCATGCTGCTCTTATTGAAGTCTTGAGGCCACGGATTCGTGGCATCGGAATCCCCCCTGGAAGACCCGGAACCGGGGTCAGAAGCTCGGGGTTGTTTTTTTGTTGCTGTTCTATAGGTGGTGGTTTCACCTCAAATATGTTGGTTATGTTCACCCCGCTAAAATTGGGGAAGATAGATTCCCATTTTGACGAACATATATGTCGGTTGGGGTTGAAACCACCAACTAGTGTGGGTTGATGTTTTGCAGTGTTTTTTTGGTGTCTTTCGGTTCCTTTTCAAGTTCTAATAAAATGAAAGAATCACCCACTTTTGGCATCCTTTGGCTAGTAGAATAAGTTGGTGGTGGAGGCATGGATTTTCCCTACTTTCCCCGAATTACTTGGGGGAATTGTTCTTAAAAATTTGAGGACACCAAGGGTGTTTGGTTTTCATTCATGGCTTGAAATCACCAACGGAAAGCAAGCGTTTGTTGTTGGCGCATGGGTGTGGCTGGTGAACTGCGAAATCTTCACGGCCAAAAGGCCCTTCTAAGTTCGATGCGGATAACACTGTGGATTTGGATGGATTCGTAATTCCAAAAAACAGGAGGCAAAATGTGGGCAGCGTTGGGAATCTACCCTCCCTGAAACTAACATAGTCCCTGGAAAATTGATGGTTGGGAGACTCCTTTTATTTTTGGGAAGGCTTCCTTAATATATGGTTTTTACATTGGACATCCTTGGACAAGATTTTGGGGAGGTGTTTGTTTGGAACACTTGTGACCTGGCACTCCCAGTTTTATTTCACATATTTTCCCCGGAAAATCAAGTGGGCCCCGTTGTTTTGTCCCATGCTTCGTACTTTGTATCTTCAAAAAGCCCGCAGGGTTCGTTCATAGGGACTGAGGCTACTTGAAGCAGCGAGTTCTAGTCGTAGTAAGGTGCTTCGAACCTTTGGGGAATTTGTTGATAAAACTTACAGTTGTTCATAACGGTGAAGTAGATTCAAGTTGTTTTTCAGCAAAAAAAACACATATCGAGATTTCCAGTTTTCGTTGGTGAATCCCAAATTGTTTGATCACATCATGAGAATTTAATGGTACCCAGGGTACCCCCAAATGCCACCCCCCCCCCACCTCCGAGAAATAGCCAGCCCCGTTGTCAGGGATTTGTGAAGCCCACTAAACCCCCACCGTTGTGTTACTTAACATGATGCCTTTATGCTTGTTTTTGTGGGTGTTATGTAGCGGATTGTTTGGCCCTTAAGAAGCGTATTGAGAAGATCATTGTCCCCGAAAAAAATACTAAATAATCGCCCCCCCCCCCTCGGTGATCATGGTAGTGCAACGTTTGGGATTTGCATCCATCACTGACACAGGACTATGAAGCCGCACGACTCCCGCCACTGGATTTTTGTTGGATGATTTTTGTTCGGTTTTGTTGGACCGTTGGAGGCAATTTGTTTTTGGCCATTTTTGCGATCAAACTTGATGCATAACTCGTAGGGTCCCCTCGTGGGATATCTTGCAATGATGATTGGTTTGGCCAGTGGAAAGATCATTATGTCTCTAAGCACTCGATGTCAACCACCATTTTTAAAAAAAGTGAAGCTCCTCTTGGATGATGATGATGATGATGATGATGATGATGATGATGATGATGATGATGATGATGATGATGATGATGAACCAACCATTCCACCCTTCGAAAATGGGTGATACATCATTTTTACCCATGAAAATTAGAAATGGTGGCCAAGGTGACGTTGCATATATTTTGGTTTGGCATTTGTATCCGTACTCCACCTTACCCACCTACCTACTTTACCTACCAAAAATCATTTGCAGCCAACCCATGTTTGACCACAAATATTTATCGGCAGGTCAATACAACATAAGACCAGATACCTGGCCATTTTGCCGCAAGTGTTTAGTTTTCTCACCCTGTCTTGCTTGGATTTGTTGAACGTTGGTGATTTGTTTAACGGATTCTACCATGGGATTCATCACGAATTAAACCATCACCATTTGGGAGAAGATTTTTGGTTCACTGACTTTCCATCCGCATCGTGACGAAGCACTAAATTCAAGCTTACCCCTAGGCTTGGTCTATGTGACGATGGTCTATGGTGCTATGAATCGTTTCATTTCTGGCTGGTCTGAGAGATTAAGGACCTTAGACCTGCGACAGTTGGTCATGGCCACTCGGTTTTAATATCCAAAAAAAAATCAGGAAAATTTGGGAGGTTGGAAAAAGATGGGGAAACCAAAATTCAGTGTTGGGTGGGTTATAACCAAAAAAATTGGTGATTGGTTTGAAATGGACGGCATTTTTGTTATATTTTATTTACGAAATTCTTCCTGAAGATGTGTTACTAACATAAAGTTTGGCTAGCCAGTTGCTACCAATTGACTTGCAGGGTTTTTTTTAAGATATGCTTTGCCCCATAGTTCTTGGCCTTTCGTGTGCAACCCGAATCTAGGTGGTGGTTTCAAACATGTGTTATTTTTACCTCTACTTGGGGAAATGATCTAATTTGATGGGCATGTTTTTCAACTGGGTTGGCTCAACCATCAACAAGTAATCTAAGGAAGTTTAAGGTCCACGATATATACGAACTTGTGCTCACCTGCACAATAAAGTAGGTGAGAGTAGAGTAGACGAGGGTAGAGAAGCTGAGAATAAGAGTAGCTTGGCGTAGAGTAGCTGGGGTAGGGCAGGTTCTCTAAACTGACTCCCCATGTTGATCATGATCTAGAAAAATGCATCGTTGCTTCTTAGCTCATCTTATCACTGGTTACAAATTGGTACTTCACTAGCCTCAACATCTAGCTGGAGCTTGGAAGTGAGCGTTTTGCATCCATTCCTACTTTTTTTGAACGATGTGGAGCTACCTATCCAGGTTTCGATCAGCACATCCTAAATATTCAGGGCAAATCCTGATCTGATCCTCAATTCGTTCAGCTTTGGCTGGATGAACTCACGATGCATTTCGACAAGAATCCTTTCACAAGAACCTTTAACACCTTTTTTGAAACTGTGTTTTTCCACATAGTTTTTGGTGGGTTGCAGTCATACCGAACCTCAGTTTGGGTGGCAATGGATGTGTCTAGGGTGTGATGATTCTTTTGTGAGGCCACTTTGGATCCAGAAGCTTATGACCTTTGCATGACACATCATGGTCTCTGTGTACGTGGCCGTGTCAGTGTGTTGAAACCTGGACTTTAAACAAAATGACAGGTTGAATCAAACCAAGTGGAAGAAAACCATCCCAGTTGATGAAGGTTTAAAATTTTCCAAAAGATTCGTGTTTAACTTTTGAGTTGAAAGTTTGTGTTGATTATTGCCTCTCAGGGTAAGTTCGAATTATGTTACGGTGTTGCCTGGAAAAGGAAGGACGAAAATGGAACCCTTTGCAGTTTGAAGAGCAGCATAATTGAGGCACAAGAATGGATGGTAGGTGGTGGTTTTCAAATATTTGTTCAAAATGTTTCAACACAACAACAAGTGGATTGTAGGAAACCTTCCAAGAATAATTGCCCCGAGATGGAGTTTCTTATTGCATCGTCTATTTTAAATCTTCAGTATACCATGGTTCCTTCCCTGTTTCCCTGAACTTCGCATCCCAAAAGAATCATCTAATCATACAGTAATTCATTTTGGTTTTAGGTCAACGGGACGGACCATTTTTCAAATGTTTTTTTTTTGTCAAAATCAACTCAGGCAAGGTCGAAAGCAAACCCCACTGAATATTTTCTTTCGAGTCAGTTTTGCTACTTCCCCTTTGTGAGAGATGGCAATAGAATTAGTTGTATAAATAGGCATTGATAAACCATACAAATTTTGTTTGCTTACATATACCTCTTCATAATCTGCAACTTTTGGTGACAAACATGATTTTTTAGGGAATGGTTTTAAAGATGTGTTATGTTCACCCCAAAACTTGGGGGAGGAAGATGATCCAAGTTGATTGGAACACATATTTTTTGTAAAAGATGGGTAACAAATTGCCACCAACCACACTCCCCAAATCCGACTCCGAAACCAAAAATTTGAGCCCCAAAAAATCTCTCCGATTTTGAAGTTGGCAGAGGTTCGTTCCAGATGAAGAGTTTCGCTTGTGTTTGTTTAAGTTGATTTGCTTACAGATTCTATCCCGGTAAATCACCTCTAAACCACCTCAAGCAAATCTAAGGAAGCTATCTTGTAAAACCAACAAGTTTTTTCAGCTCGCCAAAAAAGCAAGAATGTACATCATATATAGGTATATACGTATGACGCACCATATACTATGTTCCAAAATCTTTTGAAACATGGACATGTTATACTGTATACTCTCAACTTGGATTCCTTTTGTTCAAATCCCACATATACGGTGAGGTCCTTTTGTTTTGGTTTACTTGTTCCCAACCGGAACAACAGCACATCAACAAAAGAAACCTTATGTTTGGAGTGATCTGCCCGAAAAAAAATACTGCATTCTATAGATTGGTGGTCATATCAAATGACCTTGATTCATAAAACCGTATGGAGTGCCATATAAACATGTCTTCACGGGGCGGAATAGGAGTGGAGTTTCGGAAGTTGTTCCTCGCAGTTTTTTTTTTCCCGGCTCGCCAAGATGCACTTGGCTTTCTAAGGAACAAGTACACGCTGCTGTTGGTGGCACTTCAGCTGGGTTTCTGACACATCAAAAAAAAACACAGTTTGGGATCTAAACCCCCTCCACCCAGGATGCACAATCGTGGCAAAATAGAGGTTTTTAGGGATTCCCTAGTAAGACTAAAGGTGTTTTTTGTCCTGGTAGGGGGGGTAGATCCAAGTTAGAGTTTCCAAGATTCCTAGTTTTTGACGGTGAACTGACGACCAAACCGCCCGCCGGATGATTCAGTGCTGTGGTTGGTTTTTTAAGGGAAACAGACGAAACAAAAATGGCCGAAAAAAAAATTGGGGTTGCTGAAGTAGTATGAACAGCTTATCCAAATTGATGGATGTACAATATAGATTCAATTCCAACAACTGTTTGCTTCCTGGTCATTGCATTTCCTCATTGCATTGGTCAACAGAGACGTTTCTGTTCCTCAATACTGCGGATTCAAAAATCAAAAATGGCGATAGCGAAGTTGGGAAGCATTCTGAAGTTTGGTTCTTGATTGTTTTTGGACGAATGTCATCGCGACCAAACGTCTGCCGGGAAGGGTCACCCCTTTAGATGGTCCCAAATGCCTAAAAAGTTCAGGTTTAGCAATTATAGGAATTTGCCCTGATTGGTTCCTTTGTTTTTCGAAGCCCATCCACCATCAAGCATCAAACAGGATGGAGTTATGCATCCTACTTGGAGGATGGGCTCCCGGTTAGTTTCAGTGGTTAGGATCACCTCCATTTATATTCGCCATGAATGTCCATTTGGAAGGGGAACAATGAACAACCCTACTTAGACTTACTAACCATGGTTTTCAACAACTGAAACTGTCTCGGATGATCCTCCGAGTACACACTTGTTTAATACGAATCTAGGTGGTGATTTCAATTTTGGAATGTGTACCTTGATTTTTGGTAAAGATGATCCAATATTTGTTCAATTGGGTGGTTCAACTACTGTAGATACATACCTTGGGGGGCTGCCAAACCCCCCTTGTGCGAGAAAAAATCTATTCATTCTTACGAAGGAAACCCTCTTAACCTTCAAAAAAATCCACTCTTACAGTGTTTTACCAGAGCCCAAAATGTGCAAATTGTTTTTTAACCTTTACATCTAAAGGAGGTGGTTTTAGAATATGTGGAACCCTGCTTTACGCTTTACCCATAGACCATGGAGCGTCCATCTGTTTCCAAGGTTTTGATGTAATGTGGTTGGACTTCGACATTTTTCTGGTCCGACATCCTACCATCGCCATCCAACGCGCGAGTGAAGGATATGTTTCTTGGTGAAGACTTGGGTGGGTTTTGCTCGCTTGCATGACCCGAGACGGAAGTTAGGATCAATGGTTAGGATCACTGGGTTACTGCACCTACTGTAAATGGATATAAATGGGGTATATTGGGGTTATAACCCGCTGATCCTAACCTTTGATCCTAACTTCCTGGGACATCCAAGTGGGGGGTGGTTGCGTCCTTGTTATTTTGCCATGAAATTCACTGTTATGATTTTCAACTTTCAACCAATGAAATTTCATGTTCGGGCGAAGATTCAGCGCTTACGAGCACTTACGTATCATTTGTCAAGCAAATTGGCCGGAACAACAGGGGGTCACTATTTGGGACCCATGGTCATTTTGAGGGGATTTGCCCCCTTGAGAATGCATGAAGTTTGGGTTGGTGTCATTTGATGATCTTAGAAAAATGTGGCCAGTTTATCATCTTATTTGGATGTCCAACCTATACTCATCTGGGGACACATGAGAATCACCAGACCATGATGTGGGATGAGTCGATGGGATGAGTTGGTGTTTTTTCACCATTTTTTCTGTGAAAAAAAGTAAAAAGAATGCATCAACATTGCATGTATCGCAAAATCTTCGTAAAACACATGTCCAATTTGCTTTCTTTGTTTTTGGTCCATACGAAAATGATCACGGATCTTGGAGCCAAGAACGAGTCGAAAACGCAATTTCGACCTGGAAACTGGCAGCAAATTGTCTCAGGAGATGCTTATGGGATACGATTTGGATTCTGATTGTCTCTGCACCTTGGCAGCAGAATTCGTTTCATTATTAGTTTCCCAAGTGAGCAATAAAAAGCCTGGTTGTTTAGGCCAGTTATATGGGGATTACAATACACCACCATAAGCATCCCTATAACCAGAGTAATGGAAAGTAAGAGTGTTTTTTCATGGCTCCAGTCCTTTCGGAAGTTGAAAATGACAGGGGAAACCAGCCAGGAAGAAACGAAGGATATCAAGATTTTTCTTCACCCAATTTCTACGACTTATCAGTGGCTGAATTAAGATCCTTGGCATTTTTCATACTCCTAAAGTTTGCTGGGGGAAGATGAAATTTAGCCAATTTGACGACGAACCCGCTAGTAGTTTGGTCAGATGTGGTGAAGAACCGCCTTAAGTGGTTGCTATGGCAGTCAGAACCAGACTGAGTGTCCTACATGGCAGAAAAAGGAATCAAGATGTTTGAAGTCGATGTTTGAAGTCCCACTGTTCATCAGAAGAGTTGTATTCCTTAGTTAACTGCTCAAACACCCTGATTTTTCGTTGGGGACTTTTGAAGGATGAACTTTTTAAGGTTAAAAGAAAACTTGGTCAGCCAAAATTGGGCAAGACGATGGAAACCGACCCAAAATGCCGGGAACCCCTCACGTATGAAACGTGGTGGTTTTGGGAACCAACCACAAAAAAATGGGCCTGAACATCTGGTCTCGAATGATAGTTTACCTTGGGTTCACCGTGGCCTCCCAGAATGCCAATCACCCACACTACCCTAACGAATGGCAATGGAAAATCCACCATTTGAAGGTGCTATTGAAGAACGAGCGGACTGCTTTTCTCTTTGAAAAAGAGTCCTACAAAGCCGTCCGCCTGTTCAGGGAACAAAAGCCACATGGCTTTGACCCTCAGGCTGGACAGGCCAGCTATATCCCATCTCGGTTTCGGATCTGATTTCAAGATCACAGCCAAAGAAGCATATACTTCCATTTTTTTCCGAGAGGGTTTGTTGGGGCCAGACAACCCGATATTTCTTGAATGAATGGACAGCCTCTATCAGGAATTTACCCTTCAAGAGACAATTGCCCAGGATAAAGACCCAATGCCACATTTCCTGATGTCAAAAACGATGATGGCACAACAGAGGTGTTTCCCGTCCTGCTTTGGGCACCACAAGCTCGAGGTGCTTAGAGAGACGAGCATTCAATGGAACAAGTACTACCTCTTTTTGAAAGCATCAGCTGGGCGAGTTTTTTTCGCTCCAGACCCTGGTATGCGAGCCTTCACCAATGAAGTCGTGAGGCGTCTATTTGCGTGCCATATTCATGAGCAAAGACGCTCATTGCTTGCCCTTGGTTTGAAGAAAGGACGATCTCCTCACGTTGCTCACCGTGACAAATCCTTCCATCACAGCAATTGTTTCATGGACTAAGAACGACGCATTCAAGTGACGGGTCATCAGAACTTCTTTTTTCGGGTCAGTGATGGGCCCTTGGAACATAGAATCTTCTACATGGACTAGGCAGGAATGTGTATGACTAAATAATGTGAACTGAGGCCTGTATGATGCAGTATACCCACTCCTGTCCACGCGAGATCACAAATTTGAAACAGTCATCAGTGTATGTAAATATATATGTAATATGTATGTAGTTATATGTATTTACGCATGTTTAGATATGTTCAAATTTCTCTAAGTGGCTCCCATCCACAGTCCTCATCAATCAACCAAGCCTTGAATTTTTTGCCGGCTCCTATCCAAGTTGCCCTGGTAAAGGTAATGGTTTCTTCTTCATCCGTTCCCTTGGCCGCATGGGGTGGGGCTGGGGAGCAGGATAAAAGTGGGGAAATTTTCGTGTATACCAAGGGATGGGGCTAGGCGGACCTGAAGACGAATTTTGGAAGCCAAAGAAATGGAGGTGGATGGAAGATGTTCTGTTGAAAGACGGGTGAGTTTAGGGGGGTACATGTTAGCTTTTCGCGGGGAGAAATGCAATTAGAGAAGGATTAAAACAAACCATGTTGTCCATAGTTAAATAAACCTATTAGAGAAGGATTAAGATAAGCCACACATTTTCTCGGCTTTTGGTCCGGTTTAAACGGATCTTTGGGTATCCTGGGGTTTCCTATAATCTTTGTTGGACCTATACCAGATTCCACACATCACCACACGTATCCATGGAGATTCTATCCATTTTCTGAGGTGCGAATGAGAAAACACATCGATGGCTGTTTGAAATGGTTCGTTGGTTATATAACCATCCTTATGAAGCTCGGCGGCATGCAGTTGGATGGGGATAGATGTTGGGTCGGTCCGTGTGGGTTTGCCATGTGAGCAGTTGAAATCAAGTTACCTGGTTGGTTGGATTATATGTGTATGGGATGATACTATTCCCTCCAGTCACAGAAAATCATAAGAAAGGCATCGTGCTAAGGATCAACCATTAGCCAAGCCGTACTTATATTCCAAAAGTACTCATTATTGGGCTGTTTTTTTCGTTTTTTTCTGCTCATTTTCCGAAAAAAAAAAAGTGGTTCCCAATTCTTTTTTGTGGCACCACAACCAACGTCCGAAGCGTCCCTTCCAGGAACATGACCAGCGTGCGATGGGTGCTTTCTTGAATTATACCGAGCGTATCTCTTTGGATGCCGAGGATCCCTTGAAATGGGGGGGTCCCTGAAGAATCAACCCCAATAATACACCTGTTATATAGTAGGTATTGATTAGGCGTGTATCCCCTTTTTTGGTGGTTCCTTTTTTAAGGGGATGCAAACAGCTAGGGCCCCATTTAGCGCACCAATAAAGGGGGCATCAAAAAATGTGACAGGATTGAGTTGGTTATTGGATTGGTTTCCTGAATTTTGGGGTTGCATCGTTTTGGTGGAATCCCAACAAAAATGGAACGAGCCAACGCTGAGCGCACTGAGCGAATTGAAATAAAATGAATCAAGTTACATTCTGGAAGGAACGAATTGTTTTTGAATGTAGGACGCAATTGTCTTTGAATTTAAAAACAGACACGCAGTGGTTTTGAAAATTGAAACAAAGAGGGAGAAAACTTCACCAAAAAAATCCTTTATCCAATATGTTTTCGCCAAAAGATGATCTTGTCCACTCAAGTGATGTTGGTTTCCCAGTGGAACTCGGGTTCCTCCTGTTTTCGCCGGCAAACCCGCAAGGGAAAGGAATCTCGTTCGTTTTTCAGGGGTTTTGGCTGTTAGTTTTTGTGAGTGTAGATGTTTCCATCCTACCAAAATCGCCTCCAAAAAAAAAGTTGGCAAAAATTTTAAGAGTTGGAAAAAGTTTCCTGGGAAGACAAAAGGGTACGGTTGACGGTAGGATTTCTGCTGTTTTTATTGTTGAAGAAAGGATCTTCCTCCCATCCCACGGTGGCATGTCTTCAATGAAGAGCTGCTTGGTATGCATCCAACATGCAACTGCTTAGCTGGGTTGATTGAATTCGCTTACTGTTTGATGCTATTCTCTAGATCAAAAAATTGGTGTACCCACTTGGAAAAGAACATATCCCACCAAAGGTGCTGTTGAAGGTAATGTTCCTTTTCCCAAGGTGTGATATCTTCTTTTCCTAGAGGCTAGTTGCTCTATGATATTTATATGTTTTTAATGTTGTTTACATTGCATTTCAGCGCACATGTTCGATGGAAATATTCAAAAAACTACGAAAAGAAAAGCTGATGTCGATCTTTTACTTCTTTGTATTCAATGTTGGATTTATCGTTTCGGCAGTGACCAGTTGACCCTGGTTATTTGCTGTCATTGGGGGGGAATGAGAAACTACAAAGCAGTTATGTCGGGATTTTTGTTCATATGCCTATAAAACAAAAAGGAATCCCCGGAACCTCAAAACACGTCATTAGCTTTCGATGGAAAAAGGGTCATCTCAGTGGTTCATCCCACGTTGCCAACACTCACTCTCACCATTTTTGGGGAGGGAGATTAAGCTCAGGTTTCGATGTTACGAGGTGTGTGTTGTGTTGTGTTTTGTGCTTTTCAGGTGGTGGGATTTTTTTCTGACCTCGAAAAATGGAAAAGAAACACCAAAAACGGTCACGTCATCCACGTCCCTGTTTTGACGAAGATATTGTTTTTTTCCAAATGAGTTGAAACCACCACCTAATGGTCACTCATTCACTTGGATTTGTTGAAAGTGATTTTTTGCTTTGTACCATGGGAAATCACCATCAATGTTGTTCCTAAGTCCCCAAAGGATCTGGTTGTGGGACCCGCCCTTACATGTACATGTCTGAAATAAATTTGGGTTAGATCCAAACCGCTTAGCAAATTATCCCTAAAGCGTTTAGCGTTTGCCGTTTGGGTTTGTTCAGGAATGCCTTCATCAATTTTGGTCCTTGGTTAGGAGACTTTGATCGTTTGATCTTAGCCCCTTGGCTGTTGAAAGTTGGATTCGGGATTTGTTTTTTGCGTGATAAAACCCATAGGAACCTGTATGGTCTATTTACCTACATGTACCTACTTATTTACCATAAAAATCAACCAAATGTAGGTAAAATGTACCATACATGGATCCTGTTGTGAAAAAAAGGAGGTGGAGAGATAGAAGATGGGCCCCCACTAACCCGTTATAAGTAGGGTTTTAATAACTCCATAAAAATAGGGGTGTCAAAAACAAAAAACAGTGAAACCCCGTTGATTTTCGACCATTTAATAGGGGTGTGTTGACTCCATTTATAACGATCGGCTTTGGACCGGCCATCTTGTAGTTTCGGCATGTCAAAAAAATGCCTGGCAAACTGAAAACTGGCTGGGTGCGGGTTGTGATGGTCTTAAATGAGCAAAGAATGTGCCATTTTGGCTACTAAATGGTCCGAGCGCATGAGCAATTGGTTGGGGATTTAGCACCAGTTAAGGAAGGTGTATTTGTTTTTGTGTGTTTCATTTGATTGCAGACTTCGGTCTGGAAATAGAGATATGTGTGTTTCTTACGGATATGTTTCTTTAAACTTGGAGTTTTACCCACTCCTTTCCCCTGATTTGTTGGGCAAGATGAAGTTAAAAAAAAAGGTTTCCACGAATCAAACCCCAAGAAGCAAGGTAGTATAACCAACTAATCAAACCCCAACATCCATGAAAATTTGCTGGCCGGCCCCAGTACCCCGTGGAAGTTTTTTCCATACCCACTGAAAAAAAAACATCCCAAAAGGAAAGGATCGTCTTCCAACCATATAACCATCATTTTTTCAGGGGCGAACTGTTAAACTTCGGGAGGGTATTCCTTGCTTTTTTTATTTAAAGCAAGGTCCATTTCGTGGATGGCAGTGCCTTTTCCCTTTATGGTCGACCATCTTCAGATCCTTCAGTGCCTTTAGAGAAGGTTGGGGTGGGTTTGGGACTTGGAGGTTGGCATCGCTTAAGGGATCAGCTTGTGTTGGACCCCTTGGTTTGCATGGTTTTTTTTAATGGAGGTTGTGGGACCCCTTCCTTACATGGTTGTTTAAATGGCTGAAATAAATGGGGAGTTAGATCCTGAATATATACTAAGTGGAGTGATCCTCGAAGTAGAGAAGCATATACAGCCTACATGGATACTAGATACAATAAGGGGCAGAAATCCCGATTGTTGTTTTCATGTGATAGAATGCTGCTGTAAACCCTTCTCAACAGCAGTTGGATATGTGGTAATGTTTGGGATAAATCCACTTAAACGCCGGGTTCACAGTGGGAAAATAAACATCCGTATTTGACTCCAGGGACCTTTGTCAACCTTTATGAAATCCGCGGGGTGAACCGTTCGACCCAATGAATATTGATATTGGGTAGGACAACCAACCCAAAAATAGCAAAGGATAGTGTTAAGTTTTTCCAGCTAACCATCTTCATCCATTTTCAGTATGTTAAGTGAGATAAACTCTGGTTGTTAGCTGAATTCTTCTATCAGATTTTCTACTTTGAGTGATTCAACCAGATTCGTTTCGGATGATTTGTGTGTGCGAAATGTAGAAAAAAGATAGATTCAGTTTCAATAAACCAACAGACTAGGTTTTTTTAAGTTCATAGGAGTTGCAACCACCTAGTGACATCTTGGCACTCCGATATACGTCCTTGGCACATGGTACCAAAAACGGCCCCCCAGAAAATGTGGTAGTTGCCAGATGGAGTTGTGTCCTCACTCATCCAACCTTCAAACAACTCGGGGATTAGGATTACATTACATATTTAGTAGGAAAGAATTATTGAAGTTAAAACTTTCATTGCATGGTCCTATATGGCTGTGTATTATGGTCGTTTACGCTGATACATCAAACATGGAAGTCATGTCATATAAAATCCAGCCTGGAAGCCTCAAAAACGCTTCCAAAAAATGATGCGATTTTTTTCCGTGGAATTACAACACCCATGTCAGGTGGCGGCCAATACCCAAGAGACCGTCCCTGGGACACAAACAACGAGAAGAAAGATGTGTTGGCATGTTTTTCCAATAGGTGGTGGTGAAAAACCCACCAAGTGCATGAGTTGTGTGTGGGATTTTTTTGGTGAATAAAGAATTCCGGGCTAAGAAGAGTTGATCAACAACAAGAAGCTTTTTCGATAGAACAACTTTGTTTTGATAAGAAGAAGAGCTCAGAACACAGTAGAAGATGATGTTCCAACCCTTGAAAAAGGGCAGATGCGCAGTGATCAAAATTGCAGGGGATTTTATTACCCAGTTATATGGAGATTGTTTGATAAGCCATTATAAGGACTTGGTGGTTAGTGGTGTGAACTAACAACCTAAACAATGCGGGAGAAACTACCCATTGACAGGTGCAGGATGAACCATCAACAGTCGTGAGGAAAATGCCCTTCTTATTGCATGTTCCTTTCAGGGAGGGGTTTTTTTTAGATTCATTCAGCCAATAGTAGCTGACCTTTGAACTTTTACGCCATGACAGTATTTGGTAGAAAGATGTGATGTTCGATCTTTATTTCATGGTCCTTTTTAAACTCTTAGCCGCGGCACCAGAGGCACCTTTTGAGTCGAACAATCCTCATCAGTCAATGGTAAGATTGGTGGTTGAGATTGTTTTTTTTTTCGTCTGCTTAAAGAATCGCAAGAAACGGAACTTCTATGATTCGCAAAGTTTTTCACAAACCGGAAGAGTAAACCACGAACCTTGACGAAGGTTCCCGACCACTTGTTGATACACATGTTTTTCACTGCAGCAAAAATACCTGTTTTTCCATAGCTGTGTTTGGAAGTCTGAGACTTCTTTCCCAAACACAAAAAGGTCTTTTCGGCCAAAAAAAACATGGTGAAATCATTGTTTTTTTCACTTCTACAGGGCCGAGAGATTCTTGGAAGGGCTTCAACCGATCTTTCGTTCGTTGAGTGTTTTTTTAAGATCCTACTTCTGCCACCCGACAAACATCCCCAAAAAAAAAACAGAGGCCACCAAGTAGCGGCAAAACGATTGAAAAAACCTCGCCTTGGATACACCCCAACAAAACAATCCACAAAAACCTGAGGCGAGTTCGACGATGAAGGACTTCTATGAACCGGAGGTGTGACCCGGAGTTTGGTGGGTTTTTCGGAAGCTGGTGGCAAGGTGGCAGTTCGGAGACGTGGGTGGACCCCATGTCCGGAGTTTGGTGACATTTGGAAATCAAGTCATTCCGAAAAAATGCAGTTCACCAAGTAACGGGTTCACCAAAAACCAGTCGGCTGATACAAAAAGTGCCCCCTACAAAGAGACGATTGCATCCGTTAACCCCCTTCACCTTGACCATCCGCCGGATCCGAAAATATGGGTGTTTCATCACCAGGGTTTTGGGCTGCTTTTTCCAAAAATTTTCGATTCTATAGATCAGTATATAGGCTTCCATAATTTTCTCCCAATATTTATAGGTCCGGTGTGGTTTATAACAAAAATCAAAAATCCCCAGATTCTCTCCAGCTCTCAGTCCGTTCCAGCTCTCGGCTATCCCAGCTATACCCCTGGTGATTCCCGGCCCGGCGGCCTCGGCCTCGGCCGCCCTCCAAGGTGGTGCAGCTGCCGCCCGAGGACCTGAGATCCTCCCGGATCGGTCGACGTTTGTCGAGCCGCGTGGTGCCCAAGCCGAGGACGCTTCCGGCGAAAAGGGGAACGAAGGGGGGGAGGTGGGGAGGGATGTTGTCTCTCCGTTGTGGGTTTTTTTTTGAGGGGCGGGATGGTGGAGGGTGGGCGAGGTGGAAGTGGGGATGGGGATGGTTTTTTTCGTTGTTTCGGAAATTTGATGGAAAAAAAACATAGAAATTCACAACGGAAGATGAGAGGGAATGAAGAAGGTTCGATGACTTGAAGTCAATATATTAAAGAAATGAGTTTTCTGGGAGATATTTTTTCCCGAAACAACGGGGGGGAAGGATTGGAACGAAGGTATACAACTTCGATGGGAAGTTTGCCAGAGGGTACTGTGTTTCATCCAGGGTGTCAAACTGTTTGTCGCTTTTGGTAGCAATAATAGGCCGCGGCAAACCGCAAACCTGCTGGATATGTGGACGTATAAATCCCTAAACCTTACTGTACATACCACGTTTTAATCCATAACTGGTGTGATTTCAGTAGGGTTTTTCTGGAGTCTTAAACATATTAAACCTGTAGAGGTTTTGGGAGGTTCATTTGTCTCTTTTCTTGGGTGGTTTTACAGATCCTCCAGCTGTCTGATGTTTTTATTCGGAAAACATGAACTTCACAACCCCTGGGTGTTTTTTGAAATGATGAATCAATATCAACTCTTTTTCTACAAAAACAATATCCCTGTGTGTTTATTTTTGAAGAAATAAATTTGATTAAATTTGAATCAACTAATGGCTAGTTGGTGGTTTGGGGATTCCCTCATAGACTCATAAAAAGGGATTGTTACTTAGGGATACCCCTAGAATCCCAAACCACCAACCGTCATTAGTTGATTTGAAAGTCCCAGTTATTTCCTGCTGCACTTTGGGGAGGCTCCAAAACCCAGAACCTTTTGACGTTAGCAACATCATGGTTGTATTCCAAGCCACAGAATCGACACGTTTTTTCGTACCAGAAATAGCCACTAAATTTGAAGTTCGTAAGACCTTAGGGTTACAACACTTGGGCTAACAGCCAAAGCCTTCCTTCAGTTAAGTAGTTTTGATGCCATCAAGAAACTCACCTTAAGATTTCTCTTGGGGAGTCTTGTTGGGGGTCCTCAGGAAGAAGCAGAAATGTGGTATCTTGCCACAAGTGGCATCAGCACATCCTGGTTATGGCTGGTTGGCAGAGGAAGGATCTCGTGCTGTACCACCTGAGTGGCATGGGTGATTTCATGCCAAGCCGATTGATGAACCTTGGAGATTGTTGGTTGATTTTCATGGTGCAAGTTCAGGAGGGACATTCATCCCAACAAGGAGTAGCAAAAAACCGTGGGCACGGCACCCCCTTTTCCGCAAAAAAAACAAGGCCTTTCCTAAAGAACAGCAAGGTACTTTTAATGTGGGGGAAAGACAGAGAAAAAATCATCAGCCGCGATGATTTTGGTCGCCACGGTGACCTTTAAAATTCCCAAAAGTTGGAGGTCACCAGCAGAATGACCTGGAGAGCTCGCCGTTTTTGAAGAGATTTTGCTTTTTTTTTTGGAGAACGGGGGGTGGACTGAAACAACACCAGGGTTTTTTTTCTATTTTGGTGTTTTTTTTTGTCAGAAGCATGGATGGCATGTTTGACCAACAACTAAAATGATTGCGAAGGATTTCATCCAATATTGAGAAAGGATCTTTTTTTTTCAGATGTTTGTGCCAAAAAAATCGACCACTACTAGTCTCATGTTTCGTGCTGTTGGGGGGTGAACTAACCGACTTAGTTTTAAAGAAGATGTTTTTTGTCACTACATTGGGACCCAATTTTGACTATCGGGTACATTGGTCTTTCGAGTTTCTTCGTTTATAACAGCTTATATCAGGATTGCACTTAAAAGATGACTTATGCGAAATCATGTTTTGCCCTTGAATTTTAACATGGATGCCAAAATTGCTCAATAGTATGCTGCAAAGAAGACCACCTTTTTGTTTGGCATCTTTTTTGCCAAACAATTCCAGGCTGCAGATATTCCGGAGAAAAGAAAAGACATTGATACAGGGCGCAGGGATTTACAATAGCATTGGGTGGATTGATTCCAGGTCCTTGAATCTCCCCCTAGAATCCCCCCCGAAACTACCAGCAACAGTTTACCCCGGAAAAAATATACAGATGCGAAGTTGAAATTTGACATGTCCATGTTGGAGGCGTTTTTGCCTATTTTCAAGAAGCAAGTCATTAGTTTCAGGGAGTGTATACTTGCCCCAGGGGGGTACCTGCCCCAACTGCCTTGGGCCAAGGAAATGACGAGTGGCGATGTCAAGGCTCAACGATCACAGCAATAAACAGCAACGGCCCCAAAAACGGCGACGTGGCAACGTGGCAAGTGGAGACGATGATCGCAGGCAGTGTTTGTTGTTGCCTCCAAACTGGATATTGGAATTTGCTGGATCTGTAGATGAAGTGGATGGACCTGGTGGTGGATCTTCGTGAGATTGATGAGGCCGAACAACTTGGTGATCACCAGAAATCTTGGAGATTCTTTTTCTTGGCCTTGCCGGTGAAAAAACCAGGAGAGGAGTCCTGGAAGAGGTTGGTAGGCGTAACAGGCCCCAAGCAGAGTCCCCCATCAACCGGGGGCGGACCCTAACGAGCGCGAAGTTCAGAGTCAGCACGGGGAGTTTCAGATGACGACCATGGACAGCTGGTGAAAAAGGCTGACATCGCGGGATTAATTGGATGAAGATTGAAGTTGTAGAGATGGTATTAGTTGCTGGTCGACCCTGGGTGAGTGTTTGAGTAAAAGGCAGTCAGTCACCAGCACCCACGCAAGGAGAGGCTTGTTCTCTGGATGACATGAGACATTTTTGTTGACGACTGAATCAAGAACTTGGATTTCTTTGTTTAAGGTGATTTTTTTAACGGATTCTACCATGGTAAGTCACCCTCAAACCACCATTTGCTCATACAAACAAACATATATACGAGCAAATGAGCAGCCAGGATGGCCATTTTCCCTACTAAATGGTCACAAATGAGCAATTGGTTAGGGGGGTAAGCACCAGCCAGTTGTCCCTCCCAAAAAAAATGGATTTGCCGAATACCCCAAGTTTATGAGGAAGTGATTCTCAATTTGATGGCTGCGCATTTGTTTTTTTCAATTGGGTGGGTGGGAAAAAACCATGCAGGGATAGAAATGCCCTCACTTTGGAAGGGGATGATTTTTTGTAACAGTACACTCCCTAAAACTAACATAGCACCTGAGAGTAGGTCATCCCAAGAGGAAAACTAGCATTCCAACCATCCAAAATTTGCAGGGGGCAAACTTGCTGTTAGTTTCAGGGAGGGTAACAGTAACTTTTTATCCAACCATCATGGGACAACAGGTTTCCGCGATTCGCCTTCAGCCATTGGCTCAGCTTTAAGTAGCCCAACTTGCGATCCGATTGATCCGATTTTCCGGGGTTCAGTAGAAAATTCCCTGGAAGTCCTTGGCCATCCCATTTTTTGAAGTAAGTAAAGGTTTATTATCATCCGAAAGGATGCACTATGTTTAAAATGGTGGTTGAATTTCATGTAACTTGGAGTTCCATCCAGAAGTGTAAAACTAAACAATATGTTTGGATTTGTTCGTGACAAGATAGAGAAAGAACTCGGACATAGGCTGACGACGGATTTTTTCGTTCAAGACAAGCAGGTATACTTCACACCACAAAAGGGTCTTGGGTGGTAGGTAGCATAATAACCCCCCAAACCAGTGCAATATTTCTGTAGGTGGTGATTTCAAATGTTTTTATGTTCACCATATCCCACCTGGGGAAAAGGAAAATCATCTTCAAACATACCTTGGGAAAGGGATATGTTAGTTCCCGGGAAGGTACGACAAATGAATAGCAAGGGGGGACTACTTTAGGTCACCAATAGCCGTCGAGTCACCGGGTCACGTTTTCAATCACCGGGCCCCAAAAAGGGCAGAAGTGAATCGCAGAATTGCCAGGTATCAACCATGGTGGTGGTGGTATTTACCCGGAAAGGTGGTGATTTCCCAGTGCTATGTTAGTTTCCCATGGCTATCTTAGTATAAGGTTTGGCACATTTCGTACAAGACTCGCCGTTTTCCATGGCAATCCTTCACGAAGATGCACAAACACAAGGCCTGCCAAGCTGGAATGCTTAAATGTTGTGTTGTGTTTACATATTTTGGGGGAGGGTGGTGTTGCGTCCATTAATTCCTAGAACCGAAAAAAATTATCAAATGTTTCAATTTTTGAAATCACGTTTCTTGGTCCAAGTCCTTTTTTTCTTTTCGTCTCAAAGGTTTTTTGTTCGAAGCGGGAGTCAAGAAACCAACCGGAGCTAGGCTTTTTAGAAATTTCACCTGACACATTTATGTGCAGTAAGATTAAGTTACCCAAAATGAGGGGAAGAATCGAGCTCCATGGTACATGTTTGAGTCATCTAGTCGGATTTGTTGCCATTCCGTTGGGTTTGGTGTTCTCCAATTTTTGTTTGCTTCTTCCGAAGGCGGTTACCTCCATGCCGATCAAAGCACGGAGGATGCCAAAGACACTTAGCCACCGATAAAGACGGGAGGTTGTCCAGATGTTTTTCCTAAGATGGTGTGGTTGTTTCATGTCAATTCTTAGACCCATTTTTTGTGGGGAAAAATGGGTGATCCAACTTGGATTTTACAAAATTTCTCGGAGGATGGAGGGATGGTTTTATTCAACCACTAGGTTTTGAGTTGACCGACACGAAACGGGGCCAAAAAGCCAAGTCTGTGAACCCTTAAGAAGGTGGTTTTCTGAAATGATCTAGGTGATTCCAACCACTACTGTTGATGGTTCAGAAATCCAGCTAACCAGTTGAGGTTGGTAGTTTATCTCATTATTTTCAAGGTTTTCTAGGTGATGGTTTTTTAGGTATTTCTTAGGGGATGGTTTCAACGATCCTTAGGGGACCACAACGATCACCCATGGTTATATATCTGGTTTGATGGTTTCATCCCAAAAGGAAATTTCATCTTCCAACCATCAATCTGCAGGGGGCAAACTTGCTGTTAGTTTCAGGGAGGGTAACAGTAAACTGGGTGATGGTTTTTTAGGTATTTTTTTATTTCCACCCCTATTATCCCTGGGAAAGATGAACCCAATTTTGACGGTTGCATATTTTTCAATTGGGTTGGTTCAACCACCAACTAGTGATGGGATTTCAAAACATCCATGACACTCACGGGTGATACAACTTTCGCAATGTTAGGTGTTTGAGTATTTGAAAACGTAATGAAACATGCATTCTACACTCCTGCAAACGAACGGCTGGAACCCAAAAGTTTGGTGATTTGTAGACGTTTCTCCTTTTTACAAGGGGGTAGTTTTAGGTTTCATGTTAGTTTTTCGGGGGTGTGCACAAAATTCATTGAAATAAATGTTTGTGAGAAATGACATACAGGATATGATGCATCATATGTTTCTTAATGTTTGTTTTCACTGCCAAAATCAAGACTAAAAAGCCTAAACATTCATGTTCCATCATTTTTGGGAGGTCCCCAGCGTATTGTCCATTTCAAAGGAAATGTTCCACAGGTGAAAAATCTTAAGCTGGTCATCGGTCAACGTCATTCAAAAAGGTCAGAATGAACATAAATCATTGTTTTGTCCCCTTCGTTTACCCTCGGCCAAACATGTTGCAATCAAAAAACATCACTACGTCCGACGTCCCCTTTTTTTGAAACATCATTCACAAGACATCAATTTAAGTTCTTTAAGATGATGATTGAAACATGCATCGCAATTTGAAAAAAAAATCATTGCTAGTAGCACCCGGAGACCGATCACCATGAACTCCTCCTTTTTGGGAAACCGCAAACTTCCTTCCAAGGAAAACTCCTTTGATGTTCCTTGGACCTAACATGTGCTAGCTGGTTTCTCAGGGAAGGGAACAAATGAACGGAGCTGGGGGAATCTAAAACCGTTCAGCTAATGTCAGATTTCTAGGCACATCTTAGCTCGGAGAACCAACGAGACAGATTTGTAAATCATTTGGTATCGAAGTCAGATTCGTTTGGGGTCATGAATTTACCTAGTTTGCACGGATCAAACTTGGTGATTATGGTGATTTTGGTGGATTTCCCTTTGTAATAATGCATTGTTTGAGTTGTAATATTTAACCTCTCTTAGTTGAGACACCTACGAAATTATTTGGATTTTTTTGGGAGCAAAAAAGATAAGCCTTCAAAAAGGTAACTTTTTGACACGAATTTGAAATTGCACAAGTTGCAGTAGGAGCTTGTACCCTCCCTAAGACTAATGGCAAAAGATGGAAATCAGCCGAAACCCAAAAGACAAAAGGAATCATCTACGGGGAGGGTAGTTCTTTTAACATTGGAAAAGAATATGACTGAAGTCACATGAAGCAAATGTTGATGAACGCATGTTTGAGAGTCGAGGATGGTCAGATAGTTGATGCGCGAACTGAACTTTTTAAACCCCCTTTTTTTTGGGCTGTGACACGGTGTTTTTTACGAAAAGAGAGCAACATAAATCGGATGCCAAGGCAACAGTTTGTTTCCGCATGATCATCAAATTGCAATAGTTCCACTGGTGAGATTCTCTTTTTCACATGCAACCGCGGTAAAAGCTAGCATAAAGATGTAGTGCGGTAAAAAGCAAGACGAAAGATGACCATAACGAACATTAAAATCGAGAAGTTTCCGATCTTTGTTAGGTTTTTCTAGAGGGTAAGTTACTTTCAAATTCTCAACCTGCACAATCTCTACAACCTGGATCAATTTCATCCATGTTTACCACCACACCTGCAATCCCGCATATGATACAGAGTGACAAGTTACTGTAAATCATCAATGTCAACATCATCATCATCATCATCATCATCATCATCATCATCAGCAGCATCAGCATCAGCATCAGCATCAGCATCAGCATCATCACGTTTGCTGTTGTTGTTGTCGTTCTTATTGTTGCCACATCATATACACCTCTTCATCCGTTCCCTTAAAAAAAGCACCCAAGGTGAGCTTGCCACGTCAAGGTCCACATCTGGCATCACGGCAACGTATCACCTGCACGGTGCAACATGAGGCGTGTGGTGATTGGTTGCTGGAGGTTCGGATGTGTGTCCTCCGTATCAATGACTTAGAAAGAACTGGTGGATCAAATTCCATCACTAGGTGGTGGTTTTCAAATATTTTTTATTTGCACCCTCACTTGGGGAAATGATCCCATTTGACCTAAGATTTTTTCAAATGGGTTGGTTCAACCACCAACCAGATCATTTTTCCAGCTTAAATAAATAGGCATCTATAGGAAACCAGCCTTAAAAACAAAACTGGGGGGGGGGGGTTGGGCCTCGCGGAAAACTTTCATTCAATAGCTGGAGGTACTACTCACCTCCGCTCTGCGGGTACATCAAGATGCCTTGGTACAACGACAGGTGTGGGGATGGTAGGATCACAGTGAGGGTGAACCTTCTTTTCTGAGTGGAATATGGGCGGTGGGATTTTTTGCTGGCACGTGGTTTTTTTGTTTTTCTATTTTAATGTTGTTTTTTTGTGGAAGTATGGACCCACTTTGACTTAGAAAGAAAAACATTGAGGATTTTTTTGAAAAGGACAAAACAATGCAAAATGATCTTTTTTTTTCTACATACATTCAGGCCCGCGTTAAAGACTCAGGGCCGTTGTTGTCGTAAAAGCGAAGCTATGGAACTGGAAGATTACCTTAAAACGAAAGGAAATTAATGTTGGAGGTCGACTGAACCATGATTGTGGGAGGAAAAGTAATTGTAATAAATAAAAATTGTGCTTACAACTTGGAAATTGGCTTAGATAAGTCCTCTATGAGATGGTAAGTTTTGGTATCCATGTCACATTTCAGGGGCTCAATAATTCTCTTGGCAAGGCCAGTGGTATTTTGCGCCCTTAGATTCCCATGATTGGTGGTTAAACAAAAACTATTTTATTTTCATCCCTACCTAGGGAAATGATCCAATTTGACTAATATTTTTCAAATGGGGCTTTGTGCGTGTTGGGCAAAGTCCTGTGTTTAGAGGAGCAACTGGCGAGGTTGCAGACTTCTACTACAATCCAAACACTCCTGCTGGGGCAAGGATCATCAATGCTGTTGGTGCGTTGCAGAATGGATCATCTGCATTGGACTTGCCATTTCAATAGATGGGAGGTGCTGAGGTCATCACATTTCCAGCTGCTGGCATCCAGCGCAATATCCTTCAGGATATCCTGGACTTCTGAGCTACTGAAAACATGCAGCTGGCTGAGGTTCCAGGATTTGTTAAGGTAGGATGATTGAAGTGTCATTGAAGTAGTTTTTTGGGGGTTCAATTTCGACAATTGGATTGTTCGGCATGCACATTCTTAGCCCAAAAAACAAAATGGGGCAAAAAAAAGTGATCGTCGCAGGACTCCGCGGATGTTTTGTTTCCGCAAAAATTGCTGGCAAAAGAAACCACCCCCTCTACCCTCCTGAAACTCATGTTTTTGCCTCTGGAAATCGGTGGTTGGAAGATTACAGACCCATTGTACGTGATTTTTTTGGGGTAGAGTTTTGGGCAAACAATGGTTTCACCATGTTTCACCGACCGGTAAACCCGCCAGTGAACTTTCAGGTACTACAAATATGTGATTGGAAAGACCGCTTCCAAAAATGATTTGAAACATTTGGGCTGGTGAATGTTTCTGCGTTTTACCCGAAATTCATATGAAAAGCATCAACAGTCAAAAGCATCACCCAACATTGACCCGTTTTACCTTTCAAATTTTGCGACGTGTGTAGCCGCAGAAGACGTGATACAAAGCTGTGATTCCTGTCATGAAAAGAAACAATGACAGCATACCATGAAGACGGAGATTCGATGTGAGAGGGAAATATTTCATTGAACTTATGTAGGAAAAGGAGATTCCGAAATGTTTGGCTTCCATTCTTTAAAATTTGAGAGGTTTTTTAACCACCATGGTTTTACCAAGAGAAAACCTCATGACAAAAATCATCATCACCCGGGTCCGGCTGTTTGAAACCTCCTGTCAAAGGTGGACCCCACAAGCGTGGTCTTGCGTTTTCGTGATCAGGACCGATGAAACGGCACGAAACGAAGGTCCGAAAGAAAACCCTGGCAATTTTTTGGGGGGAAAATATGTGTACCATATCTCGTGCCCAAAAAAGAAACTGCCTAGCTGCTGGCTGAAGAAATATTTTTTGTGAGTTGTTTCAGCCCGAAAAATTGGGGGGAAGGTGATCCAATTTGACGAGCATATTTTTCAGATGGGTTGGTTCAACATGTTTGAAATGTTCAACCTGATCCTTGGAGAGATTCCATTCCCAATTTGGGTCAGCAGGATTGTTCAAATTGGGTGGTCAAAAAAAACTTAAAGTGCGATAAAGTGCGTGTTTGTGGAACTGCTCACCGGCAGGAAGATTGAAAATGTTGGAGTCACAAAAAAAAAAACTTTCAAGGAGAAGAAGAAAAAGAAGATATGGGTGTTTCCAAAAATAGAGGTACCCCGAAATCATCCATTTTCAATAGGGTTTTCCATTATAAACCATCCATTTTTGAGGTACCACTATTTTTGGAAACACCCATATGTTATCCAAAAACTTTTGGGTATTGATGGTAAAAACTCGATAAGGTTGTTGAAAACATCCTACGGTCAGAGGAAAGGACCTGTTTTTGGGGGGAGGAAAATAATTCCACTCGGGATCCCTCTTAACAGAATAAGGGTTTCAGAGTTGGAATTTTCCATATAACTTTTGGAGTTCTCATGTAGGGTAGCAATACACGTCTAGTTGAGTTGAACAAACATGTTTTGGGCAATTTTTGAAGCCCCAATGTCTGGGGATGATCCGTTTTTGACCAACACCACCTCCCGGCCTCGTAGGGTGGAATGAGATATGTAGATCAACCTTGGTAGGGTAGGAGGAAAAAAAGAAACACAACTCCCAAATTGAGCAATCAAATCAACTGGCTGGTGCTTACTTGGAGGATCATCCCAGTTAGTAAGTGGTTGGGATTTACCCCATTTGTCAGCCATTTAGGCCATTTGGAAAGGGAACAAACCTACTTAGGGTACTTATCAGCCATGGTTATTAAGCACTTACTAAATGGGATGATCCTCCCAAGTAGTGATGAGCAAATTAGCAGCCAGGATGCCCCATTTTCCTTAGAGTAAATAATGAGCAAATGGTCATCGCTGGCTTGAAAGCTGAGGACTGGTCAGTTAAGCAAATTACAGTGACGTAAGGTGTGACGTCAGATAACTACGCTGAAACGAGCTTCCTGATTTCGGAGATTTGTTGGGTTGATGAAACGCGTTGTTTTTGCAAAACATGGTCTACGCCGGACACTTTGAGTTGGCTTTCCGGTCGGGATGATGCAAAAAGAAATATGTAGCACCAAACTTTGCTTGGCAGGATCGGGAATTCTTTACATGGATCATCCTAAAGACCAGCCACTTTCTTTGGGAGAAACTGGACTTCCAGGGGATACACAACTTACATGTAACACTGCATCATAGCTCCCAGGAGGGACAACTCTTCACTATTCACGATCAATTGGGTTTGGAACGTGCCATGGAGGACATCGGTATGGGCATGGGCCGGGCATGGACATTCGTGAGGCCCCCCCAAAAAAAAACGCCCCTATGATTTGAAGTATGTAGCACTCCCCAAAACAAACAGTTAGCCCCTGGGACCCCAAAAGGAAACAAACAATGGTCTTCCAGGCATTGCTCTCCATTTGCAACCTCCAATCGTGAAACCAACCAACAACAAACATTCTTTAACCTTTTTGCTGGTCATTTCGCCATGGAAAAATGATCATCCCCAAAGCTGATTGGTGAATTTTCACGTCAAACACTTTCGGCATGGGGAGGGTACCCTCCCTGAGACTAACAACGAGTTTAGCCCTGAAAATTCCAAGTGGAAAAATGAGGTTGCAAATGGATACGGTCGTTGACTCGTGACCCAAGGCGGTTTTTAATAGTCCCTTCCAACCATTGGATCAACATACAGTTGATGGGTGCCAGAAAACCACCTTTTGAATGGTGCTTCTTACCCATCCCAAAAATAATGGGAAATTTAAGAAGCCTGTAAATAATGGGATGTAAAAAAACTTTGTAAACAATGGTATGTATATTTCAAAAAACCTTGTTAAAAATGGGATCCAGACTATCAACCTTAAAATTGGTGATGCATTTCTGAACCATCAAGTGCCACGTTCACCGAAAGAATCATTTGGTGCCACGGCCCAATGGGATCTTTTGGAAATCCTTTGGGGATCCACCTTTTCCAAGGATGCAATAAAGGCCTTATTAATAAGGAATTATGGTGGTTATTCATCCATTAATAAGGCCTCCTATTTCCTGGTGGGGGGTAACTTGGGTCCCCTGAAATTGTCATGATATTTCTAGTCAATAATGGTTCATAATCATAATAATCCCCAAATAAGGCCTCATTTCTTGGGTGGGGGTGGCATTAGGGTGGGGTATACCCTTCAGATTCTCAACGAAGATCTTGGCGATTTTTAGCGGATTTGACCACAGTAAATCACCGTCTTTCACCACCATTTGGGTGTTTCCAAAAATAGGGGTACCCAAAAATAGATGGTTTAAAATGGAACACCCTATGAAAATGGATGATTCGGGGGTACCACCATTTAAGGAAACACCCATTTGGAAGAATATTTTCGGATTTTTTTTCCATGGCAGCATAAATCAAGCAAATCCAAGCTGATGCAGCAGTTTGTCTACAGGTTTGATGCATAGTATATATCCTGAAACTAACAGCGAGTGAAAATCCCATGAAAGTTCCAATGGTTGGGTTCCAATGGTTGGAAGGGGCTGCGGCTATGTTAGTTTCAGGGAATGTAACGTCTCAACTTGTATAGAAAAACAACTTGGAGTTCTGAAGCATCAATACTACTGAGAATGGCGTTGGAGTCCTCGTGTGTTTTTTGGTTCGTGAGTAGAGAAGGCAGGGAATTATAGGCCATATTTTTTTGTGTAAATCTTCCAATGCTTATCCTGCATCATCAAAAGGTTCAGATTTTGCCTACACATGCCTTCGTCGTTTTGTGGGTCATCGATTCAAGAATCCAGACACTGTTTGCCGAAGTGATGCTGCTCATGATTTGGGATGGTTGCCGGAAACGGCATTACCTCGGAGATGGCCTCACAACTCAAAATGTGAACGCATGATCAGAACTTTTATGGCCATCAAAACGGTGGAAGCTGCTGCGAAGGCCAAAAGTTTGAGATTCCTGCAAAGAAGGGCCTACCAATGCATGAAGTTTGATCGTTTTTTTCTCCGTCAACCGAAGTAAAAAAAGTCAACGGTAGAAACAATAATAGATGGTACCATACTAATTTTTGTTTTCTCTGTCTGCTTTACAACCTTTCTCCTTTTCTCAGTGGTAAGTTCCATCTTCAGGTTTGACGTCAAGTCGTGGTTGGATGATTTTATGTCTGCGTTTTTGATGCGCAATGGGAACAGACGATTTTTCCAACTAATCGCTTCAAAGGTAAGAATTTCCAACCCTTCCCTTCCCAAGAAAAAAGACCAGGGGTGCGCACAGCTGGCAGAAAAGTTGATCGCTTGAGGTATTTCCTGTTGTAAAAAAAGAATGGTTTTCTCATTTTCGTTTCAATGAATATATACTTCCAATGTTTCATCATAGCGATTTTTGGGGGGAGAACGGAGTGATGTCAAATGAACTCTCGAGAAAAGAGGGGAATAAGTTAGCAGTCTTCTAAATACCCTTATGCCATCTCATTGGCTTTCCATAACAGAGTAGTAAACCAGGGGTCATTAACGTACCAATTTCGGGGGAACCGAACAATACACATTTACAATAAGTTTGAAGGTTTTCCAAAAAAAAATGCACTGTTTGGGTTGGTAATATAATGACCCCCGTATAACCCCCTATTCATCCCTATTTGAATTTTGTTTCATCAGGAAGCAGAGCGAGATGATGGCATTGTACAGTTGGATTTCTTGCTGCAGGTCGGTATGGAGAGAGATGAGGATTCTGGAAGGGTTTTTTCGATGTTTGGAGGATCATCCCAAGTTGGTTTCAGCAGTTAGGATTACCCATTTATTTCAGATTTTCAGCCATGAATGGCCATCTAGCTGGGAGCCCATCCTCCACGTGGGAACCCCCCCGCGGTAACTTGCCACCTCAGAACCCTAAGGGTTTTTTTAAAGCAGGCCATATGAAGCAATGGGGTTTTCATAAGCTCTTAATAAGACCTGCTGGTGCAAGTTCCAGTTGGCGATGCGACGGGCTACCAAGAATTTTCCACGGGTTTTGCCGGAGGCGCCGGAATTTGCCGTGACATTGGCGAGGTGGGTCAAGCGCGACCAGGCCTTGGAAGACCTGATGAAGGTACAGTTTCACTGTTGTGAGACAAACAAACCAAACATCCAGGATCCCAAGGAGCTGGTTCAACCCGTACATATCTGGAGGTTGCTGGAGGTGGTGGGATGGAGTCCATTACAGAGTTTGCAGGTATGCTGGTAGCAACTGGGAGTTTTGGATGCCAAAGCGTCGTGTTGAAATGCTGGCAGTTCAAAACATAGGACCTATAGTCCTATCAAAGTTGCAGAGAGCGAGGCTGAGGAGGACAACGTGGAAGAAGATCAGGATTGATGTCTTGAATAGAAAAAGTGCCGGCGAGGAGCCTCGGATTTTTCACCCTGGAATTTTAATGTTCACCTTGGAATTTGTGATTTTCACCCTGGGAAGTCCGATGCATTTTCCACCTTGGGTCAATGCAATTTCTTCCTTGGAATGTGGAATTTTCACCCAGAATTTTTAGCTTGGAATATTTTGACCAAGGAATGTCTATCTGTCACAGTGCGGAATTTTCACCCTGGAATTTGCAATTTTCACTCTGGGAATTCCTGCCCTGGAATGTGTATCTTTCACCCTGGGGAATTTTCACCTTGGAATGTGGAATTTTCATCCTGGAATCTGTGATTTTCACTAGGTCTTATGTGGGAGATACGTTTGGGGGGTTTTGGGTTTAGTTGATTTGCCACAATACACTCCGGTAAAACTAAGGTAACAACGGAATATGGACCATTTCAAACATGTATTTCCTGCTAGATCCGGATTTCCTGGAGAAAAAAGATCCCGACAAAATTTCGACCTTGACCACGTTACATTCCTTTTGAAGGTGGCGCCTCAAGCGCGTGAGCAACGTCAGTGCAGAAGCTGTCAACAGTTTCTTGGCATCCATTCCCAGTCCAAAGTGACATGAGTTACTAAGCTAGCACACAACTCCCAGAAGGGTTGGGAAAATGAGTTTTCTGATGAATTTTTGGTGCCAGGTTAGTTTTGTGGAGGCTACCTACGCATATACCCTTAAAATCGACCAATGATGTAGGTACCCTCCCTGCAACTAACATAGCACCTGAAAAATGGTAGTTGTTATATTAATTTCCTTTTGGGATGGGGGCTTTTGTTGTTAGTTTTAGGGAGTGTAAACATACCGTTCTCAGCGCGTTTTTGGGTTATGAAGGGCCAATGTGCCTGCTGGTAGGCACAAGACGGGCCCCTACTAGTTGTAAACGGAGTTGGCCCCTGTAAATCGTGTTATAAATAGGTAACTGGGTTTATAACCCTTTTTCAGCGGAGTTGTAACCCTGCTTACAAGTGGTTTTCCGGGGCCCATCTTGTAGAAGCTGGGGGGTGGTTCAAATTTTGCCTGAAAACATGGACCATGGGGTTTTGGTAAAGGAAAGCGTTGGTGCTTCACTTGCTGATATCCTGATATTTTTGGATTTTTTCTGTTCCCATTGGGTTTTACCATGATTCGAGGAAGGGGTGGATGCCTTTCATGGTGAAAGACTTTTCGCCTGCGAATTTCTCGGCGGATGTCCAGGTGGTGTTTTCAAATATCTTTCATGTTGAAACTGAACCCCTTGGAGAAGATGAACCCAATCTTGACGAATATGTTTTTCACAGTGGGGTGGTTCCACCACCAACTAGCGTGCACCCCACATTTCAAGAGGTTTTCGTTTGGTTTTTTGTTTGGTTTCTTCCGGATGTTCGGTTTGTTTGGTTTGCAAGCTGAGGCTTTTCACCTCTCGAAATCAACTCTTTCATCATTTGAAAGCCAGTGCGATATGACAGAGTTGGGTGGCGTGGGGTGGCGGGTGTGATCCATTTGCAAAAATACACCCTGGAAGTTGAACAAACATTGCCCCCCTGAAAATAGGGAAAGTAGTCTTTGAACCATCATTTTTCAGGGGCTTTTGCTGTTAAACTTCAAGGGTGTATTTATTGAAATAAAACTGACATGAATACTTTGATCTCGGCTTATCACCCACAATGACAATAAAGATAGTACCTAGGTCTTGCAATTGATTTGGATGTCTTAAAGATTCAAATGTCACATTGAGTGATAGGTGATGATCCCAAAAAAAATATGGGAAATGTTTTGAATCATCTTGAATTGATACCTCTTCAAGTGTTGTGAAGGGTTGGATTTCCTGTTTTAATTCCTTATTGAGTTTTTTTAGATATTTGTTGGATGAGATTCATCACCAGTTCAGGTGAATACTTCTGGATCTTTTCCAACTGAGCCAGTGCTAAAGCTTAGGGAGGCTGACCATGACGGTTTTGGCTGGTAGAAGGGCCTGTTTTTTTCGGTGGATTTTTTAGGAAACACTTCGGTAAGCTACAAGATTTTCATGTGAAATCCAATCTCCTGTCGGAAAAGGTGGAGTTTCCAGGTTCCGCCCTGTTTGTTTTTTTACCGGAAGAAATCGATTCTTGGTAAACCCGTTTTAACTTGGAGGTTTGGGGTTTGAAGTTGAGAAATGCTAACAGGAGGAAGGGTGGAGGTAGGTTTGCTCGGAGTGTATATATATCTAAAATACCTCCTGAAAAATGGTCGTTTTAGATTGGTTGTGGGCCCAAACATCTTCACTTAGCCAGCTACCGCAATCTGAGGGATCCATCAAGTCAACAGCTGGTTCCTCCCCTAAACAGGTGCCCTTTTTTTTTCTCAATAAGGGTGAAAGGGCGGGGGTGTAAAAACCCATACCTTTACCTTTCCTTGTGTAGATCTTGTGCAGGGTTTCTTTTGTGGACTTTTTTTCCCCAGGTGGAGGCTGGTTGACTTGATCATGAGTAGGAACAAGTCTCAGTAGTACCTGACATGTTTCCGAAAACGGCCAGACCTTTCCGGTGATAAGGTGGTCATGGAGAAGACGGTCCGGAGGAGGTGGGGAGAGAATGGGAAAATGGTGTCATTTTTGAGGGTGTGTTTTGGAGGAAATTCAGGCTTGACTGGGTGTGTACCCGTCCCAGTTACCACTGAAGCAATAATCAATACAATCTGATCATTGTTTAGCAAGGATGCCTAGGTTTTCCACTATCCCAGCGTTGGTGAGACAAAATTCCACCCAAAGGATGCATGAACATATTGACTGTCAACCCCTGATCAATGAATTCCTGTCGGTTTAAAATGGGAGAGTACACTTTTTTCTTGCAAACTATCACTCTTGGGGGCGGCCTCCAAAATTGGCGATAAGAATGTGACAGTGCTTCATGATGACCTGGTATTTGTTCTGACAACAACCGACGGCCTTTGATAATGACAATATTACATAAGGGAACCCATGGGAAAGACATGCAATAACGACCAACCCGCCAGTCAGCCCAAACCCCCAAAAAGCCCTGATCATCCAGGTTTAGAGTTGTAGTAATTTGCTTTTGATATCACTAGGAGAAGGTCCTACCAATTCTACACCATTCTGCGGCATGGGAAAATCAGACAGTTGCACCGGCACCACATGTGTCATACCTCTGTCATACGGTTGATCGAAGAATTCGTGCACCACCTGTGGGATGTAAAAAAACGGAAATACTGGATAAACTACCAGCCTCAACTGGTGAACGCCAAATTTCTGAACCATCAACAATGCATTCTTTTGGTGACGCAACTCTGCCAAAAACATCAGCAAGGCAAACACTTTTCCTGAAAGGAGCAACGAGTCTTTTCACCAGAAAATTGGAGAGTTGAAAAAAAAAGATGCATTTCCTTTTGGATCCCCAAAATTCTTGCCTGGTGCCAGCTGTTAGTTAGTCTTCAGGTTTGTCAATATTGTCTCAGCTATGAAGGGATGACGAGCTGGTGTCAAAAGGGAAGGGAGCCAGCGATTTTCCATAGCATTGAGCAATCTGTAGCTACTTACCCAGGGTTTCAATCAGCACCAGCTTATATGACCAGTGAATTTACCAAGCGGAGTTATACACCCCAAGTAACGGGTTACCGGGGTTGTAACGGTAATCCGGGGGCCTTCACCTCCGATCGAACCTGTGGAGAGTGCCTTTCAGCACTCGGCCAGTCGTCTCCCAAACAACAACCGGACGACGTGCAGCGAGGAGAATCTTCCAATGACATCTTTTGGTTTGGGCAATGATGTTTTTTGCAACTCGGTTTTTTTTTGGGCGAAGATGTTTGAAGATCTCTGTGGATTTTTGAGGGCCTGCCTTCAAAAAACTGAGAAAAAACAGTGGGAAAAAATCATCCATCATGGTGATTGAGAAACATCTTGGGACCTGAATTTTGAGCCCTCACAACGAACAATCCACTGTGGTTCGCAGCGTTAGGGCAGGACCCAAACCATTGATATCGAACGATTAATCCAGGTTCGCGAAGTTCGCGGGGATGATCAGTTTGAAGGGGGTAAGCATCTCTCAAGTTTGACCTGAAGAAGAAATTCGAGTTCGCAGCAATTTGGGTTTTTTCTCGTCGATTTTTAGCCGAAAGAACTCCAAGTTTTGCGATGAGTCTTCATTTTTGACTTGGAATTCTTTGGGAGGATGGTTCGATTCTGATTGTGATGTGTTCATCCGGATTTGTTTTTCCGGTTTAAGCGGGATGCTGATATCACCAAACGGAATGTCACTAGAGTTTTTTTGCCATGCATATAACTGGTCAAGTTATAGCGACCTCACACGAGTTTTGGGCCCCCAAAATGTAGCTTTTTGGAAGGGAAATCCCCTGATTTCAGGGAAATCAGCGGTTGGTGAAGTATTATGATTTGGCTAGATGTTTCCTCTTCCTTGGGACAGATTCCAGGCGTTTGTTTTCAAGAGAGGTGTTTTTTTCCTGGATTTGGGGTGAGGGATCCAATCAATCTACCATGGTATTCCAACAGCAGCTTACCCTCAGGAAAAACTTAACATGGCAATGGAATTTTTTAATTGTCAATGGAACATACTGTTGATGGACAAAATCCTGCACCACCAAGGATGATAATTATCCCATTATTTATAAGGTTTTAACCGTCCCAGGTGGTGCAGGATTTCGTCCATCAACAGTATCTTTTGTTACTGGTCCATTTTCCAGCCAGCTATGTTAGTTTACCGGAGTGTCCATCACCCACGTTGTTTGGAGAATATTAGTTGTTGTTCACCCTTGTTTTCCCGACACCCGCAGGAATCAAAACGAAGAATACATTTGCCCTGGAAGTTAAAGGCCATTCAATAAAAATAAGTCCCCTGCAATTGTTGATTTTACACCCCTTCTAAAACAATACTCTTTACAAAAATGCTAATTCAAAAACTTAGCCTTTGAACTTACAGGGTTTTTACGGTAAAAACCAGAAGCTCTGAAAGGTTCGCTTCAAAGTCATGGGGCAACGTCTTCGCGGCCCCTGCAGTAGGATGTCGCAACCACTTACGAAATCTGGCTGGTGGTTGAATCAGAAAGAGTTTCCATGTTTACCCCGAATGTTTCGGAAAATGATCCAATTTGACATATCATATCGTTCCAATGGTCTTGTTTCAGCCACCAACTAAAAATGGTATTAAGAATACCAGAGTGCTCTTGTGTGGCTCAACTACACCTTTACCCAAAAAAAAATGACTCCTCTCTTCGCTATCTTCACCTGTTGGGCGGGTTTTCCAACCCGGTTGGTTGCTTGGAGGATGGGCTCCCAGGTATCGTAAGTAGTGATCGGATCATCCCCCCATTGATTTCTAAGCCATGAAAGGCCATACATAAGGAAGGGGTTGTTTCACAACCCTCCTACTTAGGGGGACGATAACGAACCAAAGGTTCTTAACCACTGGAACTAAATTGGGGGTAACCATCCTTCAAGTGCGGGTTGGTCTTCCCACGCCTTCGCCCAAGGTCGCTACTACAAGGAACAAGGCATTGCACCTGAAGATGTATGGTTGAAAGCGTATGAGGCAACGGTCGATGAAAAAAAGAGTGGTATGGGATGTAAGTAAGATTATGAAGCGATATTATGAAGCGATATGAGTTTGGAACTAAAAAAAAAAGTGAAAAAGTGAAAAATATTGGGAAAAACGTGTTCAAAGCAAACAGACCTTAATCCTCAGCTTGGGCGAAATGTGGTTTTCTTGGAAGTTGTGTTGAGACACTTCCGGAGGGAAAGGATGCAGAAAATGCCAAATCATGGAACGAATCCTAGATTCCCTTGATAAATTGATGATCTCTTGGACCAATCTGGTCAAACTTTTAGCCACGTCACACAACTGAAAAAAAAAGTAGCTTGGTAGTAAGGGAACTTTCCTGAAGTTTCAGGAAAAAAGTTGGTGACTTACAATAGCTAATGACATTTGGCCAGGCCAATCGTTTTTTTTTGATTCGTTGCGCAGTGATAAGATCATAATGAACCTGCATGGAAGAAGTCAGGAAAAGCATGGAAGATGTACTGTGAAATCATATGCCTCGCATTTGTCGTCAGCAGAAACATGAAAAACAACCCTACAGCCGATGTGTCCCGAATCATTAGTTATTGGAGTGATACTCCCTTTAAATGGCCTTAGAAATGGGTAACTGGAGTTATAACCCTCTTAAGCGGAGTTGGTTTTCCGGGGCCCATCCATACCTTCCAACTTCCCCGTAAGCAGGTCATGAAAACACCTCAGCCACTGGTACTTCGAGCAACAGGTCATACTTTGGTGCCTCGATTTTCCACGGTCGAATGGGAGGGGAGGGATCAGTACCCCCTCAAGAACTTCAGATGGATGTTTCCGAAAATAGTGGTACCCCCAAATCATCCATTTGTTCATAGGGTTTTCCATTATTTTCCCCATCCATTTTGGGGGTTTTCCTATTTTTGGAAACACCCAGATGTTGAACCTACATGTGAGGTTTGGAACATGAGTTTCCCTTTTCAATTTAGGTGATTTTTAGGTTCCCGAACCTAAGTTTTCCAGGGTATAGTGTTGGTGGCGGATTTTGAAAATTTGAAGATACTTGGGATTGATTTTTCTTGAACTATGTTGGTTTATATCCAAATACCTTCAAGTTTGTAGATATTTGTATATTCGAACGACCTAAGAAGAATATGCTCGTCAAATTGGATCATTGCCCCAAATATTCGGGTTAAAATGTTACACTGTTTTGAAGCCAACCACCAGCTACAGTCTTTGATTCTTCAAACATATCCACTCTAAACACCCCGGTGGCATGACCATATCCTTCACCCTGCAATTTTTTTTTGATCATCCATGTCATCCTCTGCGACGCATCCTCAGGCGGCCTTTTGTGAAGAGCGACTCTCTCAGCGACTTGGTCCGGATTCGAAGATTCGTTGAGGGAAGATGGCCACTGCTACACAATGGTAGGAGCTACTCCAGAAATTGATCCAGATTTGACAAAAATGTTGCAGCTCCATGTTTGCGGCATTGGGAGGCTTCACAAGGCATAAGCCATAAGCTGTATCAGCAAGATGTTTTGTTTGTTGTGCGATGATTTTTGTTCACTTTGGATTGGGAGATCGGAAGTGAAATCTCTACCCAACACACAAATGCATCTTCGGATTCCATCTGATGAAGTATTACGTGACTGAACATTTGCTTTTGATTTTCACCCCTACACGGGCAAAATTCTCATTTTGACGAATGTTTTGCCCAATGGGTTGGTTAAAAACCACCCATCTGAAGATACAGCATTTGCAAGATGAAGTTTAGTTCCAGGTTTTCGGAACTTTCCAGTCGGCCAATTTTCAATTACTACAGTACCCATACTGTTGATGGACGAAATCCTGCACCACCTGGGATGGTTAAAACCTTATAAATAATGGGATAATTATCATCCTTGGTGGTGCAGGATTTTGTCCATCAAAAGTAAGTCAAGAAAAAATCCAGGTTCTGCAATAAGAACGAGGCAGTAGAAGGCAAATGACTAGATCCCTTCAACGAGGTTTCTTCTAATTGTGATTTTTGTGAGACGCGACCCATTATGGCCATTTGCCCCGTCCTGTTTTATGTGTTTCCTTTCCTTTGAAGAAATGCAACCAAAATTTGTCGCACCAGCTCAGGATGACTGATGCCTGAATGCAATTTTGGATGATGGTGAAGGTCGTGTTTTTTTTGGTCGGAGTGGGCACACTCAAAACGATGGCTGGTCTTCGCAAAGCTTGGATATCCCAAAAAAGCATCAAGAATAAACAAACAAAACTTTTTTTAAGTGAGCCCCAGATGCTACATGTACGTTTAAAAAAGAAAACAAATAGCTATCAAATAGCTATTCACGGGCTGACAAACCTTCATTCAAGGTTTGTCTTTAGAGTTTGATGTCTTCCTTACGTTCTGATTTTTTTAAATGCAATTCACCAACCCATCGGGCCGCTGGTTGGTGCTGGGGGAATGTCGTGGTTTTTCTTTGGGGTTGGGATGGGGTGGGGATGTTCATGTTTCTTGCACTTTCACAAATGGTCGATGCTACACAATATTATGGACTCTTGTGCAGTAACATGTTTGCTTCATTGTCTACGTTTCCAAAATTTAGATTTGATGTGTTGCTTCTAGTATCAAGCTTTGGTGAGGGCCCTTTAAAGGTTTTTGTTGAACCTTTTGGGTGAGGGCCTTTTTTTGGTCTTTCCCAACTTTTTTCAAAGCCAACTAAGAGTTGACCTGGAAACCGAGGATCTATCGCCCTTGCCCCTTTTCAGTCACACCTGGATGCTGACGAAGATGGATGAGCAGGTGGCCATCATTTTTTTCCAGCCGACCTTATTGAAGGTTTTTGAGTTCATACAGGAGATTTTGCCACCCTGCTGTATGGGGATTCTTTTGAACTAGTGTAACGATCATTGGTAACCAACCAACAGCATGCCTGGTTCACGTTGCTGATGGTTTCGTACGCTGTTCCGTGAAAACTGAACAAATTTCACGGAGCAACCTTCTTGACCCAAACATGAGAATTTGATCTGCTTCACGTTGCTTCGAGCTATTGTGTTAAATGTTTTTCGTTGGGCTGCACACACCATATAACGTTTGAATGTTGTTGTTTTTGCTGAACTGATTTTTTGAAATTACACATGTATATCTCAACTTTGTAGCCTAAGATTCTGACCCCATTCACCGGTACAAACCTCCTTTCTTTTCTCCATTCCTCTACATCAACAACAACAACAACAACAACAACAAAACGGGGTTGTGAAATTTTTCAGGTGTCACCACCAAAACAGACAGGTGAAGCACTTCTTGGCAGCAGGGCAGGAAGTGGGCATCTGGCATCGTCAGGCACCAAATCAACGGCCCAAATTCGGGGGGATTTTTTCTCCAACCACCTTGGGCAATTCGAAATGGTTGGTTTAATAAGGGAAACCGTTTGTTTATCGAAAAATGGCCAACAAAATGCGGTGCCCAGTGAATTAGATTGTGGTTTATCTTGGTTTTTTTTGGGTGTGGAAGGATAGACAAGAAGCAATTCTTGCGTAATTCTTGCAAGGCCAGTAAAACTATTGGGGATTGTGGAAAATGTTGGAATCCTTTGGTTTTTTTAGATCCACTTGATTGGCTGATTTGCAGTGAATTTATTTGTAAGAATTTCTTTAGTGAAAGGAATACTAGCTCATCATGATTCATGTGCATCGGTACTAGCTGTTGATCTCCAAAGAATGAAAAATGTTGATGTTAAAATGTATTCACATCACATCTCTTGGAACATAGATACATCATCAATTGCATACTGACGCATCCCCCGCACCAATGTACCCAGAACCTGAAGCCATGATGGTTTCCAACGTGGGTTCATCGCAACCAAGGCATAATTTCAAGTGTTCCCCACTGCTCCTCCTGCAACGGAACATGCAGACACTCGGCCTAGGATCTCTTTTCAGGGGCTATCTTAGTTTGGGAGAAAATTGCAAAAAAGAAATTGCCGAATGTTTGAAGCTGGCATACAAAACAACCTCTTACATAGTTTGGGGGAAGGTGTCTAATAAGATTACCATATTTTTGGAAGCTGGGATTTGAAAGAAATAAACAACAACAACAACAACAACAACAACAACAACAACAACCCTCTTTCCATCGGTTGCAACGATGCCGGGATCAGAATTGCCACATCTCCCCCAAGATTTGAAACGACCCACATCCGTAGGAGTGGGCCAGCATGTCGCTTGGCCTCAAAGGGTTTTGGCTTGTGAAAGGGAAATACAGGCAGGTTTCAAGGCCTAAAGAAAAGGGGAACTAACCCTTGAAAAATGATGGATTGGGTTTCAAAGTGGGGGCAAAACTTGATTTGTTGATTGATTTCCATTGAAATTGGATCACTTCTGAAGATTCACAAGTAGCTGGTGGTTTCAAATATGTCTTCGTTCCTTTTTTCCCCCCGAATCTTTGCGGGAAGACGTCCAATTTGACGTGCGCGTATTTTTTCAGATGGGTAGGGGAAAAACCACCAACTGCGAAATGGGTGCCACCTTAGGAAATTTTTCGAATGACATCATTTGGCTTGGGGCAATGCGTTTTTTCGATAACTGGGTCTGTTGCGAAGATGAAAAACATGGGTTTGGGGCCTGTCGAAATAAAGCCGTTTTAACAAAATTAATGGGAAAAAGAAACCATCATCACGTAATTTAAAACGTACTAGGGCACTTGAAGATTCACCTTCATAAACAGCCCACTGTGTTTCATAGTGTTTGGGCAAGACGCAGACATCATACTTGAAAACTAGCAGATAGTTGCTGAATATCACTCCAAACATACGAGCTTACAGACAGGCAAACTTCAGGGTTTGGTAGATCAGGGATCCTTAAATGGGGCCCATCCTGAGTCAGACGATGCAAATCTATGGTGATTTTGACGGGCTCCTTACTAGTGCCTTGTTTAGGTTGGTGTCAAAAAATGACCCCGGTGGATGACTTTAGATTGTCCAAGAAGACGGGGTCTTTTTGGCTTTGATGCAGCCCCTATTCAGGAGCCTGTTGGGTGGTTCCACTCCGCGCCAGGAGGCAATTGTGAGGCTATGGAGCAAACACGTGGTGAACAGCCACCTGCCTAGGTTTTGCTGCATGGATTGAACATGCTCTCCACAATGGCCATTTTGGCGAGCGGGGCCTACGCTCACGAGGTCGCCACGTCCATGACCTCGTTCACCGTTTTCGTGCGCTCATTGCAAAAGGACCCACCCCCGTGGGTGAATGGGCCATCGGACGTCCTTAGTACATTGAACAGGAGTCTGCCTCAGGGCCTCAGTGAAGAAGAGCAGAACAGGGCTTTACGGTAGTTTCAAACGATATGTTCATCCTCGGCGAATGGAAGTTGCTGGCGCTGCTCAAGATTCATACCATCATTCGATCCGATCCGATCCGACTTCTACCTAAATAATAAGAACATCTTGCAAATGTTGGATTCTTCACCCGACTTCACCCCCCACTCTTCAACTTGTTGGCAAATCTTTGGTTCATCGTCCCTGTTGTCAACCATTCGTCCTGCGGACCCAAGTTTATGTCATATACCCGCAATAACATTTTTCCACGTAATTGTTAGGTAAATGGATGCAAATCCCAAACATTACACGTATGCCACATATCCAACTTGTGGTAAGTACAAGCTGTATGGATACGGATTATCTAAGGGAAAACCTCACGCCCCAAAAAATAGCCTTATTAGGTTTTTTAGTACTGTAACTACATTTTAGGTACCTGAAATTCTTACTGATTCTTGAGGTTGCCAGTGCTGGCATTAGACGTCCATTCAGATGATCGCGTGTTGGATCTCTGTGCGGCACCAGGTTCGATGGTGGGAATCCTCCAGTGGAAAAAATTCGGGTTTAAGGAAACTGAAGGTTGGGGAACCTCCCTTAAGAAACCCCTGTAACAGTGGATGTTTTTGTTTGTTTCAGGTTAGAGGATTTGGTTCCTTGGTATTTTTTTGCTCAGATCCATGAGGGAAGCAGTCCCATAAAGTGTCAGGAATTGTGATTATCGTTTACTTTAGGATTTTTCGTCATTTGCCCAGTACCATGAAAATCAGTGTGAATCTGAATTTCCGTGGAAATTCCCTTGGTTTGGTTGAATGATACTGTTGATGGAAGAAATCCTGCACCAGTTGATATGTAGTTAATCCAATTATTTGCAAGGTTTATGTATCCCAGGTGGTTAGCCGGATTTCTTCCATCATTAGTATGGATTATAAAGGGCGCAAGGGTAAATACTTGGGGTTTAGCCGATGGAAACCTTTCTCCATTTTGGGGGGCCCAAAAGATGTCCCAAACTTTCGTAGGCTCCAAGACGTTGCAGCTGCTCGAGTCGCTGATGGATAGCACCCAAAGTGTCTGGTCAAATACGAGGTTTTTTTGGGACCCAAAAAAAGGTAGGTTTAGTAAGGGGATGGGAAAGCCCCCCCAGAAATTTTCAGAAAAAATGATATATATGGAAGATATATTTAGATAGATGGAAGCCTTTCTGGTTAGGTTGGTGAAATCCTTATGATTTGGCCCAGATTTTGGAGGGAAAACTGACGGCAAGGGAAAGTTGGGCTCCCAGGACTTGGGCCAAAAGTTGTTTTTTGGGGTTGGTTTTCCACCCCTTCTTTTTTTTCAGCCTTTTGTTTAGGCTATGTAAGGAAGGGGTCCCACAAGCCGATCCTTATGGGACTTACAACTAACGATTGTGATTTATCACTGGGATGACCCTCCGAGGGTTGAAGCACTTCTCGAATTAGCCACAAAAATATCTTTGGATTGCGACTTGGTGGTGAACAAATTTCTGTGAAGGGTCTTTTTAGTAGAGGTTCATTTTGGGAAATGTTCTTTGTTTGGTGGATTTTGTTGATTGATCTGACTCTGTTGGGGATTTGGTGCACCAGAATAGGTAGGAATATGGTTGTGATTTTTTGCAGACAGCCTTCACAAGTAAATCTGACAGAAAGTGAGGGCACGCGTCAGTGTTTTAACAGATTCAAGTGTCCCAAAAGAAAAACATGTTGAGAAACATAAACATAAGTTGGGTTAAGTTGGGTCCACCCTCCACCCTGGATGCCAGTCACCACCAAGATGACATTGAATTTTTGGAATCCCAACATAAACCTTTCTTTGCCACTGGCATCTTGGGCGCGGAGGGAGATGTTAAAAGAAAGTCCTCAAAGAAAAAATGATATTTATTCTGGGTTGTGCTGATCGTGATGAGCAAATGAGCTTTTGGGATGACCAGTTTCCTTACTAAATCTGAGCAAATGAGCAACAAGGTGTAGTAAGCGGCGTTTCCCTAGTTGTGCATCACATACAACACCAGTAGACCTTAAAACCCCAATTAGGAAAAAAACATTTACAATTTTCAACAGTTTGTGGGCCCATTATTGTGGTTAAGTGGGGATTCGAGATTCCTTTGGGTGATTCGAGTCCTCTTTAGCCTAAAAATGTAATCATAGAATTATTCTGCTTCTGGTAATAGGCGGTACGGAGTATATATTCCCCAAGGCAATAGATACATAGTATATAAGCGGTACATAGTGCCAAATAGGTGATTATATGCTACCTACCACCTCATACCGCCTAAAAAAGTACCTCCCAAAAAACTCACATGTCCTCTGATTTATATATGAAATAGTGCTTTTTCTAGGGGGACATTCGTTAGTTTTGAGGGGTGTAAGGAATCCTGGCAAATTTACTCAGGTCTCTTGGTGGCCAATGATGTCTCACGACCACGAGCTTTGGTGGTGGCACAACGCTCACGGCGAAGGAATCGCGAAGGTTTGTTGGTGCCTCGGGGCATCCAAAAGAGGGAGGGGGACCAGATATGGGTGTTTCCTTAAATGGTGGGAAAACCCCAAAAAAAACACCCCAAGTCATGATCATTTTTAGTAGGAAAACCCATGGGTTTGTTGGGGAAACCCACCATTTTAGGAAACCTCCATATAGTTTCTTCAATGATGAAAGTACAGTAACCCAAATCAATTGGCTATCATAACTCGGGCAATCGCCCCCGGATGAGTAGGACCAGGCTGATGTTTGGCGACCACATGCTACATTGCTGATGGCTGAAATCTGCACCTGTTGATCGGTGGTTTATCCCACTATTTACAAGGTTTTGTACAACCCGGGTGACGCAGGGATTTCTTCCATCAACAGGAGTAACTGTATCCATGGGATCCCTGCAAGATGAACCCCTACTAACCGGCTTTATAAGTAGGATTTAGCTGCACTTATAACTTACAGGGGTCAGTTACCCGGACAAGATTTATAGGATCCTACCGTGAAGGTAGGAACAAGGATCTTTCCAAGATGAGTTGCCTTTCAAATACAGGATAATGTTCAACTTCCATGATGGGAGAAAGCGTAACTTACCAGCAAATTGGCCCCTACCAATCAGTCATAATTAGTTTGTTATGGGGTTTATTTTATCTCATTGTAGGAATCCCTATTAAACAGCTAGTATAATGAAAAGTAGAAAGGTTTTTTTGGTAGCTCAATTGATTAATGAAAAGATCCTGGTTGGTTGGTTGGGTTGTATAGGGGATTATATTACCCAGTTTTTTAGGGATTACAATAAGCCAATATAAAGATCCCTATTAACCAACCATCATAATGGAAAGTAATGATGGGTTTTTTCGTTGCGATGGCTTTGCCCCGAAATTCACCTACATGAATTCGGCATAGATTTACGGGATCAATAAATACATGGGATCAATTAGGTAAATATGCCATATATTGGGTCGTTTAGCCCTGAAAGCTAACATATTTCCTCCCGTTTGGAACTTTTGAGGACAAGGTTTTGACATAAACATTGGAAGTTTGGACGAATGCACCTACTCAGAATGGATGGTGAATTTCATCTTCCACCAGCTACCACTCAATCCCGCAAGAGGATGATCGACAACAGCATAAGGGTTTGTTCTTGCATCCATTTGAAAAAAAAAACGGCAAATCTGCAGACAACCTTTGATGTGTTGCAACTAGGGTGACGTTTGTACATTTTCCTTGCAGGAACCAACGTTTCTTGTTCTCCAGGAAAACCAACCGAGAAAAACAGGCAAACGGAAACTGGACTTCAAAAATTGTTCGAAGGCAACGGGTCTCAAAGGCTTCAAAGGCGGGTGTTTTTACATGATGAGGAACCCCCCCCCCCAGTAATGCAATAAAGTGCCCCCATTCACTGGTGGATTTATGGGTGTTTCCAAAAATAGTGGTACCCCAAAATGGATGGTTTAATGGAAAATCCTATTAAAATGGAAGATTTGGAGGGAAAACCCACTATTTTCGGAAACATCCTTATCCCAAACGTTACACTAGCACGTATCCAGCTGGTGTGATTTGTTGAGTTTCAGTGGGAAAACTCTCACATGTACAACTGAGCAACGATCAAAACCCTGGTTGTTTAAGGCTATATAGGGGATGACATTTCCTACCCAGTTATGTGGGTGTTTTTTTTAATCAACCATTTTTCAGGATCCTTATTTGCTCCAAACAGGATTTCATCAAATGTCATTTTTTTTATTTTCATCCCTATTTGGGGAAGATGAACCCATTTTGACTAATATTTTTCAGATGGGTTGGTTCAACCACCAACTAGGGGTGTTTCAACGTGAACTCCAACGAGGAAATGTCTCGCCCCCTATACCTGTGATGCACCGCAAGTTGCGGACCTTTGGACTCGAGGTGACCAACTGCGATGGTCGCGACTTTCCAGCGTTCAAGACGTGGAATCATCGGAAGATGAAATTTCAGTGCGCTTGACGGAGTCGGGTCGGTCGGCGAACCATTTTGGGGGGAAGTTCCAGGAGAAGATATCTGTGTGACCCCAACCAACCAAACCCGAAGAACCATCCATGGCAAGGTGGAAAATCTGCATTTTTTTGGAATAGAAGATACATATTCATTGATGCTTGTTTTTCCTAACTTTCATGTTGGCTTTTGGGGGATGTGAATTTGTGGTCAGGCTTTTTTTACCGTTGGCTTTAAAAAAAAGAAAGGACGAAAAGTCCAATGTTTTTCGAAGAGAAAAAAAGATGAACAAAATACGGCCTGGAATAGAATGGAGAAGGGTGAACCAGCAACCAGTTTGACGAAGGCCTTTTGTTGAGGGGGGAGTATGACATGAAGCACGTTTAGGCAAACAGTGCATCCCAAGCTGAACATTACCAGGGAAATTTGCATCCCAAAGTCTATCTGGGGTTCCCCTCTAAATGTCCTCTATTTTTTACACCCCTTGACCCCTCCAAAAAAGGGTCTTTTTCAATCAAAGCAGCCAGGTCATCAATGTGTTCCAGGTATGTCATGGTTAAGATTGGCTTTGCGACATAGTAAATATCGCTAAAAAGACACACCCCGAAAAACTAACATGTCCCCAGTGAGCCATTTCAAAGGGAAAGGATTGTTTGCCGATCCCACTCTTATTCAGAAACAACAACAACAACAACAACAACAACAACAACAACAACAACAACAACAACAACAACAACAACAACAACAACAACAACAACAACAACAACAACCACAACACAACCGCAACAACACAACCGCAACCACACAACCACAACCACCACCACCACCACCACCACCACCACCACCACCACCACCACCACCACCACCACCACCACCACCACCACCACCACCACCACCACCACCACCACCACCACCACCACCACCACCACCACC
>DF239148.1:278497-298117 GCA_000507305.1 Breviolum minutum Mf 1.05b.01
CACACACCACCACCACCACCACCACCACCACCACCACCACCACCACCACCACCACCACCACCACCACCACCACCACCACCACCACCACCACCACCCTCATTCCAAACCGCCTACCCTACCGGTCCGTTTCTTTGTCGCCTTAGGAAGGTTTTGGTAGATGCCCCATGTAGCGGTGATGGTACCTTACGCAAGAGTCCAGCCGGATGGATTTCATGGAAAGCTTCTGAAGGGAAGGCTTTACATAAGTTACAACGAGGCCAAAGGGGGATCTGGGTGGTGGTTTCAGAGATTTTTTATTTTCACCCCCACTTGAGGAAGATTTCCATTTTGACTAATATATTTCAAATGGGTTGAAACCACCAACCAGGGATGGGTTGCTAGTGAAAATGGGTTCATGGCTGGTGAAAACGTATCCCCTCCTAACCTTAGTACCCCCCTTTGAAATAAGGGTTTGAAATAAGGCCTTATTAAAGGGAAATGTCCCGGGACGGAAGTTAGGATCAATGGATAGGATCAACGGGCTTAAACAACCTACTTATACATGGGGATATATTGGGGTTACGACCCATTTACTAACGTTTTACTAACTTCCTGGGACATCTAAGTGGTGGTGGTGAAAATGGTTTGGTTTTGAACCAGGTTTTAGTGGTTTTGGGGTTGGTGGTTCAACTTGATTTGTATATATTGGGTGAAATCATCCATTTTTTTATTCTAAACATTGCGATTCCTAGTCAAGTATGGAGTGCAGCATCCCTTTTCTGGTGGATGGGTTGTAGGATCGTAGGGGTTTGGAGTTGGGCTTTCCTTGTGTTTCAGCCACTGGGGGGCACACTCCTTAAAACTAACCAAAACATGTCTGAAATTGGCTATCTCAGCCCCAAAAGGAAGTTTATCTTCCTTTACCATCCATTTTCAGCAGCTATCTTAGTTTCAAGGTAATGTTGGTGGCTGGTAAACTCTTCATTTTTGAACTGAACAAGATCCACGCAACCTGCTTGTTTTGGTGGGGATTTTGGTGAAGGGGGCTGAAAAACCACCCGTGCGGGGGTGTGATATAGGAATTATTTACAAGCCACTCAAAAACCTGGGTAACTTGTACCTGAAAATGTGGCTGATTTTTTGTTTGAAGATCATAGCAACGAAGAATGCCTAATTTTTTGTGACCAGGAGATTTCATTGAATGTAACAAGGGCTAGGTGGTTTCAAAGATCTTGTATGTTCACCCCTACTTGGGGAAAGGATTCTACTTTTCAAGCTGGCTGGGAAAAAACACCATCTAGAGGGTTTTTTGAAAAGATCATACTAAACAAAGAAACCTTGTTTTTTTGTTGCCCAGAATTTCCTTGAAAATAACAAGGGGTCTCTTGAACACAGCTTTTCAAAAAGGACACCGTATCCGGGGTTATCGATCCATTTTGCAAGGCCTTCTACGTCGTGGCTTTGAGTGCTTGGAAACTGGTGGAAGATTGGTCTACTCCACCTGTTCGTTGAATCCTATAGTGACTTGGGCTTGGAAGAGGCACAACTTCGTGGGTAACATAAAATATACAGGTATAAAGTCTACAGCAGGATTTCAGCCTATACCCTTCAGGAAAAACCACGAATCTGAGACGCGCTACACCAACTTCGCCTATACAAGAGAAAAACTGGCTCATGAATGGAGCTGACATTCCCTTCCTGCCAACGGCGCCACAGCCGCAGATTCAGATGCACCTTCATGAGAACACCATGACGCATGATGAGACAGTGGTGAACATTCAGAAAGGAATTTTTCTCGCAGACCCAGAAGCCAAGAATTTTTGCGCAATGCCGGCAGCAGTTTGGTCGTACTTTCACGATTGGCTTTGGCCGTGGATGACGCAGCGCAACCCAATGGCCATCCTGCGGCGCACAAGATGGTTTTGACCAACCACCCAGAGACCACTCAATACAGTTGGAACCCTTAAATGGAGACCTCCATGAAAGGAGGGTTTTTTTGGCTGGATTTGTTGCCCCAATTGACCCCTTTGTTGGTGAAGGTCAAACCCCCCAAAAGATTGGCCGAAATTCCAATCAAAAAAAAAGGGGCCCCATCAAAGGGTTCTAGGTATCATATTTCGGATGTGTTTTTTTAAAGGATTTCAACCATGGGATTCATCCCCAAAAATGGATTCCCAACCAGGATTTTTCGCTCCCCAAAATTTAACGCAGATACCAAGAATGATGGGCCCTGGAAATGCACCTCCGTTCGAATATGGCTATTTTTGCTACCTGGAATCTATGATAAATTTCTGGGGAGGATGTTTTGTGGACCTCTTCTTCCACACCTTTCTTTTTGACAAAAATCAAGGACGAAAAGAAACTTCGCTTCAAACCTTCCCTTGTTATAGCTGAAAAAGAAATAAAAAGCATCATGGCCTTTCCTCACATCGAATCCTTCGAAACCTCCGGATCCAACTACCCCCCGGCATTTCCCGCGGTGATCCGCGGGTGGTGATCCGAGGAAAACGAAGCGGTCGTGGCCGCCTTGTTGGCTGAGAATTCCACCGCGGAGCGGGCCAGGGCAGTCGCCACTTGGAGGATGATCCCAGTTAGGTTTCAGTGATTTTCATCCTCCATGGTTAGCCTTCCTGAAACTAACATTTTCGCACCTAACCTAAAAATAGACCCCCTGGAAGTTCAGAGATTCCTATTGGAAACCACTATTTTCAGGGGCTATGTTAGTTTCAGGGAGTGTAGTTTTCGTCCCCTAAGGATCGATCGGGTTGTGGGACCCCTTCCTTACATAGCCATTCATGGCTGAAAAATGGTGATTGATTATTAACCACTGGATCTAACTGGGATGATCCTGCAAGCAGGGCGAGGTGACTGGACTGGCAGTGCAGTAACGGAGGGGTGCAAATCTGAAAGATGGAAGTATCAGAGCATCCTGGGAGTACCCTCCTGTAAACTAACATAACAATGAAAAATCCTCATTTTATGTAGGAAATACATCTTCAAACAAATGATCCATTTTCTATTGTTTGCCGGAGTGTCATGTGTTTTTTGGGGGGGGGACTGTTGAATGGGACCAGCATGACTGCGATTTTTTGACAGAAGATCCCTTAGTTATCGACATGATTCATGGAAATCCCCTGTTGACGTTGGGGTGTTTTTTGGGAAACATGCGCCAATGGTTTGATGTTTGATCTGGACTATTCTGCCACTATTTTAGATTGGAGCTCCTTAGCGACTTGGTTGTGATCTGTTTTTTGGGAACCTGATCGCAACACAGATTTTGTTTTCCTGGCATTGTTTGTTGGCTACTTGGAAGATCTGACAGATTTCCAAGATACATTGAGAAGTGTCTTAGATATCCTCCAGGGAACTCATATACCCTACCTCAAGAAAAGGAAGATCATCATCTTCAATAGTGCCAAACCTGGCTTTGCCAACAAAATGCCAACTTTCTTCTGTGGTAAATCACCGTGATTCACTACCATTTGGGGAAAATATGTTTGTTTCCAACCACCTTAAGGAAAAAGGGAGGTTGCAGCTGAGGAAGCAGAAGGGGATGAGGACCAAGCAGCAGAGCATTTGAAAGAATCCTTGACACCTGCTTTTCCATTAAACCCACTTGAAGCACAACCCCAACGATGCAAAGGCTTTACAAAAACCCAGCAAACATGAAAAGGGATTAGCAGCTGCAAAGTGGTTGATGCAGAAAGATGGCAAGAAACATCTGACCACTGCGGCCAAGATTGCTGCCAGCCAGGCTTTGAAAAAGCTGACGAAATGGACCAACTCCATTGCAGTCAGAGAAAGCCATCCGAGCTCCAAGCTCACCTGGAGGTGGACCAACTGGGAGTCAGGAGTTGGCCATTCTGATGAGGCTCAGGCCCAATTCCTGCAACTCTGTAACAATGAGTCCTTGGGAGTTGCTGACATTGGGGCCTAGGATGGATGAAGGTCCTTGTCCTTCTTGTGGAGTCTGAGGCCTTTATAAAAACGTCGTGGCATCTTTGTGATGTCTTGTTGATGGTTTCATTTGGGGGGTCATACCTTGAAGTTTATCATAGCCCCTGAAACATGCTGGTTGGGAGACCATTTCGTTTTTTGGGAAGACCTATTTTTAGGTGCTATGTTAGTTCTTCGGGAGGGTGCTATGTTGGTATCAATAGGTGACCTCTTTGGGGCGCGTTTTTGAAAAACTTCTTGTGAGATAAAAGTATTGGGAAGTGAGAAAGTCAAGGTCTTCTGGCTTTGTTTTTGGCGGTTTTTTGTTGGTGGATGATATGCGATATATGCGCCTTTCAAAAAATTTCTCCCAATAAGGTTGAGGATTTCGGCTAACTTGGCAATGAAGCAGTTTCTTTGCCCCATAAATTTGTCATCCATGGGAAATCCGTGGCCGTGGCAGTTCCATCCGATTAAGAATGAACTCTAGTGACCAAACATAGCTGGGAATTGCACGTTTTGTACATGTATATTTCTCTCTGAAAATGTAAGTTCATCAGAGCTTGACTTAAGCCTTACCCTAAGTTCACTTTCCACTGGTTTTGTTGAGGTTCGCCTGAGAAAAGACAATGCAGTCGACCTAACTGGATGTTTGTATAGAAACCACTTCTAGAACGGATCATGCCATGCAAACCTAATCTGTTAGTGGCGGTTTCAAGTCAAACATTGGGTTTCATGTATATGTATATATCCATATATACACAGATTCGTTTATTTCCATATAACCATTTTTCTCCCTGAGAGCTTGCCCACGGTTCTGGAGGGAAAAACCCCTTCCCTTTCTCAACGCCACCAGGAGCTTGTTCCTTGGGATCCTGTGATGAAAGATCATTGCTTACAGGAGCACTAGATCAGCATTGGTTGCGCCAGGTCGTTTTTGCTCAATGGCATGGATTCCCACTATAATTGAGGCCCTGCCAAAACGCTAGGAAAAACCAATGGATACTGAAGATGAATAGGCTTCCATTCTTAAAAAACGAATAGATGATTCAAAAGGACCTTTCTTTTGATAGTATGGTATCTCCAATATTTGGGGAGATTTTCATGTAACATTTCAAGGGTGGATCTTCACTTAGTTTGTCAGGTTATTGGCAGGCTTTATAGAACTCAAAATCTTCCTTGTAGAGGGAAACAGGTGGTTGGATTATATATTAATAGCCAGTTTGACGGAAGAAAATGTTTGGAAATGGTTTAAGCAAAGGAGCAACTTCCTTAGGGCATACACTCCCCAAAACTAACAAACATGACCCCTGCAAATGGATGGCAGGAAGATGAAACCTTTCCTTTTGAGTGCCCCAAACGGCCTTTTTTTCAGGGGCTTTGGCTGTTAGTTGTTAGGGAGGGTTTTTTCAGTTGCCAGAAAAGGTGGACCAGATGTTGGTTGAATCTCAATTTATCCAAGTTCCAAGTTGCAACATTTGCTGGCCATCCTTGTTTTTTGCGGAGGGGTGGCAATACTTCAATGGTACGTTTCCCTCATATAGTTCATACCTAACGACAAACATCACCTGAAACCGTTTTTGCAGTTTCTGCGGGGCGAATTTTTCCAATATGTGGCGCGGAGCTATTTGAATGGATTTACTATGTCTCTGAAGTTTCGGAATGCTTGGATTTTTTTTGAGTTTTTTCAACCTGGACTCTTTCAACAGTCCAAAAAATCCAAATTTCAGGGTTTTTTTGTTGAAGAGTTGCTCAAACCCTTTCTTTTTGGGGGAGGTTAAACAAATAGCCAACAGTTTTGAACACCAGCTCCGCTTGATTGTTTTCGGTTTGTGACCTTTCCAAGTCCAGGAGGGTCTGACTATGTGGAAAGTGCCTGAAGATAACTTTGAAGAGAGACATGGCTTTGGGAAAAATCAGGGCGAAAAAGTATTAAGATCTTTGATTCATAATTGGGGAAAGATCAATTTTGATGCTACAACTTATTAGGTAATGTTTTAGGTGATCTTTTAATGACTTGTGATTTGTTTGTGAAAGCTAATTTTTTACAGATTCTGCCACGGGAATTCAGGGGAATATGCAGAAATTGGCAGACATTGGAAGGGACATCAACATACGCCGGATGAATATGCAGCTCTGATTGTTGAGTTGGCCACTACTGAGCCAGTGCTTATGTTTGGTGTCTATTGGGATCTTGCAAAGGTGAAGGGGACTCAGATCAGCTCCAAGCCCAAGGCCTAGGCACCCACTAGACACAACATGAGCCTCAGCAAAAACCCCGATGCTACTTGGTGCCAATGGGGCCTCGTAAGGGTTGATTTAGTTGAATGCCCTGACCCTATGAATGCTTTTTGTGGGGCGTTTGCTGTCAGCTATCACAACAACACATCTACAAAAGCTTGGAGGGAAGCTTCATTGCAAGCATGCCGTGATTTAGAACGTGTTGTGCAACAGCAGCCAGGGGATTACACAGCTATTGTGAACAGGCGGCTTATTGCAGGAGGACGTGCACCGTCTGCTGATCATAGTTTAGAAGGAGTTGAACATTGGACTGATGCGGAAGGTAAAGATTCACATGTGGACCCATATTTTTCCATGGTTTGAAATCATCACACACGTTTGGGTTTCCAGTCGTTCGTTCTTCTGGATCTTTAGGTGGGGTATCAATTTTCGAGGAGCCATGGGAATTGAGAAATTGAAGCTAGTTTACTTTAACACCAAAAGAGGTCAAACTGGATCAATCTTTAGGATCTCTGGGTTATATTCACCCATCTCTTTCGATGAGCTTTGTTGGGTTTACACTCCCTGAAAACTAACCGCTGGACCCGAAAAATGGTGGGCCTTGGAAGATTTTTTCTTTCAAATACTTATGTCCAGCCGTTTGTTTTCTGGGGGGTCTGGAGAAGTATGTAGAACTCCATTGAAAAAAAACAAAGGATAAACAAACTGCCATCAAAAATGATATGAGGGTCCTAGTGATTGCAAGCATCTTTTCCCGTTACCTGACAAGCTTTTTGGGAAGGGGCATCTTTACATCCTATCAACAATTGCGACAAGGGGATTCCATAAACCAATAAAAACTCGGTGGTGGTTTCAAATATTTTTTATGTTCACCCTTACTCGGAGAAGATTCCCATTTTTTCTCATATTTTTCAAATGGGTGGTCCAACTACCAACTAGAAAAACAGTGGCTTTTGCTCTACAAGTCCCTGTTTGTTGGTAAATGTCAGGTACCACCTTGTTGAGTGTAACGACTCCGGTAGTAAACTAGCTGGCTGGAAAAATGAGCTGTGATGAGTTGCCACTGAGCAACTTTTTGCTGAAAATCTGCAGATTCTTGGGAGGGCCATTTTCTTTTGCGGAAATCCCCTTCTTTTTGACTCAAAAACGCTGAGGTTCGTAACCCCCAACAAAAAAAACGAAGGTTTGAAAAAACCCATGCATCTTTAAATCACACGAACAACAAAACACACCGATTTTTCATGTTTCTCTAAGGAGTGGTGCTTGGATGGCCGAGCAGGAAGGGTATCTTGGTAGCTTTGGAAGGTCGGGAGGTTGGGCACGTGACGACCTTGCGGCAGTGTCAGAATGAGGTGCAGTCATCGCCTGGACCTGATTCCGTCATCTTCCATGGGCTGACAGAGAAGTCCTCTGACGTGCTGCGTCGCAACTTCACGATGACGAAGGCTCCCGGTTTGACTGGGCAGTTGTGGCCTTGCGTGGATCCATTGTTCTATCCGTGCGTGGCATCCATCCTTGCATGGATCTTCGTGTTCCATTCGTTCTTGTTGCTCAGGGGGAGAAGCCTGGAAATGGTGTCGCCTTGTTCAGCTCAGATCCTTGCGTGGCTGCTGTGCTCGAATGGGCGACGGCGAAAGGAAAACAGCAGGAATTTCACCACAACACTATCGAGAGTGGAGCAACGTCAGTTGATCAGGAGCAGATCAGCACTGGAGACTCATTCTGGAGTTTCCTTTCCCTTCCAACCACCATTTTTCAAGGGGTAAAACTTGTTGTTCGTTTTAGTTTGAGTGTACGAACATAGGGGATGTGAAACCAAATCAACGGGGCGAGGTGCTAACGGAACGGAAGGGAGCCATTTTCACGGAGGGATTCGGGGGAATCTAAAATCCCGAAGGCGTATAAACAGGGACCAGGTTTTTTCCAAACGTGCATCTTAGATATGGATGTTTCCAAAATTAGTGGGTTTTCCCCCCAAATCATCCATTTTAATAGGGTTTTCCATTATAAACCATCCATTTTGGGGTACCCCTATTTTTGGAAACATCCATATAGTTTTTGTGGGACTTGAAGAGTGAACAATTCATTTTCCAAAAGGACGACGCTTTTGAGTGCCTGTTTTTTTGTGTGGAAGACATGAACAGGCCGGGGGGTGCGTTCACCAGGTTTTAGGGCTGATAGCCGCACTACCAGTTCGCATCCGAAAATGGATAGGGAAGGGAGACAAGCCTTTCATTTTGGGATACGGCCTATTTTTAGGAGCGAACTGCTAGTTTCAGGGAGGGTAAGAATATCTTGAAATGACTGATTTGCCTGCAAAAAACGACCATCCGACCATCAAAAACCCCCACAAATACGGAACCTGAATGTTGTGGTGAAGTATCAGCTTTATGAGGCTATGACAACTTGGGAAGTTTGCACGGAACAGAACCTCATCCGATGGTCAGCCATATCTGAAAAAAAATATATTTTTTTGCAAACCATGTTTTTTTTCATACATATATATATATACATATATATACATATGTATCCTATTATATTTACTTATATATTTAAAATATCATGTATTTTTTTTCTTTGGGCCGGGGGGGGGGTGGTCAAAATGTCAATTTTCCAGGAATGTAGATCGAGGATTGGGAAGAACTGCTTAATAGAAATCCCTGAAGCATCCTTCATTGCGGTCTTTAACAAGTATGATTATCAAATCATTTACGCCATGTATCACGAATGGAATTCCTCAACAAAATGCCATGTTTGGGCCATAGGAGGTACCTTTGAACCCAGTGGAAACCTATCATTGTTGTGCATCCATTCGTCAAGTTCCAGGGTGTAGTTACCCTCCCTGAAACTAACAGCAAAAGCCCTTGAAAATTGCTGGTTAGAAGATGAAACCCCATCCTTTTGGGGATGGCCATGTTTCAGGGGGGCATTGTTAAGATTCAAGGAGGGTATGTCGTTGCTTGAAATTCATTCCCTTGAAATCCCATGGTTAACTGGGTGTTCACAAAACACTTGAATACCATGAATACCCTGACACCCAAGTGACCTGCTGATCCTTTTCGCATCCAAAGGTCTGACAAGAAAATCCAGGCCTGGGATGGGATCATGATGAGGTTGGTGCTTCGGTCAGGGAGCCATGTTGAAGCTACCTACCTAGGTTTAAAATCAGCACATCTTGGGTTTGGATGTCTAAACCCTTGCAGATTCGTCTAGGATTTCTCAACAGCATTGATATTGTTGATTTGTTTCTCTATCATAGGATTCATTATTCTTCCCCCCAAGATTCGAAAATTGATCCCTGGAGTACCGAATTATTTTGAACATGATTTTTGGGTGTTTTATTGATGGGTTCTCCAAGGAAAAAAAACGATCAAACGGTTGAACCCATTGTGAAACGAGTTATTTTTGGGGGTGTAAAAAGGGTGCATTTCCAGTAAACTCGAACAAAGGAATTTAATTACAAGATGGGCCCCGGGCCTAGTTGTACATTGAGTCAAAAAAGACTTTTAAAAGGCCTGAATAGTTGGAACTCACTGGGGGTTTTCACACCTATTTTTGTGGAGTTATAACTAACCCTACTTATATCTGGTTAGTACTTGGAGGATCATTCCAGCTAGTAAATGGCTAGTAGCCCCCGTTTATAAGCCATGAATCGCCATTTGGAAGGGGAACAACCCGATCTTTAGGGGGCAACAACTCACCATAGTAATTCAACCACTGAAACTAACTGGGACCATCTTCCAAATACTTGAGAAGTAAGCAATGAAAAAAGCATGGTTGTTTAGGGTATATAGGGGATTATACTACCCAATTATGTGGGGATTATTAATAAACCAGATATGATATGATAAGGGTATATAAGGGCCCATCTTGCATACCTCCATCTTCCCTTCCAGTTCTGCCACGGTTCCTCTAGGCCACCTGGTTTCCTCCCAAAGCTATGGAGACCTTGCGTCATTGCCGACGTTTACTGCCAACATATCCAGAGGTGGTGTCGCAGGGGGGTGGCGTTTCTGGAGAAGTATGGGAGAAATCCCCGATGTTTTTGGTGGTTCAAGTTGAACATGACGGTTTTTTGATGGATGAAAACTGCGAAACCTTCGCTGGAAACTCGAACATGGAATCGTTGCAACGGCCTTGGATGCGTTCTTTTGGTGACGTTTGACGGATTGTACCAAGGTAAATGGCCATTTTTTTAGTTCAGTTCACCCGGGTTGGTTGTTTGGATATAGGGGATGAAATACTACCCCCAATTAAAATATGGGGGGATTTTTTTTAATTAAGCCAATCTAAGGATCCCTATAACCCAATCAATCCGTATTTCATGGTTAAGACACGTTTCGGTGTCTTGTCCCAGGCGCCACATGGTGGCTTCTTCGTTGCAGTCTTGCAGAAGTTGCTTGGCTTGGTTTTCGGGATTTGGGTCCTGGAAGGCTGCTCTTGGCTTTTGATCATGAGAAATCTGTCAAGTCCAAGCATTGAAGGTTTTTGTTTGGGCCACTGGTTATGTCATTTATGTCATGTCATTTATGATGATCACCAAAAAATGAAGAACCTGAGTTTATGACAAGAGGTTGCAAGTTCAAGGCGCATTCTTTTTGAAGAAATGGCTGTTGATTTTGGGAGTTAAGAGATTTTGTGTGATGAGTTTCCACAGTTCTTTGGGTTTCCCCTAGGTATTAGGTTATTCTAATCGCAGTATGCCCTACTTAGTTGTGGCTGTAGCAGCCGGCATTTGCGTCCACGTATCCAACAGTGGAGGGGCTCATTACTATACTGCCAACTGGCATGCTGCCCAAAATGAAAATCAAAATGGGATAGGTTGGATCTAGACCCCCACCCACTAACAGTGGCAAAAAAAGGTTAAAAGGATTCCCTATCAAAAAGTAATGTCATCTTTGTGGTGACGAGCCAGCATCCTGGGTGGGGAGTGAACCCTAACAGATCAGGTGAGTGGTCCGTGAGTTTCATTGGGATTTTGGAATGACTTGGGGATGATGATTTAGCCCAAACGTAACTTATCATCAATCATACTCAATGGAATCAACTTGTGGGTTTGAAACTATTGATAGGTGGGGATATGTGGGTGGTCACTGGAACTTTATTGATGCTTAAGGAGTTGTGGATATCCTTGCTTGAAAGTAGTGTCGTGTTTTTTCCCAAGTTTCACTTTTAAGGTATCAATTCTTCAAATTTCCAAATGCACATTCCTCCCCAACTGAATTTCAATTTCAGGAGGAACAAAGGACTACAAAGCTCGGGGCGGCTTCTTCAGGTTCAATCACCCCAAAGAAAACGGTTGAGGGTTCTGGAAAAATTGTTTCCAGAAAAATTCCACTTGTTTTTTTTGTAGGTGGAGGGGAAACCAAAACTGGTGCTTAGTGATATGAGCAGCCAGGATGGCAATATTTTCCCCACTAAATCACGGGGTTGAGCTCCAACCAGTTACAGAAAGAACAGATTTGGATGGATTTTTTGCGATGTTTGGGGAGGAGATTTGAATCCATTGTTGATGACAGACCGCGAATACGTTAAAATGGGGTTTGGAACCCCAATGTTGAAGAGTTCCGCTCTTGCCAAAAAAGAAAGGAAGGGGGTCCCTTTTTTTTTCTTAGCCAATGTGACGTTCTTAATGATTTGAAGAAATTGGGTGACCCCATGATTCTAAATTTCTTTGAATTTCCATGGAATTTTTCGACTTCATTTCCGAGGACCCCTGGGCCATCCTCCAACATGAACCACGACGAAACCGCCAAAGAAGCGGCATTGGTGAAGGACAACGAGGTGCAACGGGGAAAAACGCACGGTGGGAATGAGATACATGGTGCCCCCGGACTAGTTCTTAATGGAGTTATGGGGCCGCTATAAATGGCCTTATAAATGGGCAACTAGGGTTATAACCCTACTTATAGGAGTTATTTTACCAGATTTTATAACTGGTAGGGGCCCACCTTGTACTATATCGTCTGACAATTCCTCAAGGATATATGAGATATGCATATCTTATGACACACCATATGTTATTCCATCTTCATTGGATTTTTTTCATGGATATCATTGATCAGCAGCTACTCGACTGGGGACCTAAGATGTACATATCCCCTGAAGATACTCTCGAGTCGATGATGATCTTCCTTTACCTGTTTGTTGGGATATGTTAGATCTCTTCCTTTGGGGAGTACTCCAATTAGCCTGGAATTTGTTGGTGTGATGTTTTTTTGGATCGTATTGTGAAATCGCTAAGATTAGGGATGGTTAAATACTTTTGCGTCATGAACATGAAAAAATGATACAATCAACTGTTTTCAATATGTTCGTCTTGTTTTTTTGGAGTGGGGTGAAATTTAAAATCACCCTAAGACAGGCCTAGAATATGATGAGGAAACCAACCTTGGCGTCAAGTTATTTAATTGGGAAAATACATCTTAAACCCGGCATACCAAGATCTCTGCCATATACCAGCTATCAGCTGGTTAGCTGTATGATATGACCATCAGCAAAAGGTCATGGGGTTTTGGATTTGACAATGAATAACATGCCGACTCGACTACGCACACAAGAGTGCCTTTCTTGGTCAACGTCGTCTTGAGTCAGTCTTTGGTTGAGTCACTCTTTGGTTACAAATCTGGTTACAAACATCGGCGATCCCTGGTTCTTTCGTTGTTTTTGTTGTCAGATTGCCCTTGCACGCCGGGTCTCACCGTGGGTCACTCAAAAACAAGGCCTCATGAGGGTCAAGTTCAGCTACCCAGGAATCATTCCAGAAATTGTCCCCCGGAAGCATCCCGGTGTTTTTTTTTCAAACTGACCATTTCCAACCAACCACCAAACCAGCCAGGGAAAAACCCCTGTGAAATCATTCCGAAAAGGGTGAACTGTTTGGTAAAGTTAAAAACTGGTAAAGTTGTGGGGAATCCCCTTAAAAGGTTGGTTTTTTTTTCCGCTTGTGAGATAAAAATTTGGGTGTGGCCCTCTCTCAGTGTGGCAAATGAAGGGTTTGGGTTGGCATCCCCCTACTAGAAAATTGTTTTTTTTGGCTTGTTTGGAGTGAATGGGGATTTTTCGTTTGTTTAGTTGGTGTTTTTTAGGGATTCTACCATGATAAATCACCATTTTATATTCCACCACCATTTGGGGAACATGTTTTTTTTTCCAACCACCTTATGCAAATCTAAGAAGGATAGAAAAAAAAACTTGGATTTGTTTAAGTAAGGTGATTTTGTTACTTCCTGCCATGGTAACTTTATTCATTACCATTTTTAAACCTCCACCACCACTTGGGGAGTTCGGGAACCCTTGAAGCAACTCCAAGCCAACACGCCGAAGGCTCCGAGAGCGAAATGTTCAAAGCACTTGATGTCACATGGCCAAAAAAGAAATCGATCCGCCAAGATGGACATATTGTCATTGGTGTCTACACCATACACAGATGGTTTGTTTGCAAACGAAGAATTTGATATGTTGGTTGACAAACAAAGTATCTATTGGTGGCCTGGTATAGACAATAAGACAAGATGTATTGTAATATCCAAAGTACAGTGACAACCAAAAATATAGATGGTTCAACTGTCATCTTTTTGAAAATTCCAGTGGCTGATGGCTCAAAGTGTTTCAATTTCATCCCAAAAACGGAGGTGGCAGACTTGGCGTTTGTGCAAAAATTGGCCCTCATTCTTTAGTTTGTTTCAACACCAAAGCCAAACGTGTAGTGAGGGAAATCATCTTGGACTAGGTTTTGATGCTTCAATATTCCGCATGTGTTTTTTTTGCATGTTTTTCTACTGTACACCAAGCTCTTCCTGGTGGTTGTAATCGGGTTGATATTTTGTGTTTGGCTATTATCATGATGTGTTTCCAGCTATTTGAAAAAAGTAAATGCTGTTGATGGAAAAAATCATGCAATGATGAATTTTGCAATGTTAAAGGGATCACTCATGAGCAAGATTCGGCAAGATAGTTGTACTCAGCATGTGCAATCAATGGTTCTCTTCGGACGATTTGTTTGAAGATCACAGTCAAAGGAGGCTGAAAACGATGGTTTGCTCAACTCGTTCTTGCAATGGTTCAGGGCTACATGAACCCCGCAAACCCTGCTAATGAGATGCCAGAAATTCCATCACAGAGTCAAGAGTCCTCAATCAAATTCCAACAACCGCCTGATGGAGTGAACTATGAATTTTTTGGTAGATTCCGAAAAAATGCGGTGCTTCACCTTTTTAAGAAAAACACAAGGTAGTTATAAAGGATAAAAGTTTCTTCCAAAAAAGAATGGTCTCGAGTGGGTCCATTTGCTTCGCATTTACTCCCCCAAAAACTAACATATCCCCTGAAAATTCCAATGGTTGGAAATTCCCTGGTCTCTTTTCTGGGTGAGCTTTTCTTAATGTTTTGGCAGGGTGCTATCTTAGGGTTAACCCCCTCCACCACCGAAACATCTGCCCTTCCTGAAGTTTAGCAGCTCGCCTTTCACCAAAGTTTCGGGGCCCAATGGGAAAGGATTGTCTCCAATTCCACCTGTTTCCAGGGGTAAACTCACCGTTAAACTTCGGGGGTGGTAAAGACTTCCTAAAAGATTCGCATCCAAAAAAAAGCTATTCCAGGCGAAGTCTCTTTCAACCAGTGCCCTTGGAGAGATTTGAAGTGCTTCAGGCCGTGTGGAACGTCAGGGTTGATCCCATGGGCAGTTGGGATCGATCGGGGATCCCATGTGTTTTTGGTTGGTCCCTTGGGCAAACACCCTGAAGTTTTGTAGGTGCTGAAAGTCTTTTGGGTAGGTAGGGTGTCACCTCGGGATGTTTTGATCCGTGTTTGGGTAGGTAGATCTTTGGGCAGTTTCACCAAGCTGGTCCAAGAAATGCAGGCCATGCAACCGAGTAGCCATGACCGACCATGGGACCTGATTCTATATGCAGGTGAAATTATCTCAGGCGATGTTTTGGGCAGGGCTAAAAGGAAGACCGAAGACCTGCTGCTTGAGCTATGAAGAAGCGATCTTGGACGAGAACCATATGCTCACATATCTCCCAGGAGGATTGCGAGAGAACAGTGGATGGGGACAACTCGTCTTCGTCCCAACAATAGAGGAAGCCCTGACATTCGGGGCGTATCACGCCTCACACGGGCATATCAAAGCAACGAATGACGACGTCATCATTGCTTTCGAGCCTGAGGCCATCAATTTGGCCTGACTTGCCATTGCTTGAGGTTCAATCATCTCTTTGGCTTCACCCCGAAGGTGAGGAAAATCTCCAACCAGAGCATGGTGGCTTCCTCTTGGAGCACAGATGGAGCTGCTCACAAGCAGATTTGGGGTGGAGCTCATCATTGTGCGCTAACATCCGCTCCACATTGAAGCATTACCAAGTGGTCTTGACCACAGACAACGAAGACTGTTCTGTGTCAAAAGTTGAAACTGGGAGGTGGCAATCTTTGGGGATGATTCCGTTGAATTCACATACAGAAAATTCGTTGCAAGCGGAGTGGGTGTTGGAACGTGAGCTTTTTTGACAATGATTGGACCTCCAAAAACCCCCTTTCCAATAGATCGGATTCCAACCACTACTGTTGATGGTTCAGAAATCCGGCTAACCAGTTGAGGTTGGTAGTTTATCTCATTATTTTCAAGGTTTTCTAGGTGGTGGTTTCAAATATTTTTTATGTTCATCCCTATTTGGGGAAGATTCCCATTTTGACGAATATTTTTCAAATGGGTTGGTTCAACCACCAATCAGTTTTATACCTCCCAGGTGGTTGGGAATGGGATTTCTTCCATCTTCAGGTATTGTTCCTTTTGTGAAAAGTTCGTCCCTTACCTTCGACGGTTGGTTTTTGCCAAAAATATCTTTGGAAGCCATTCGATCGATCCGGTTTTCGGATAGGTTGGGATATTTTCGGGATATTTTCCCCTGAAAAACATCAAAAAACAAAAAAAAAGAAGGTTTGGAAGATGAATCTCCTTTAAAAAAGAAGGTGAGTTTCAGGTTCCATGTCAGTTTTCAGGGGAATATGTCAAAAAACAGGGGGGATTAAAGGATTTGTCATAGACATGAAGAAACTACCAACCGAAGACTGTTTTTTGCTGTCCATTGGCATGAAGATGGCGGAAATAAAATGTTTGTTTTTGTCAGATGTTTTTCATTTGTTGCTATGAATTTGTTGTTTTTTTCTATAATGGGATTCATCGCCATCTGGATGACATCTATGGTAGGAATTGGTTTTTGGGGGTAAATTTTTTTGCAGCCAACCATGTGGAACTGGATTTTTAGGACGACAAATTTGTTTCCATTCAAAGACCTGCGAATTAGCTTCCAGGGAACTAACATATCCCTTAGCAAAAGGAAAAGCATCTTCAAAGCTGCCTTGGGAGGGGATATGTTACTTCCCAGGAGGGTAGACTGCTACCACCTAGTACGTGGTGCTTTCAAACATGTTTTTTCCCCGATGACTACAGAAAATTACCTCGTTGACAAGCATCAAGCTTTTTCAACAGGATTGAAACCACCAAATGATTTAAGGATAAAGATGCTTCCCGTTGTAAAACTTTCAACCATGTACACCCTGGAAGATTAACATGGAACATACAAATCACCCATTTTGAAAGGAAAATGATCTTCCAAACCTCCATGATTATGTTCCATGTTAATCTTCCAGGGTGTAACCAACTGCTGTTTCAAACAAGCATGGTTCTGCTCAGCTTCAGCCTCGCGTTGCCAGGCCTATTGGGGCATCTCTCGTGACTTTCCAGTGGATCGTTTGCGCTTGAACCGCCTGAAGCAAATCATTTTAGGTACCAGGCGCAGATGTGATCAAAAGACGTATTGGAATCCTACCCAGAAAACTAGGATTTTGTCATGCATGTCTCATTTTTGAAGGGGGTTTCAGCAGGGGTCATCAAATTCCCCCATTTTGGGCGGGGGGGTATCAAACTTGACGCAAATGTTTCGTGAAATTTGAGGGAGTTTCCCCATAATGGTGTACTGTTTGGGGGTTGGCGTCCTATAATGACTTCACTTTTTTGAGATTGAAAAGCCATCGGAAGGCCACTCACCAGCTGTTTGCTGGGAAAGAAGGCGGTTGGGTGGTGTTTTTGTTTGGCGTTTTTTTTGGAATTGGGCAGATCTAAAAAAAAAAACGGTTGATGCTGAGAAAAATAAACACTCTTCTTCAATGAAATCATCTATAGGGCGTTTCTTTTTCGACCAAAAATGTCGTGAATTTTTCACCCACAAAAAAAACTGGAAGAAAAATAATCCAACTTGACGAGTTGAAACCATTCAAGTTTCAATATTTTTGTGGCAAAAAAACGCCAACTGAGCAGTGATCAAAACCGATTTCCTTGTTGGGTAATTCAAGGGCTGACATTCTACCCAGTGATATATGGATTATTTCGTAAGCCATGATTTCAGGGTCCCGTCATGAACCAACCAGCTGATCACTGCTCAACTTGTCATTGATGGAGTTTAGCTCATCAAGTTGAGATATTTTCAGGATTGTGTTGTGAGAAAACTCCGTTGCAGGATGCCTGGGAACCATTTGGAAACCACTTTTTTGAATGCGATATCTAAGGGGCATAATGGATTCTAATGGTGGATATACATATTTTTGCGGGGTCATTCATTCATGTATCGCTTCTTTGTATTTATCTATTTATTCATGGATTTGTTTATTTATCTATTTCTTTGTATAATATTAGGTTATTTAAACTATATGTAGAATTACGAAACTTGCTGGTTTCTTCATCACCCAACAGTCCCATTGGCAATTTGGGTTGGAGCACCGGCATTTTTTCCACAAACAAACATTCCCAGGTGGAGCTACCAATCATCGAAGGTGGCTTAGCACTATGGCCACCTGACTCCTTGCGACCTTTCGATGAAGCCGTGATTTGGCGAAGCGAAGTTGGGGATTTTTCGGATCTTTCCAGTTGGCACATGGTGATCGTTGGAACGTCCCCTAAGGATCGGGTTGTTCCCTAAATGGCTTATAAATGGGTGTGATCGATCCTAAGCACTTTACTAAACTGGGATGATCTTTTCTTTCTGGTCAAAAAAAGATAACAGAGAGATCAAAAGATAGGTTGCTGCTCAAGGGTTCATATTAGAATACAAGACCAATAAGAAACTGTGGCTTCTTAACGCGTCCCCAAATGGGGCATTAGAAGGCAAACGGCAAAGTTCTTTGTTTTGATGGTTTTGGGTCCCGGATGGAAAAAGAAGGAGTCGATAGGTCACACAACTGGAGCAACTTGCTGTAACCATATGGGTGTTTCCTTAAATGGTGGGTTTCCCCCCATTTTACACCCCAAAATGAGCATTTTTAGCAGGAAACCCCATGGTTGTTGGGTACCACCATTTTAGGAAACCCCCATATGTTAGAGGAGATATCTGTTACACTTCCATATTTTCCTCATTTTGTCGTCAACGGTCGATCAGATCTTCTTCAGGATGTCATGAGTTTGGGTAGCGAATTTTCAGAACAAGGCCATGAGTGCCTTTTTGATTCAGCCGCTTCAGTGTCCTCGTATCCTTTTGGATGCCTTGCAAATCACTTGAAGTCATGGAGAAGTACATGAGTTTTGCAGAGGATCTGCCAGATGTAGCTGTCACAGTTGATGTGGAGAAGGAAAGTGCCACAGCTATACTGCTACTGAACCAGGCACTCAGTACTTCAAATACTTCGTGTGGCCACATGGCCTTGTGTTTTTTTTCCCTGTACTTGTCAAGTACTGTATTTTTTGGAAGTACGAATGAACATATATACCCTCCCTGAAGCTAACATAGTCACATAGTCCCTGAAAATTGTTGTTTGACAATCCTTTCCTTTTGGGTTTCGGCCTATTTTAAGGGTTTTTTCTCGCTGTCAGTGTCAGGGAGTTGTTTGTTCCTTTCGAGTCCGAGTTCTGCAGATATTTCATCATTTGATAAGCACCACGATTATAGAAGGTAATACCATCCCTTCCAAAAAAAATCAATCAAGAAATGCATAATGCTCTTTCATAATGCTTCCAATCAATGTTCCTTATCAACAATAAGTACAACCGATCATTAACTATGAAAGAAACAATCGATCTAATCAACCAAAAGGGGTCCCTCTCTTAATGTTCCTGGAAATATCTGGAAAGACGTTTGCCCAACAGCAGGGCATAGCCTCTTGTTGAGCAGATTCCTAGGATTGGATTTCGATATTACGGGGACCCAAGTTTGGTTGAATTTTTGGGACTTCCTGGGTATGATAGATATCTATATCTATTTTTTTAATGTTGGAGAGATATTAACATATGTTTCATGATATCATATTGACATGTCATTGTCATATATACAACATTTGTTTATATCATCTTCTCATATCATATCTATACATCATATATCTAGCATCTATCAGTTTATATTTAGATTTCGATATCCAACTCTATTTCATAAAGATGATTTTTCCCCAATATCAACCTTCCCAAATTGTTGAAAAACC
>DF239149.1:1679-124179 GCA_000507305.1 Breviolum minutum Mf 1.05b.01
CTCTAGCCTCCTCCCATGCTATTTCTGCAGCTCCCGCCCGTCCACAGCCCGTCCACCGCCCGTCCACCGGATCCTGACATTCGATCTCGCTCCTCCCGTAATCTCCTAAACGAGAACCCAAGCATCGCCGATGCTTTTGGGAAAAAGTTAGTTTTAAAAATAATTGGACTTGATTTTTATCTTTAGTATACCATACTTGTGGGCATATTTATATTTTATATAGGCTAGCTGGTTTCTTCAATTTTATTTTAATAAATATCTAATCTTATTTTAACTTAATTGGTATGTAATTTTATGGTTATATTAATTCCGAAAATTAGTTGAATATTAATTGCTTGACTATCTAAGTTCCGCGGTGGCTGGCTACCTATTTCTACTGGCTTTCTAGCTCTACTGGCTACCGGGTATGGTTTGCAAATTTACCTATATAGTTAACTAATAATATAGTTAGTTGGTCTTGCAATTAACTAGCTATATAACTCTATCGTTGGTTGGCTTTGCAACTACCTAGCCACGGAGTTTGGTTGGCTATCTATGCGGTAAGTTAGCTAGCTTATATGGTTTTTTAGGTTATATAGCTAGTTATTTAATTATATGGTTAGCTAACTAACTAATTTTGTATTTGGTTATTTCTTTTTTAGTTATAAGGCTAGTTAGCTAACTATACTATTGGGTAGCTACGATTAAATATATAGCTAATTGTCTATTTTATTAGCTGGTTATCCCGCTAGCTACCTAGCTATATCATTAGCTAGCTATCTAGGTGGTTAGTTAGTCAAATAATTGTTAATCTAAAGCGGTTAATTAGGTCGGTATAATTACCTATCTGCTTGTTATAGCTGGTTAACTATGTAGCTTGGCCATAGGATTAGCTTTATGGTTAAAGCTAGCTATCTAAGCCTATTTAGTCGATAGCAGGCCTGCTAGCTATATAGTTAGGTGGGGTGCTACTAACAATAATATGGCTATATAATTTTCTAGTATATTTTGTTTAGTTGGCTAGCTGGCTCGGCGGCTAGCTAGTTATATATACGGTTAGTTGGCTGGCGATTCAACGAAGGGACCGGTATTTTCTGGTTCATTTTCCGACTAGCTGTCTAACCGCTGGCCATATGGCTGGGTAGCTAGCTATGTTGCTGGCTAGCTATGTGGCTGGGTGGCTAAGTAGTGGGTATGTGGGTGGTTGGGTATTTTGTTGGTTGGCTATTTCACCCGCTGGGTAATTAAATATTCTAAAAATAAAATCTAAAGATTATTTCCTTTAAAAATAAATTTGATTTTTTTTTTCTATTTGAATATTTTTAATAAAGAACAAAAATAAAAATGTATTGTAAATTACTTTTTTGTGATAAATATTATATATATATATATTCTTAAAATTATGTAATTTTTTGTCAGGTAGTATTTGGAACACTATATTTGGTGGAACAAATTATTTACCATATTTGAATTCCCCAATGGCCATGGCCTACCATGGCAGACAATGGCCATGGGATGCAGCAGATCATGAAATCTCCAAGCCATAGCATCTCTTCGATGAAAAAAGGAGATTGATCTGGCAGATCTGCTAGTGAGACGAAATTTTGTTCACAGGGAAAGTTGTGATTCTCTGAGACTGAGTCATCTGAGTCATTCGGGATGCCCTTGAATATCGAACGCTTCGTTTCACATTCTGCAAGCTGTCGATTGTCATCCCTTGACCTTGGAGGAGTGAAACCTTGTTGAATTTGGCTTCCTCCAAAAAAGTGATAAATTGATACACCATGGAATCCCCCAATGAAACAGGATGGGTGTGTATTCCTCTTAGGCAAACTTTAGAAAAATATTGCTAATTTTGATCCTACGTTTCCATTTCTGAAAAATTCGTATTCCACACAGCCCATTGCTGGCTTGAATCATTTGAGACATGCTCAAGCACTTCTTCTTTCACATGGGGTCACAGCCCTTGGCCTGTCTTCGTTTTGGCATGACGCAGAAATCGGAGGAGTGCATCCCGCCAAAGTGATGTCAAGGAGCTTTGAAGAAAGTTGCAAATGTCCAACAGAACAGCATGCAAGTTGGAGAACTCCTCTGCGGTGAACTTGCGCAAATCCACCATGTCCTAGCAAAGATGGCATCAAGTCAACAATAGAATGGCATAGAATGGCCTGGTTTCTACAATCTTCAAACCTGCCGCGAATCCATCTCTTCAAGAATTTCTTTCTCGACTGTCCTTGACCGTGGTTTGGTTTGATCCTCGCAGAGTCATCATTCCTTCCATGAATTCGGCAAAGGTGAGAGGCTCCCCATCTTCGAAGAGCAAATGCCCATAGTCCTCACAGGAAATGCCAACTTCCCACGATGAGAAAGAAACAGCTGGGGTTGCAATGGGCATTGTACGTTTCAATTTCACCAACAGCCTTCGAAATCGCTGAACATTCATGGAAACCTATTGGAAATGATCCAATATGACCCTTTCATGACCTTTATGCTGGTCCATGTAGAAGAAAGACCTTGTCCAACCACTCATGAATCCAAATGTACTGTGTCCCAGATAGAACCGCATAAATATCTGATATGATTACAAATTTATACATAATATGCTTTGCATTTCTTCCATCGAAAATAGATGAAAATGATCTGCTTCTCTCTTATCTCACTCCAAGCTTCGAGGGCCGAAGAAACATCAACACCCAATGCCGTCAAAGCTTTTGCTGCCTCAGGCCTTCATCAAGGGAGGTCCGTCAGAATGGAAAACCCGAGTCTTTACAACAACTTCCCAAGGATGAAGCATTGGATAAGAATGGACCATTCGCATTTTGCACAATGGTTCGTTGGACAAAGCGAAGAAAATGAGTAGATACTTTTGGGATCTTTTGGGTGCCCTGTTTCAATTTCCAAACAAGAATTGAGGCTACTAGGAAAGATTTTGCAAAATATGTCCTTCAAATGCTGAAGCGACAGGAGCCCATGGTAAATTAGTAAACATTCAGACCAACGTATACATTGCTTTAATTCAAATTAAAACCATCTGGGTAATCTATATCGTAATTCCATGTAATTCCCAAATCTCTCCCTCTGGGGCATCCCAATTTGGAAGTTGGATCGGGGGATTCTGAGCAATTCCTTGCAAAGAAAGAAACATGACGAAGAAGTCAAACCAACAGTTGAATCAATTGCTTCAGAGGCAAACCATGTCCAAGCTGTATATGTGTAATTATATACAGTATGTATTTTATCTAATCATATAATGTATGTATGTAATAATATGTACGTACTATTACGTACTCATAGAATATAATATAAGCATATAGAATTCTAAATTGGTTCCTTGGCTTTCAGCTCGCGGGACTTCAATACACAAGGTCATCTTTTCTTGTACTACCTGCCAACAAATGCCAAAAATGTTTTGCCCGGAATTTTAGATGTTAAAGGGCAAACCTCACGACCAAGTTTCCCAAAGGGCAAACAAATAGGAAACTTCATAGCACGCGCACTTCCCATCTCTAGTCAAACTATTCCCAAAGATGTGCAAATCTGCTGTACTACCCAAACCTTCAGAGGCGACATGGGCATTTTTCCGGCCAAACGTGCCTTGCCAAAAGTTGTGCGAATTCCACCTGTGAAATTTTATTGTCACCATCTTGATCTGCACCTGCAGGCAGTCTACAAGTTTGGTTGCAAGTGCCACAATACCAAGAAATAAGAAAAACTTTAGCTATAGCACCAGTCATATCATTGAAATTCTCCACAACTTGGAGACACTCAACACTTTTTTTTAAAGATCACAGCTTGCGAATCTACGAATTACAGTCAAACAAGGCACACCAAACTTCGAAACATTGCATGATTTCGGAAGAGAAAAGCAGAAGTTGCCCATACTTTTTCTGTGCAAATTAGGTACATGTCTCAGTGATCAATTCCCACAGGACATTCTGGGCAAAGTCAATGTCAAGCTGTTTGCGTTCAAAGGTGGCGACTGTCTTCACGGTCTCCACCAAAATACCCACCTTCAAAATGAGCGAGGCAAATTTGCCATGAATCTCATTTTGCTGTGCCCTGATGTGCCCTGCTTGTCAAATCAACCAGTAGATAGAATCAAAATTGCATGGAATTGAATGACAAAAGCTCAACTGCAGCAAAATCATGGTCTCCGATGTTTCCTTGCCAAGTCTCTAGAAGTCCCATCACAATGTAGGTCCCAAACATGATGAAGGTTAGCCACAGCAGTCCTGCCAGCAAATGTCTAAAGTCACAACTTCAATGATTCCAGCAGACTGCCGGTATACCATCCGCTGCACACGTCAGAGATCACTCTCAGGATGTACAGTTTCCTTACCTATCTTCATACTGTCACGTTTTGTCGGGTGTGTCCAACAGAAGCTATTTGTTTCAGAACACATGTTGCTAGGAAAAAGATCTACATTAAAATCCAAAACTCAACAAATGATAATAAAAGTGGCTACATAATGTTGATTCTGCAATTTACATAGATATATGGTATACGTACGTATACATACATATCGCAACTGATTGGACACTTAAATCCCCTGGAGAGGCGTGTCCACGAATTCTTTAAAGGTTGCAGGGTTGCCTTCCTGCCAACCACCGGCAATCAGGATGCCACCGGTGTCCTACAAACCAGTTCTCCACTGCCGCATCTTTGAATCTTGCCTCCAGGTCCGGCATCACGCACCTTGGATAGCCGATAGCCCATGATAGCCAATACAAATCATTACAACCAAAAGGGGCATTTCCCGGCCGATTTGCTACCATGGTTTGTTTTAGGTCCTCAAGTTCCATTGCTCAGAATGACACGCTGGTCACACATACGTAGATTTGGGTCAGCATCTGCATGCGGTTGACAAGGCACTGAACGATCAGCGTCAAAATCGTGTTCCACAGGCCCGAAAACCTGAGTTTAGGCGAAGCATGTGATGATGAAACATGTGCATCAAGAATGCAGGGTGTGTGTGTGTGTGTGTGTGTGTGTGTGTGTGTGTGTGTTCGTACATCATGCATAATATGATGATGTGGGCAGACTACTGCAATTATATAATGCAAATAATGCAAAAATGACAATGATGACATTGTTGCATGTCCGCGTATTCTCATATCGTATTCTCATATCATATGGTCGCCCCCCCCTCCAAACTCTCCTCCCTTGCGCAGAGTTGGGAGGAATTCAACACTTGCGTAATCTCATTTGACCCCCCTCAACCTACGAATTACCATTTTTGACACCCCCATATTAGTCCATGTAAGGCTACGTTTTTTTTGGGGGGGGGGTATGGAATTACGTTATTGTACTGTACATTTTGAGGTTCGGGAGGGGGGGGTTGGAGGGCTAAGGGGGTAGTGATGTTCCGCAAAACATCTCAGAACAGTGTCAGCAACTTCGCATCAATTTTGGACCTAAAAACCCACAAGTGCCGTCCGTCATCGAGTCGAACTCATTAGAATTCGATGAGTTTTTCAATTTTTTCAAATGTCCCTTTGAACTCAGACATGGTCTTGACTCTGCTGCAAAACAAACAATTTACGCATGTTCACGATATGTGGGGGTTACCGGCATTTTACCTCTTCCTGGCAGGATGTTTGGGCAAGCAGCAAATCGGTCTCCAGGCTAGTACCTCGACTCACCTCCGTGATCGTAATGGCGAATACATAGGTCACCAAGATCAGCAGTAAAAGTGTGAAGAAAACCGATCTGCAAGCAGACAACATGCCCTTCAGCAAAATCACCAGCTCCGGCATGTATCGGACCAGCTTGGCGATCCGTGCCGTTCGCAGAATGCGCATCACACGTGCAATGCGCAGAATGGAAGAGGTTTCTGCAACGTCACCACTTTCACCAGCTGTCATGACTTCCAGCAAAGGCATGAACCACGACTCCAGCATCATCATGGCTACCAAAAGGGCATCGAAGAGAAATGCCATATCTCTGAAGGCTGCAAGTCTCTCTGAATATGACAGAAATCGAATCAATAGTTCTGAGAGGAACAATGCGCAAAAAATATTGTCCGCCACGATGAAGCCAACTGGGTGCCTGGTAACCAGCCCTGAGTAGTTAAACTCGACATCAAGGGAGATGTAGATCACATTGGACAAGGTCAACAACAGTGCAATCCTTTCGAACCATCGATGTGCCACTATCCGTGCAAACAGTCCCGGAGCAGAATCTGTCAATCCCATTTGCCAAGCAAACCTCACGTGCAAAAGCTCCAAGCTGAAAGTCAATAGGAAGTTATGTGCCAAAGTAGTGTCAAGCTATGAAGTCGTATAATCATACCGTATTACTACTATAGATTACTTAAATTTACTTACTAGTAGGCACCTGTACCATCTTTCAGGGATTCATGACTTCAGGAGTTTTCTCTCTTCGGATCTGGTGTGATCAGCCATCCCCAATCGTGGTACCCACTGGAGGCGCCTCTGGAAGGCAGCTTGGTGCACTACACTTTCCACATGTTCCGGTGAGAAATGCACAAACCTCGGTTTTTCGATCAACCAGCCGAAAAACTCGACATACCAATATCCAGCGAAACAGGATTCCTTGAAAACCACTAGATGAAGTTCATCCTACAAAGAACCGATGTATAGTATGTATGTATTGAATTTACCCAGGACCCACCTTTTCCACCCTAAACCTCTCAAAGAGCGGGGATATCTATGTGTCCATATCTATATTATTTGATATATGGATACTTACATGCATATTGTTTGGAAGGCATGGTGCCATGCACCTGTCCAAATGAGTGAGGCATCCGGGATGCATTTTTGTCGCCAAGAGACGCTCCAGATTCGCCGAAGCGTTTTCTCGCATCCTCATGATGTCTTGTTTCAGACTTGTGAGTACGTTTCACAGATTCCACGACTTTCAACTGCTTCCACATGCAAATCACCCTGTAATTCAATGTACAAAACGCTCCTTGGCAGCTTCTGCCTTCTGTTGTCGAGACATTGATGCAACGCCGGGTTCATATTCATCATAGACTTCGTCAATGAGGCTCACCCTGGCATTCCTTGGAACACAGAGGGACACAAGGCGACGTTCATGGAATGGGAGCTCGCAGTATTGTGATTCAGAGTATCCAAGCGTGGACGGAATATACCAAATATACATGGTGATTGAAATTTTGTATATGAACGAATGACGACTATAACTACTGTACAATTGGCTAATCATGAATACGTGAACACACCTTTCAAGAAGCAAAGAAATAAATCTGATGATACACAAGCAAATTACTGCAAATGCAAATGATATAATATATAACTTCACACACACGCGAGTCTACCTACGGCACATCAAACACACTCGAAATAGCTTGAAGGGTGGTTTGACCTACAGTCCAAAACCCCAGGAACCATAGTTGCCTAAAGAGTAAAGAAGGTCAACAGGATTTCTGCTGCTTGTACGTTTCAACATATATGCACCGATATCATATGTATTATAAGTGGGCATGTATGTGCAAACGTCAAACATGATACTTCAGCTCAGTACATTTGCTTTCCGATGGGCCTACCAAAATTCGGGAGAAAACCCGCAATGCACGTTATCGATCTTTCTCGTTCATACAAATATATACATATTGAAAACTTGAACTCTAAATCAATGCAAGGAAGAAATAAGAAGCCATGCCAATGTCATAATGCACGTTCCCAGCATCTTTTGAATCCACACCATGTTTTTCTTTCGCTTCTCGTCAACGTCAGTCAGAGTCGTGAAGGTGTCTGTGAGCTGACGGTTGAGCAATTGACCTGCCCAAAACAGTTGATAATTTACATGTACATACACTCAATTATACATATATACATCAAAGTACACATATAAATACACGTGTATTAGATTGCAATGTATCACTTTATATATTACATTTTATTACAATATCTTACATTAAATTGCGTTTTACTACCTACTACTCCATATTTCATCATATTAGAACATATTACATCACATTAAATTACATCATATTACATTACATTACTACACTACATTACTACATTACATTACGACATTGTATTACTACATTGTATTGCTATAATACACTATATACTGCATTATATCACCACATTATATTACATTGCACTTTCTTACCCTGCGTCATATTAGATGACTTTCTACAACTGTACTGCATGTATATTGAAATTATATGAAATAATATTGAAATCATATTGCAATTCCATTACATCGTAGTCATTCCATCACATTCTATTGCATTCTATCGCATCTTATTGCATTCTATCATACTCTATCATACTCTATTACATTCTATTACATTCTATTACATTCTATTACATTCTATTACATTCTATTACATTCTATTACATTGTATTACATTCTATTACATTCTATTACATTCTATTACATTCTATTACATTCTATTACATTCTATTACATTCTATTACATTCTGTTACATTCTACTACATTCCGCTAACACAAGACAGGTATGCATGTGAGCCCGTTCAAAACCCTTATGACATTCCATTATACTGATTGGTTAAAAGGGATCCTTCCTATATACCGGGGTAGTATAATCCCGTATGTACCGCAAATAACAAGGGTATTGGTCACTACTGATGGGTGTTTCTAGGTTTTGCTGTATGTGACATGTGATCTAAATACATGGTATGGCTTGCAATGTAACAGTCCTGATAGCACTTGCACATTGCGCAGTACATCTGTCACCAGGTTTGAGCCCGAAGCCAGAATAGATGGGACGTTGCTGCTAGGCAAGGTTACTTAGAACTAGTCAGTATTTATTGAGACTTCCTTGTGTCCGAGCCCCTCGTGAGTTCCAAAATTCTTGGAATCTATTTTAATCAATTCCAATCTTAGTATATGAGGTGCAGTCGAAATGTGTATTTCTCCGAAAGGCTGTTGCCAAATAAGGTCCCCTGTCACTTTGTCGGGTTTGGCAAGCATCTATATGGCATGCAATCGTTTCTTGTGAGTCTGAAATCATTCTGCTTGATTTCGTGCAAGTCCGATATATATTTATATATAATGATAAATATATATATATATATGATATAGATAATAGATATTACATGTCATGTAGTCATGTATGCATCATAATCACTGCAAGTCAATTTTAATCAACACAAATTTCCAGCAACAACCCATGTGCCTTTTGAGGTGGAGCCCTCGTCATCTGAAGTGACATCCTGCACCTCATCCTCTTCCTCATCCGCGACTGGAGGTAGTGTACGGCCAATGATACCCTCGATGGAGGGACGTGTACTGCTGGTAGGTTGGGCTTCCTCAGTGAAAGCCAACATCTTGTGGAGCCGTGCCTCAAAATCGTTGGGGAAAGAATCCACCAAAAATGTGATGTTTACCCTGTTTATGGTTTATCATGGTTTATCAGGTATTCTCAGTGGCTCAAAGCAATGTCCAGCTTTTGCATTGTTGCCTTCTTTCCCTTGGGTCATGATCTATGGCAAGACACTACTGAAAAGTCTGGGATTCAAGTTTACTTCATGATTCTGAAGCGTGCGGATTCCTGTTGGAATGCTACCCTTGGGTGCCCTTAGCACATTCACATCCCCGTACAGCCATCCCCACCCCAAGGACAAAGGCAACCAAACCCCGTGAGTGTGAACCCTCCTTCAACATCATTACCTCTGGCTATTGCGAATACCCCACTGGCATCTGTCAACAAAAATGTCAACAATCTAAGAGCATCCTGCGCATGAACTATGGAAGGGATGCTTCTGCTAAAAAGTTTGCGCCACACAGACAAGACACCAACAGTCTGGGCTGATCTTGTGGCTCAGAAGGTATTTTGGGATCGAACCTGGCAAGAAGCGGAAAAAAAATGGATTGGATTGGGAACTAAATCAAACCTAATCGCAATACTGGTTTCACAATGGCACGATGTCATGATTGTCTGTGCACTCGAAGCTTCAGCTTCCTGGCCTCCATCATGGTATGTACTACTACGAGTAGTTACTAGTATATTTCATATGAAAAAACTATGAGACTATGAGAAGTAGCACCCACCACCCACAAAAACGACCACCACAAAGGGGGTGAGGTTGCCCACCTTCCCGGGATCGATGGTGTCTTGCTCATACATGGAGAATTGTCCTGTTTTTTTTTGGGCGGTTTTTTAAACGTTCAAAAACAAAACGTCTTCCAAAGAAAAACAAGTTGGATGCAACTTAAATAGACTTCTGGCATGATACTTCACAAATAGATGTTTGATCATTTCAATAAAAATCAGGGAGTCCACATTTCCTGATAGAATGATACCGAATTCCGACTGGAGCACTTTTCGTTGAGTTTCAGAGTCCTAAGTACAAAAATGTAATGAACATATGAAAAAATATATATATATACAAGAAAACAATTCATGGTAACAAGGAGAACTGAAGAGATGCTGCAAATAAAATCTAGCCGTGCTGTCACAGGCTTTGGAGTGCAGAAGTTGAAATCACTACTTCCCGGCCATTTTTAAGCCATGAGAGCATAAAGTGGTGCATGGCAGATTTTTTCCATCCCCATCCCACAGGTGATCAGGCCTTCTCCAATTCCTTGAGGCTTTGGTCAAGTTGCTTCAAGAGCATGGCGTGGCTTTCCACCAACGAACTCCGAAAGTTCGCAAGATTTTTTGAAGCTCCTGCAGATGGGTAGAATGCACCAACATCCTAGGAGGTTGGACCACAAATGTTTGATGTTTTTCATTTCCAGATGTTTATTTGCTGATTTAGTCATTTAATTTACTATAATTTATAAACACATCCAATTTTGGTTAGTTACTTGGGTGGGATCTGAAGCGAACTGAGAAGCTTTTTTTCCCCAAGCATGAAATCATCACTAGTTCCGAAGCTAGGAAGTTCACTGGGATCATTAAAAAAGGGCGACATAACAGTTTCCCTGTCCTCTTGGAGAAAGAGCAGGAGAGTGAGAACGGTCGAAACTCAATAAACTGTGGGAGTTGTCCGGTGATTTGTCACCAGAAAATTCTCTTCTAGGCCTTAGCATCTTCCAACGGATTGGGCCTCTTCAGAGCGAATAGCAGCAGAGCTAGAAACCATCAAAAGGAAAATGTGGCCCAATGTAATTAGCACATAGCCTTATAGTTGGGGACTCTCTCAAGGGTACACACATGTTCCTCTTCCTACCCAAACATGTTCAACAGTTGCATTGTTCTTTTGGCTAGACTGACTAGACATCACTAGACTATATGTCACTGGAACTACTTCACACTTGTAGTTGCTTGCCGAACGATGTAAATACGGTTGATTGAAGTCTTGAAACTCGTTGAAGCCAATAATTTCAATCATCATCCTGAACTAGGCTTAAACATCTGACCTCTTTCAATACGTGCTATGTATACTCATACCGTATACTGTATACCGTATACCGTACAATACCTAATTTTTGAACCTCACGCCAGGACACACGTGTAGCATATCGTTCGCATCATGTGTGGTTAACCGCGCAATCGCCATGACTCTGAGTCTCTGAGTGAATCCCTTTAGGAGCACTCCAAAATCTCAGAGCTTTGAAGGCAGGTTAGCCAGCTCTGTTGACACTCGTCTTCACCAAAATGACGACTAATGACTAAAAATTTGACTGGAAATGAGAAGAATTGAGAAAAAAAACTTCTGATGTGCCATTCCCGTACATTGTGAAAGAATCTTGAATCCTTTTTTTCATGCTGCCTATTTCAGATGCGTTCTTCGACTGGAGAAGGCCAGCAAGAGGTTACATGATGTCACATGTCCACCTGTGAAGTTGATCGTACACAACCTGTCTAGGATTTCAATTATCTTCACCTGCTAGGGCCTTACAACCCCACGACTTGATGATCGGTAATCTGATAAAATTATATAAGATTATGATTCGATATGATAAGTGCATACAGGTGTACACCAACATTGCAACATGTTCCGTCTATTCATTCGACTACAGTATCCTGCTGAAACAAACAAACAAACATGAGTGGCAAAATCAAGATGAACGAGAACAGTGCTGCAGAACTTTTTCACTCGATGCACTGCGGACTCCCTGGAAATTGGAGTGGCCTGAAGACAAGGTCTGTGGACATTGGGCATGGGGGGTGTCAAGGACCTTTGCTCAAGGTCCATAACCTGGGGGAATGAAAAACTTAGCCTCGCCTGCACAAGGCCTCCGCTATAAGTGTGGCCAATTCCTGACAACAATCGAGAAATGGAAATTGCAGTCTTGAAGTTCCGAAACATGACTTTTCCAAAAATTCAGAACCCAACTATTCTCCCAAATCAAGATCTGGGATACCAAATCTTGTAAAACTGAGTACTGCAACTTCTTAGATAAAATCACATTCAAAATCTAGGATCTGAGCCAACATCAAGATCTACGCTCTACGCTTGTTAGAAGTATACCACCCTGGAGCCCGCATTCCACGTGAGGTCCTGGTGTGAAGGTAGATCCGATTCGAGAGCCATGCCAAGGGGATGACGCCTCTGTAGCTCATCCGCCTATCAGCAGTAAAGCTTGAAATCATTGGAACGTGGCAAGTTGTTCAATATGTTCAATCTTTTTTAATACATTTCAGTGCATGTCAACATTTTTCGATGCTGTATTTCTTGCAGCTTGCCTGATCCCTTCTTTCTCGTCTGGCATGAGGTCGAACTTTTGTGCAACGGTGCCCTGCAATGCGCAGCGTCAGCTCTTGACACAGTTGAAGGGCACAAATTGCCCCCAAGAGCATGGTGCCTTTGTATACCATTTGCGATGCTATACACATCATGTATTGGACTCATTCTTGATGTCAACAGGCAGATTTCTGAACAATCAACCCGCTGCCATGGCATATTCAGATACGCTGGTAGTCGTGGACTTCCACCACATCCCTCATGAGCCCCGTTGCTTCCAGCCTTGTACTTAGGATCTTCGTACATGATCCGCAACACCTGCGATTTGCTCATCTAAATTTGGCTCGTCAGTTGGACAAGGCGGGGATAAGCGAAAGGGCCCGGCAACACCTTCAAGGATGTAGAAAATTGTAAAAATGTGCAAGGCATTGACGGAACAGCAGCTACACTGCAGTATCCGATAAGATTGCCCCAAATGCAGAATCAACAGAACTCTTAGACTTACCAGCATCCATATTCATAGAAATGCTCTCTCATCATTGGGCATCATCGTTGAAAACCTGGTTTTATTCGCTGCATGTGGCCTTTGATTGAGTCGCAAAGCTGTCAATGGTATCAGTGGTAGCGGCCGTTGCCTTGGTTGTTCATGATCTTGTGATATCTCAGTGATCTTTTTCTTTACAGGATTGCAGCGGTGAAAAAAACAAAGCATGATGGCGTATCATGAATCATGACTGAAAACTGGGAAGATCATGCTACAATATTGTTGGTAGCTGTCTGTCCATCTTCGAGGCAACTTGCTGACACATCACGCAAAAGATTCTCTGGTCCTCTGAATACTCAATCTGGTGTTCCATACATCCTCTTCAAACCAACTAGGGTGCAAAGAGATTTAAAAGAACATTACCTACTGTATCACTTCAATTCACCGGCTTTTGCACAACATATCGTTGTAACCCAAGGCAAAGTCCAACTTGATCTGGCCAGTCAGGTAGTCGTCAAACGCCTGACATAAAGCAACCCAAAATCAGCCTCTCTTGCGCTACAAAGAAGTGTCAAGCAATTCACAAAGCGCTTGAAACGAGTCAAGAAAGGCAAAGAGCGGCTGTTGAGTCGAGCTCTGAATTCAATCAGCTTGGGACTCAGAAAATGTGTCTCATTTGTTTTGTTATCATGTGCACGGCTGTCAAGGTCTGTCGGAAAAAAAGAACCTGCATGTGTCATGTGTGGCGCTATGCTCAGATGGGCGCAAAGTCCAAAAAAAGGTGTCTGTAAGTTGTGTGAAACCACTTTTGTCCGAACCTGTTCCCAAATCCTTGTTTGAGTAAGGCATGTATGTAAATATATACATAATGATGTATCACAGTAATGATATAATAATCATGGATATACAAATTCCAGATCAATCATGAGGAAAACATCAAAATGGTGACCATATATGCTACATGAAAAATCAATATGAACACAGTTCACACGTTGCTCAATCCATGTCGCATCTCAAATATACCCCATGCCCTTGACTGGCCCCTTTCAACCCTTCCGTCTGGCCTGAGCAGATTGCAAGTGAGACAAGTCCTCCAAACGAACAGACAAGACTTGGAACGTCAAGCAGCACAAGTGAAGAAGTATAATGGAATGAGAAACCCAACCAACATCGCAACACCGTAGCTGGTTGTTGACTCTTATGAAGTTTGGCCAAGGACAGATTGCTCAACAAGGTAGGAGATAATAGGGATACTGGTTCAACCATTTTGATGGGGAGAATCTGACACCAGCACCTCTCCTGTTTGCTCCAATCCACTAGGACATCATTCAGCTTGATTTTCCCGAGATGTTTTTTGAAGAATTGGCCTGTCATTACAAGGCGAGCCAATGGTCAACTCCGTTACTGGTCGCCCAACGATTTTCCCAGGAAGATGAAGTTAAACACGATTGCACCATCTTGTAACCTTGCTTTACGAAAGACTCAAAGAGTCACAATCCAGAACTTCATGGATATTTTGGTGGCGAATCTTCAGAAATAACATTTGGCAAATATATTCGTTGAGAAGAATAGAACAGCGCAATGATGCCCCTGAAACTTTGAGGGTAGGGGGGCAAAGCAAAACTCGGGCTGCGCAGGAATCTACAGCAGTGTTTCAAGAGGACCAAGATCATCAGCAACAACTTTTTATTATATAAATGTGTGTAAGTATATTTAAGTCTAGCATTCCACTTTTCTCGGCTGTGATTGTCTATATCCAACTCAAAGATTGTCAGCGATCGCTATTAGCACAGTGTCCACCATTTCAACAAGCACCGAAAAAAAGAGTGCCGCTCTTCAACGATCAACCCCTGAGGCCTCCAGAAACACCTTCTTCTCCGAAAGTGTAAGATCTGCTTATTTCCGGCCTTCCAAGTTGAATTGCACCACTAAAGGTTGCAGGGAGATGCAAGTGTGAGGAACAGGTGAGCCACGAAAAAAAAACTCTTACTTTCCATTATAATTACTGCTTGTTTGATAGGGATCCTTTTAATGGTTTAATATAATCCTATAATCTCAACATAACTAGGTTGTAATCCCGTATATACACCCTAAACAACCAAGGTTCTTTTCATTGCTCAGGTAAGGAACAACAGTCTGGAGAAGTTTCTTGGCATACAGGAATCATGGTACTGCCGGTTGGATGCCTGATGCAATGACGATTCTTGCGGACATCAGGTCTCCTCATGTACTCATCCCAGTATGCGACCTGCGTTGTGAAGCGAGAGATGTCTGGGATGAAACAACAGAATGGGAGTGTCGCACAGCTTCGGTCAAATCCTAAACGACTGCATGCCGTGCTGTGAGATAACACTGGCATGGAATCCTGCGTTGAGAAATCAAATCAGCATCATGGTGAAGTTGATGTTTGCCCAAAAAAACGTCTTGGAGTAGATTTGCACACCAAGTGGAATGAGGCATAAGTTCATTCCCATGCGAAAAAACCAACGAAGAGTTGTCAGATCTACAGAGGTCACCAACAAAGTCAAAGGCCTTTTTTTGTCAAAAATGGGTCATGGAGTCATCGGAGTCATGCAAAAGAAGTCCCACAATTTGTGGGAGCAATTTGCCTTTAGACCCAGCGTGCAGATGTGGGATGTTTCTATGTTTCACCTGGGAATAGCCCGCTTTCAAAACAAATTGCATCAACTTGTATAGTCTTCAACCTTGCAAATCGAGGGCCTTGGAGCAACTGTTTCATGGATGCTATTATGTCATGGAATCATGTAACACCTCAGATCTTGTTCCTCTAGGAATTGGCTTTGCCGGCACTCTTCCATCGAAGAGCAATAGAGTCGCAGCCGAGTCGCAAGATGGCCGGCTCAGGGATCATCATGGATCATGAATCGTCTGTGGATCATCTCTACACTTTGCAGTAATCAAAGATCATCTGTGGATCATTTCAAGCCCAGGACTTTGGGGCTTTGCATCATCTTTAAAAATTCATCCCAGCTAATCTTCTCATTTTGATTCACTTCTGCCAAGCTTTCTCGGCAAACTCCTCGATGATCATTACCAGCCATAAAAGCCTGGCGCTTCACATCGAGGTTCCGAGGTTTGAATCCAGCCATGGGACAAGGGGTTTTAAAAAGCGGTGACAGAAAAATCCACAAAAGTTCCTTTAGTATGGGGGTGTGATAACAGGGGGGTGTTGCGCCCACCTTCTTGCAGTTACAACCCCCCCCCCATCCTTTAGTATCAAAGTGCGAAAAATCCATCTCAATCTGACAGGTCGTTAATTCCCCCTGAAAATTGATCGCCCTTGTCTGGCCTGTGATAAGTCAGACGCGTCGATGAAGTCATCGCCATCGCGATCTATCATCTCAAAAACGCCTGAGACTGCGAGGAAGCAGCCAGGTAGTTGATGGTTGTTAAGATTGAGGTTCGAAACACCATTGATTTGGGTGTTTCATGTCCCCAAGTTCAAGGTTGAACTATGAGCTGATGAGAATGATGAGAATCAGTGAAGACTCGTGGGAACTAGTTCATCCCGAGCGTATGTTGGGCCTGTACCGTCACAGCGTGTGCAGATTCACATGTTACAGTAATCGTTTGTAAAGAATCTGGCGTGAATAAATGAAAGACTTCTGAAGACATGTTCTAGTAATGCAAACCAACTGTTCTTTCGGAATGCCACCGCAACAAGCGCAAAAATCATGCATGTGGGCCACAATCTGCATGGGGGCACTACAGGGCCCTAGCTGAAATGAGTCTTGAGCATTACTGAAGCTGAAGTTTTGCTGGTGAATGGATGGACTTAGCTGTGACTTGCCTGGTTGATTAGGTGTTTGTATCGCCCACAAGTCGTTTTTGGGATACCCCAGAACAACTTACTAGTTTCGCCATGAAGTGGAGTTATTGGGTGACAACGAGGACCATCTTGCTCAAACTTCTTCCATCTCTTGATTCACATGCAGAGATCCACAAGATGATTCTCAACCCAGTGGCAGGTAAATAGGGAGACAAACCAAAACATTGGTCGGGGAAAGAAATATCAAAACAAAAAGGCAAACTCTACTTCTTAGTTCCATCCAACAATCACAGTTTCTGAATCACAGTGAAATATAGCTAATAACACAACAAGGGAAGGTTATTCGTTTATCTAAATATTGATATGGGGGTTTCCTAAAATGGTGGTACCCAACAACCATGGGTTTTCCTACTAAAAATGATCATTTTGGGTGTTTTGGGGGTACCCCTATTTTTGGAAACACCCATATGTCCATTTCCCACGACAATCACCCGTGTGGTGGTTTTCAAACCGGAGGACGTCGGCAAAATTGTTCATTGCATCGAATGCTTGGAGGCAAGGTGGCCGACAGAAACTCGATGTAGGTGATGTAACCTGACAAAAAAATTTGACCATTTGAAAATGGTGGCCTCAAAACTAATTTTATTTTAGAAATTTGGGGTCTAAACATCATCTTAAACAGGTGGCTAAAATCAAGCAAGTAGAATGAATTCTTTGGGGGGGCCAATTTTGAGACACACCCAATCTTCTCTGATGACGTTTTGGTGGAAAACAGGCCAGATGTTGCCAAAAGGCAACATCTGGGATCCCCATAATTTCAGCGATTTCAGTCCCTAACATGGTGTCTTCAAGGCATCCTGCTATGACAAGTTGGGGCAGGAACGGTTCAAGATTGCAAACTTGTGGCCTGCACACTAGATTTTGAAAATCTCTGATCAAGGTGTAACAAAATGATACAACATGTCACACATCAAGCAACCATCATCATCTACGTCGACTCCACTGAAGGCTTCTTCCAGTGCTGGTGGTATTGGAAGTTTCCGGTCGTCATAGAAGGCTTCGAGTTCTTCCATACACAAGCCACCGCTGGACGTCCTACCAGGCTGCTCGCGAGCTGTAACACAAGCAACACGGCATATAGCGCATATAGCAACACTTTACATAGCGAATTGTTGATGTTGTCTCCAATTTTGCGTAAGGCTGTCTATACACTTCTACAAGATTGCTGATTCATGATGTTTCACCCACCTCAATGATTCTGGAGTGACCAAAATATTTCATCAAACTTAGTGCAGCTTGTCTTAGGAAGGTTAGTTGCGGATTTGAAAATACAATCAAAAGGTAACTTTTTCAACTAGCTTGGGCCACTGTCGATGATTCCGGTCCTGTCCAGTAAGGTAAAAGCAGACCTCTGAGCTCTAGTGGCATTGACGCTGTATGCAGCCACATGAGCCATCCTTTTAACAGAGACATCCGCATGGAAGGCTCAACAGGATGATAGCAAACACTATGCAACTATGCACATAGATTGCGGAAAGACAAGGATCCCAAGAGGCATTTTCAAAGATATTGAACATGAAGTTCCTGAACATTTCACTACACTTAAAAGCATTTCGGAACAAAGCATCAAAGCATAGAATTACAATGTAGATTTACACACATGTCTATATCAATCAATATCACTAATATATATATATATTGAAATACTCCAGATATGTGTATTTAAAACATCCAGCAGATTTGTTTTACCAAGGTACAGCAGCAAGGCTGCACGGACAATGACCGGCTCGGAAGCGAAGGCAACAAAGTGCTGGACCAAGCGATGCAAAACCTCCTGCAATCCAACTCCATTAGCAACCCCGCTTGGGTTTGAAACCATATGGGGGTTTCCTAAAATGGTGGTACCCAAGAACCATGGGTTTTCCTACAAAAAATGATCATTTTGGGGTGTTTTGGGGGTACCACCATATAAGGAAACACCCATATCTATACAGTCTATACAACAATTTTTTGTTTGTTAAGGTTGCTGTTGACTGATGTAGAGGAATTCGGAATACCCACTGCTTCAGCTTGAATCGAAATCTATCAAACACTTAGATGTTCCGATGTAAACATATCAAAAACGATGTCTCCACATGGTTTAAAAGTGTGTGGAAGTTAACCACTTCTACAAACAAAATAGATGGTGATTTGCTTGCATGAAACCATGAAAACATTGCAACGTAGCGGGCCACTTTCTCCGAAACAAAAATGCGCTCTGTATATGGCCTCAGTCTGCTGATCCAGTTCGGCGTAGTACCGTGGATTCTTGCTCCGCAACGCTTCAGCCGCAGCCTGCAAGGCAAACAGTGGATGGTCACAACAAAAGCTCAGTAGTGAATGAATATTCTAAATAATGCGATGCGATTTCATGGACCCATTGATCACTGTAGTAGTGCTCACTTTTGACCAGGTCTTGCTCGTACGTGCTCCTATGCTCTACAGCATTGTTCCCAAAAATCATCATAAGCTGTACACAGCAAATTTCTACATATCCACAAGGATTGAATCTCTGAGATTTCACAAATCCACAAAAATGGACAAAAAAAGTTGTGAGTAGATTCACAAACAATATAGTCAACATTTACTGATTTACTCTGAGATGTCCTTTTAAAAGTCCCAGCCTTGTCATTGTGAGTTTGAAAAAATGGATGCTGCAAAGCTTCACGCACGGTTGGCCGCGTGTGTCGGTCGTGACGCATCATGCTGGTCACCAAGTCTACTGCCTCCTCAAAGTTAGCACACGAAATGATACGAAATGACACATGTATCTGGCTACAACTCATTTTTTCATGAGACAACACCAGCAAAGGTTCAAATAGTAAACGGAAGGTAGGGTATAGTATAGTTGTGTATTATATAGTTAGTTGCTGGTTATACAACATTTCAAATTGACAATTTTAGACTAACTTAGAACTAGAATGTATAAACCCCTCAAAAGAACCAACTGTTGGCATGCACTGGTACGTGGTACGTCCTTCGAGAGGTTTGCTTCTCGTAGACAGCGCAACCTGCCATACGCAACGTCATCAATTGCCTTACTAATCGACGGCGTGATGACAGTTTCACCTAGTTCTATCATGTTCTATCAGTTTATGCCATAGTTATGTTTTTTTCCGGTGTATGTAATTATATACTATAGCTTCTAAGACATTCGAACTTACAGTCAGTTGTATAATTCGGATTTGCTTGATCACCGGCTGGTAGAGCGCTTTGCAAAAGCAATCCGACACCAATGCCACTCCGCATCATGTCCACAACTCCCCTCTGCAGCTATACTTGGCCCTGTACCTGTTTCTCACCCATTTCCTGTCGCGGGCCAATGGTTTGATCTCATCATCCTCCAGCCATGTAGGAAAGAATTGCTCGCCTGGATACATGGTGATATGGTCCCATAGGCAGAGAACATGGCTAATGACTTTGCATTGGGAGTCTTAACCTATACAACATCCAAACATTTGTTGCAAAAGTGGAATCTGTGAAATCAAATTTATGCAAAATTGCTGATTAATTCAACCATAAATCATGTATACCCTCTAGCTGTTCACCGCCACACTCTGCAACCACGGGTCATTTTGTCTGGTAAAATGCCGCCATGAGAAACATCCTCTACCCCAGAAGCTCCAGCCATGTCCAGACATGCCAAGCCTGTTAGAATGCAAAAGAACACCACGCCGCAGCCCCAAACATCTGCTTCAGGGCCAAAAAAACCATCCTCGGCACCACATTGCTGGGCTCACTCAGAAACCGCTTCAGTTTCACAAAATTTTATCAAACTATACAATATATATTATATAATTCAATTTTTCTCGACTGCAGCTCACTTTGCCTTCCCCAAAAATTTGAAGGCATCACCAGTTGCCCGGAAGCAGACCAGCCCGGCCCCGTTGATGTGACTGCTCACGTACACTGACCCCAATTTGCCACTAAGATTGTTATAGGCAATCATCCGCATGGCACTGAATTTTTGAAACCATCATGAAAAACAACACATGTCCATAACGAAGTTCTTTGCTTTTTGCCACATCAAAATCGAAGTCTCTTTTTTGAAGTGCAACCTAGACATGAATCAAAATATGAATGTAAATGTTCACTTGCAAACATGGTGTATGCTATCCAACTGCGTTCTGTCGCGGTCCAACAAAAGTTTTGCATGCAAAGAAAAGTAGTGACCAAAACAAAGTTCACTCGACAAACCCATGTGCATGGACCCAGTGCACGCAATAAGATTCACGGCACACAAGCTTTGGATCGCATTGGGACTGCTGCAAAGCAAGTATCCCAAGCAGTGCTTTGCATGTTTTTTCATGTTTTTTCAATACTATGACCCATGACTTGTCTCTTTCACAGCTATGTGCATGCATGGCGGTGGATGCATCACCAGATGACATCCTCAAAATTGTTTGGCTACTTCGTCAACGGTCTCACACTCTGCCTGACCGCTGCTAAGAAAAAACAAGCACGCGTTTTGTGTGGCCTGCGCGGTAAAGCATGAACTTCACAACTTTCTATTTGACCTGAACAATGTGAAAATTCGTAGCTCGCTACAACGAAACCTTCAAAAGTCCCTCAGATTGACGACCCTTCTAGTGGTTTCAACACTTCCACTCCCAAGAGAAAAATTGTCAAAACGCTGGGTATGTAATTGTTCTGTACATTCCACGCGCACAAGAGCATTGCACAGGTGCCTCTACCATGCTTCGGCTGAGGAGACTTTTTCACTTTGAGTTCTTAATATAAAGTATAAGTGGGATTTGATATACGCAAGCTGTTGGAAGAATGTTGTTTCTCATGTCGGTTGTTTCTATCAAACGATACAACCGAACTATGTTGAACTTGGTGTTCGCTCAAATCCCCAATGACCAAGTGAGTGCGACAAAGCATCCCACATCTCTGGTGCCATGTATGCGCTCGTTCCGCGGATCTCTTGCCTGCCTCATTGCAAGTGGGGCGTTTTTGTGTTTGCTCCACCATGCGGTCATTCCCCAAAATTTTCTTGTTGCAATGACCAAGTCATATCAGTATCGGAAATACTGTAAATATGAAATGGCTAAAATCCAACACACACAATTCAGCAAGGTGACTTCTTTTGAAGCGGCTGGCTAAGCCCAAATCGAGCATCTTCAACTTGGCACAATCCTGCAGGTCATCTCACGAGGAACAGTACCAACAGTGACCTGGATATACCAACCATCAAGATTTGTCCTTGCGGCGGTAGATGAAATTCCTCAGGCCAACTACGGACATCAAATGCTGAGAAATGTCGTTGCAGAATTAATTCAAATATAGTTTTGATGTCTTGATCTAGGTCCCATCGCAAGAAACCATGAGAAACCCACCTGTTCAATAAAAAACTCAAAAAGTCAATCTCGCTAAAAAGAATCTCATGACATTGAATCCAATTCTATCTGTCAGTCGCCACTTTTTTTTTGCCAAGTAACTCTGGTTTCACATCAAAGTGTCCCATGTAATGATCATGACAACACTTTAAAGCTGCCAGCATCTGCCTCATGGTACTGGCAGCCTGACAGGTACGATGTCGATGAAAACATGAAGAGAAAATGCTTGAATTACCCTGTTCCTGTGCTGGTCATGTTGGGGTTGCTAATTTATTTTGTTTGGTTTGTATCTGCAACTCCAGTAGTGCAACTTTCCTGCTTTGTAGCAAGGATTTGAGACTATCAGAAAGCCGCGCCACATCCTTCTTACAAAACCCTCTAGTCCGCAACACAACACCTGCAGGAACATCCCAAGCCACCGCAAACAATCACAATGTGTGTACGTGTAATATATGATCTGTATGTACGTTGCATATCGATTTACATACCAGTATGACAGTAAATATGACATTATACATACACATAATGTGACAGACGGACGTTCCTCACTACGTTACATTTTACTTTCTAACCGAAAACAATGCTGAATGGCTCTCTGAGCAGTCCTTGTCGAATAATGATTCCAATCTCACAATGGCTCACAATGGTAGATAATTTCTTGGTAGATACCAATATGACCCCAGGTTCAACACCCTAAAATCAATGGCAAGTATGGCAAATAATGATGTTTTCTCTCATCTTAATATGTTACTAGCAACGGATCTGGTAAAACACCATTTTTCATTCCGCTACAAGCCATGCACATGTCTACTTCCTTTGCTCCATCTTTTTTGCCACTCCCAGGGTGTTTCGTTTTTTGCGGTAGCTGACCTCTTTCTCACTCAACTTGCCTTCACTTTCCAATCTTGTGAGCAAATCTGGTCCTGGCCGTTTGACAAGCTTGGATCCAACCTCGACGCCCACTTGGCCCAAGTGGGAATGATGTTCAACAGATTGCTTCAAACAATGTCAAGAAAGGAAAAAACACAAATTGCTCATGTTAGTTGTACATGATCCCAGTGTAAATCATTAATTCAACAAGCAAAAATATGTCAAAACAAGTACAACAACCCCAAAGGTGATCCAATATCACCAAGCTCTCCCTATCTCGACCCATTTCCAACTCTGCAACACAAATTTGCACCTTCACAGAGTTCAAAGACCAAATACATCTCTTTCCCTTCGTCAAAATATCGGACCAACTTCACCTTGGCCAAGGATTACAATGGATGATTACACTCACGTGCTGGTGAAATACAACATCATGTGTTGAAACTGATGATATCAAGCAGTTTTCTTGTGCATTGTGAGTGAATGAACAAGTCTCTAGAAGCTAGAACTGATAAACCCCTTCAAAACAGAACCAACTCAAACCATAGTCACGCAACTCCTTTCAGATTCTTCAATCACTTAAAAGTAAAGTTATACCATAATTAGTGAAGCAACGTATTGAAAGGCTTTTCCAAGCTTCCAGGCTTAATCCTCAATTTCACTACTCTCAGCCATTTGCCCATCAAGAAGCTACGTGAGGATGGTCCAGATCCATCAAGGCATGAATCTCGTTCATGAGTAAGGCATTCCTTGGACCAACACATCTGGGGATTTTAAACACATGGGAGAGGTTCTGGACTTGTTCTTGTTAAGGATAATCTATAGATACCTTTGTTTTTTTCAAATTTATTGTACATTTATAGTATATTGTAATATGAACTATGTACGTATTTTTTTTGCGTGGGTGTGTAGTTGTTGTAGCTTCTTCAACAGTCCAGCTAATCAAGGAAGCAGATCTGGCCAAGAAGCAATCCACGAAAATTGCAAGAACCAACTCATGATTCATTACTCCCCTGTAGACTACATGAAATGATATCCATGTTCCATAATACAATATCCTATCATCCGAATCACCTGTCTCATCATGTTTCAATACCAAACACCTCAAACACAAATCATATTGCAAATCCGAAAAAGGCATGAATCAACACACAAATCTGCAAATCAAGTGACAGTTTCTCATCATCTTCAGCTTTTGGCACCTTTTTGACCTTGTTTAAAACGTCAAGGAAATCGACCCTCCTGGAGAATCACTTCAAATCAGCAAGGAATTTGGTTGCCAAGGTGCCGCAAATTTGAAGTCCAAGGACTGAGGCCACACAGGGTTGAAACAGATGAAAATTGAAAGTTGTCATAAAATAAATATCATCCACACATTAATATCATATCCGAATGCTTTCTGATCTCCAACTGCTTTGGAAGAGTTACACATCTTTGAAAAAGCACATGGCAGTTCAATGGCTTGCGCCGAACTTTATCATTCTATGGGCTGGATTCTTTTGTGTCAAATGCTTGGGATTAAAGAATGCTGACGACAACTGCGACATTCGCTGCTGATGCTGCCAGAACAGATCTAATTCCAAGTGTTTGAGTAGCCAGCTGCTTTGGACCCGCACCTTGTGCTTCGCCTGGTAGATAGTGCCAAAAGAACCGAAGCCAAGCTCCTGTGAGTAAAATGGTGAGGTATACAACCGTACAACCATGTGATGATGCTGATACAAACATCAGCATCTATCACTTATGACCACAGAACATCAACCGTTCTTTCCACCGTGCTGTTTTCTTACAGCACAACAAGAGAGTTGGTCACTTTGATCCAAAGTCTGCACATTGCAATAGCCACAGCAAGACAATGTAAGACGTTGGTAGAAGTTGTCCTTTTCAAGCACATAGTAGTCTTCCAAACGCCCACAGCTCAAGCATCGATACACAAAATCTGTATGTTTGATAAGACCTCGAGGCACAATTGCTTCCAACGAGGCACAAAACACACTTCTCACTGTACAACTTCCTGTGATCCCCTAATGATCTACAGTCTTATAATACTGGAATAGTTCAAAAAAGTCTATCTTTCATTGTTGATTCTATGAACATGTCTTTGATCAAAGGTACAGGACATCTGAAGCTAAAATCCTTTTCGCATCCTGGGCTCCCCCTGCGATTTCTAAGCTCTTTCTTCTCACCTTCACGAGGACCCCTGCGCAACACATTGCTTGACTCAAATGAATGGGTTTTCTTAAGGCAATCATTATCCAAAACGATCCAAGTCTGTTTCCACATCCCTCTTTTCTGCACTCATTCCTAGTTAGCCACTTCTCAATCATCTGCGAATACCAGTATCAATCTTAATTGTCCTTTCCAAATCCTTTCACCTCACCTACACGTCTCTGAGAATTATCCCAACTTTACCAACAAGGGCGAGTTTTCGCCAGAAATCCCTCCAACTCCCAAACTGGTCCTCAATCGTCGGAAGGTGAGCTTACCCTCACTGTGCGCTGTCGGCCTTTGCCACTGCAAAGTGGTTGCCACTGCAGCCAGTGGTGCTAGCGCTCGTGTAGCACGCTTGGCAAAGTACGACATGAGGGCAAAAGCATCCAGAAATCTCTCACCAAATCGAACTAAGAACGTCCTGTCAATGGTGCTTTTCCTCAATAAGCTTAAGCCATTTATTTGGAAACAACAATTTGTTGAAACTCTCGACAAGGTGTACAGTGTCATTTTGGACTAGGGGCCGTAGGGGGTATCTTTTTGACTTTTAAAGCTACCATAACAAGGTCCTGCCTTTCATCATACGCTCAGAAACATTGCTTCGTGAAGGTGGTCCTCTCCCTCTCTCTCTGTATGTCTATTACTATTCTCTGTGTCTATATGATTTGTACTAGTTCTGCGGTCTTCATGTGCAAGACAAAACAACGTTTCCATAGTGTTTTAAAAAAAGGCGTATCTTCAAACAGCTGAAAAAACGCGGGAAGTTGGGGTGAATCACACACGAATCATGCCACGCAAATGCCGCTTCAGTGAGAAGTCTCAAACCAAGCACCAAAAGGACGGGAGGCACTGCCCAACGGTTTCTCAATTCATCCCAAAGGTCTTTGTCCTGAGCGTCACTGCCCCCCCCAAGAAAAAACTCAGCCTTGGGGAAAACATCAAATAAATATAAGGGACACATCGATAAATCTTCAAAACATGACATGAGACCTGGATTTTTGAAAAAATGCCCTCAGTGGCCTGAGTGCCCCTGCCATCATCCATCCCAAACCTGGAAAAAAATCCTGAGTCACAGGTGGCACATGCATCACGGACGGCCGCATAACCACATCTCAACTCATCTGAAGTTCAGCTTTGAATGCGTTTATCCTAAGGATCAAATAGGTGGGTAGGAGCGTGGACCACGATGCTCAAGCACTTCATTGACTCTGCTTTTTTTCCGTCTGGTATCTTGGCCGCTTGGGTGTCTGACAGTCCGAAATGCTGCTTTGGGATCAATAACCATATTCTGATAACCTAAGCGCTGAGAAAAAAGCAGCTTGGACTGGACCAAAGAGATTGTCCCATGCATCAAATCCGCTGAAAATGCAGCAAGAAAACGGTTCATGAATCTAAGATCATTGCTTCACCCTGTGTTATTTCTGTGGCACTGGAACACCGCAAATATTTTCCATGTCGTGACTGTGGAAGTGTATCTGAGGGCTGTGCCATTGTCGTTCCAGGCGCTTACGCAGAACAGGTCTTTATCATTGCCTTAGAAAACGAAGACGCAAGCAACTCAGCAATCTCTGAAAGCCACCAAACGGCCTAAGCACTGAAATGATATTTGGCAAGCTGTTTCTGAGCAAACAAGACCCAACAAACTTGCAAAAAAACATCTGAACTGCAGCTGAAAACGTGGTAATGATTAGTTGATGGTCTGGGTTGACTTTGGAATTCTAGGTTTCCCTTGTGTTTAAAAGCATTGGCCCTAAACCCTGGATGATGTAGTTCTAAGCTCAACTCGCAGGATGGGTCTCATCGCCTCGAAATACCTGCTGAAATTCTGTGCTGAAACGTAGCGACGTAGCGATGTAGCTTCAGGTGCACCCTATCCCACGCACTTGTTTTTGATTGGTTTGAGCAGTTTTTGTTGGGTGATTTGGAGCGTTGTTTCACTCCTGTGATACAGAAATGCAAAAAGAAAAAGGAGAAGCCAACTTTCAAACTCTACATTGTAGGAGTGAAATGCCTCGCAAGGTGAATGTTATGGGAATCATGTGTTTAAATGAATGATGATGTATTGCAAATTATATATATGGTATAAATGTGACTGTCTTTGGTGTTGATATATCTCCATCAAAAATTCTCACCTTGCAATCTTTCACTCTTCAATGTTTGAGTTCGAAGAACTACGATTGACAGCGTTGCGGGTGCCCGAGCTTTGACCCTGCCGTGTCAAGTTTTGTAACACCACTGAAATCATTGAAAATATCTCCCTTGTTATGGAAAGGTAATGGGAAGTCATGGGAACTGTGTAAATGATTTCACTGTAGTTGGTTGTAAGTGGTTGATAGTGATTGTGCGTCACTCAAACTTGTTGTAACTGATTGATGGCAGTTCTGGGTGATTGCGAGCGATTTGTAAATCCAGGCGAATGTAAGTGATTGCAAGTGCATCAACTACTGGAAAGAAATCCCATTGCGGGAAACAAGAATTCTCGATACAATCCCATGTGTCCATGATTGTCCATGTGTGCAATAAACAATACAGGGAGCATGTCCAGCAGCTATCATGTACTCACCCTGACTCACAACTTCTTCAAGCTACAAGAGTTGTATTCAGTGGTGTTTTCAAAATTCACGAACTGGTGAAACACTTCAACTCCTACTTTTGTTCTCACTTTTGATTCCGCTCAAGGAAAGTGCCGACTTTAGCCTTGGACGGCCCACGTGGAATTATCACAAATGGAAACATTAATCGAAAGCAATGAAACCAAAAAGTTCATGGAAATTCTAGCTAAAGCGTTGGGGTCCTTTAGTGGTCCTTTGGTCCTTTGCTACAAATTCTAGCTGTTACTGGGATTCAACTCCAAGAGGTGATGCTTTAGCTGCGACAAAAAAACACAGCAGCGCGCCCTGGCGCCCTGGCGCCCTGGCTGCCCCTTGCCGGTCCTGCCGGTGAGCATTTCTTCAGCAGAAACTGGCTGCAAATCTGAATTCCTGAGGAAAAATTCAGAAAGGATCCGATGAAACTGCTGAATCTGTCACACCAAATCTGCAACCAACATCAGAACGCTCCTTCTTTTGATGTATCAAAGGGGCTAAGAGGATTTCACGGGAAAGTCGAAGGGTACAGTCAGTCAAGGTGTTTAAATGCTTTTAAGACATTCTTAGATATCATTATATAGATCTGTTAAGAATTATTTAGCTCATGAGCTTCAAGATCGGCTAGTCTGTTTCTGAGCTTCCAATGATTCCGGCTGGGACGATTCACAATCTAATTGCATTCCTTTTTGTCTTTGCTGCAGGTATTGGCCCCAGCTTAGCCAAGGAACGCCAACAAAAGCAGGTCATCTGCATGCTCGACTTCTATGGCGTGAAAGGCGGTCATGATCACCTATCAGGTCTCCAAGCCCGTGAAGGACATGGTAGGACATACAAACAAGACTTAAAACAGAAGTAGATAACGGGAATACATTAGTGGATACAAATATCCCATTTGCATTTGCAAAGTACCAATACATGGCAAATCTTTCTGCGCACCGTTCGAGCTCTCCGCGTTGCGACATCGTGCGCTTGGTTTGCAGCAAGTGCCAAACCTGCCAGCAGTCTACATCAAGAGAGTGGAGATCCCTACATTCGGAGCAAACAGAAACAGCGAACACCACCTGGTCACCACCCCGCCTCTGAAAGAAACAAAGTCTTTCAAACATTGCATTACTGCCTGGCAGCGAATCCCCCAGGTGCAACATTCACGGGCGCATGACTTCTTGAATCACTCATGGTTGGTTGAATTCATTGATGGACATGGAAAGTGGAAGTCGTTTTTGTTTGGATTGGAAGCTTCAAACTGTCTTTGCATGGAGGTATAGCGTTTGAGTGACCATGTTAGATGACCAACTTAGTGCATCCAACAACGAAATCTGCAAGCTGCTGTCTGGGGTGGCCACCTCTTGCATGAGATGATTGTAAAAGCGCATCAACGGCTTGTGAAGCACCTGTCAGGCTGACCCTCCCTTTCCGGGAAACGATGGAGGCACCCTGCGTGCGATGTTGGTCCTGTTGTGGTCCTGCGTTAGGAGGTTCTAATTTGTACTTGATGTAGATAGTTCTGTATGCTTTTATATTTCTATGTTTCTGTTCTATTTTCTTCTATTCAATATTTCATTGTATTCTCTCGTGGTCTCTTAGACAGTTCCTGTTCAAGTCAAAAGTGAAAAATGGGAGGAGACTATTCGAGTCTGTTTCTGCTGCGTGGTGTAAAAGAGCGTGCATCTGAATTCAAAAACGTATATACTGCCACTACAAATACAGCATTCAAAGATGGAGATGTTTCAATGCAAAGTCACCCATCTAAGTCTTGGTATCATCACTTTCGCAAGGTGGAGGATATTGATGATATCTTTTTCCACGTCAAATTGCACACATTTCTCTCCACTGGATCCAGCATCCACAGGGATCCCCCACCAATACATGAGGATTGCTGATAAACGCTCTGGCTAAGTGAATCTGCATCTTGTCAGTGGACGTTAAACTGTCGACCCAGGAATTGTCATCCTCCTGGTACACAGGTACACAGCAAAAAAAGTTCATGGTTGATATCCTGCCGGTCCCTTACAGCTCGTTGACAAGCATGAACAAATGAGGCGGCTTAAGATGACCTGTTTGCTACTCTTCGAATATGTATAGTAAGCTCAAAAGAAATGCACCATGCGCCGCAGTAACGGCACTCTGGCCCAACTGGCAAAAAAGTTAGACAGCAAGCACCGCAACCCGGCCCGCATCCTTGTTGAGGTTTTGCCAGTCCTGTGAAACTGGTTGCAGGATCTTCAGACTGGTGATGGTATCGGAAAAATGCCTTTTCCCCGATCAAAAAATATCAAGCATTTCCCCACACCAAATACGCATGTGTTGGGACAGTCTGATGCTGTAAATCACAATCAGATTGGCATAAATAAATTTCATAGGAGGAGGAGGACATCAGGATGAACAAGAGCACTTAGGAGGACCACTGTGCGCTTGGCTGACAAAGGGAACTTGTACTTTGATGACCAGACAAGTGCATATAGTCATATTTCCAGTTCATGCACAACCTCATAACAATGAAGAGGAATGGATGTTTTTCCCTCAAAGCCCTTGGTCCAGTCCAGTACCTTCATGTACCGTATGCACATGCAAAATAGCTTCACGTTTGTTTGAAGTATTGAGCATTTTTGACATCGCTCATGTATGGTGTCCGTTTCTATGAAACTCGGATGGGGATAGTGCACTCCTGGTCCAATCGGCGCATGAGCTTTTCTGAAAATTGCAATCGTTCACAAATGCCCTTGACCCGCTCATAGCTAGCCTGGTTGCCGCAGTGTTGGCGGCACTCAAACAATGCTTCTTCACACAGGCGAATGTGAGCACATTCGTCTGTGTGTGTGTGTGTGTGTCTGTGTGTCAAAGTCTGTATCTAAGACACATAGTCTGCAGAAGATGATAACGTGAAATGACAAAAAGACAATGGAAATTCGAACGCTTTGGATGATTCTGGTTAATGACTGTAATTTTCAAACAAGAATCTTTGAAAGTGTTTTACGAACAAGTTGGAAACCAACATTTCAGCATGTTAGAGACTTTAAAAAAGGGTGGGCAGGACGCCCCAATAAATCTTGACTACAACCTTCAGTAGCAGCAGACATATGCATGACCATACGGCTGTCATGTTTTAGATGTTTTTAGTGTATCCGTTTTTCAACGTATCCGCTTTCAAGAAAAGCAGGGGGCAGAGGCACCCATGTCAACACCTCTGCTAACAAAGCCGGTTGACATGTGGTGGGGATATGCGGATTGATCACCCGCACATACCTGCATTCCAGATACAATCGAAGGTTGGATTTGTTGGCAACCATTGTTAATTGCTTTCTTACCGTTGTTGCTGCCTAACTAGTTTGAGAGTGCTCATACACTCTACACGTCACCTCGTGACGTAAAACCGACACCTGGTCTCTGACCATTCTTCATCAGTGTGTGTCTATCATATGATACAGGTTCATTGCCCGTGTGTGAGCACAAGGAGCTATTGGACAGTAGTATGAAGTGTCTTGAAACTGTTCAGGACACTCCAACAAAGACAACGTTTTTTTGCCTGCTGTATTCATCTGCTGGCAGCCCTTATTCTTCTAAAGATTTGGCAGGGTTCACAACTGTTCAAGGAATTTGTGCAATGTTTCATCAAATGCTTTCCAAGATACCAAGGACAAATCATCATCAGAAACTCCAAAAATGAGATTCCGCTTGAGGCTTTCTGGAAGGAAGCTGGGTGTGTCCTCCACCTAGCAGCGTTGGTGAAACACCTGGATTCCTTCCCCATGTTTTTCGGGACCACGGTTTGTTTCTGTTGCTAAAAAGGGCCTGCAAGACTTGGAGGTGAGGTGGAATAAAAACATGTCCAGATGTTGGCTTCAATTTGCCAGCAATCATCTGCAGCACCGTCGACTTCCCCTGCAGGCAAAAAATGATGTGAACTGTGACGAAGTTGGAACAAGCACAAAAAGGGGATGCTTGACCAAGCAAATCGTATAAATTTCCACCACAAGACAATGGAAATGTGAAACATCATAGGTTTCAAAGATAAAGGACACAACCTTTTCAGAACTCTCCCAGCCTGGCGCTCCCCACCTCGAAACTTCACTGAATTTCTTCCAATTGACATTCCGATTTGACATGCCTTTTCGACCTTACCTATCTGACATGCCAGAATACGTTACGTCGCTACGTATGTATTATGTACAAATGTACAGTGCATCATGTTTTCCTGCTGCACAACTGTGAGCTGAAATGCATGTCAAGTTGCTGGCAATGACAATAATTCTACCTTGGTACTTCCCAGACAAACGCAGCCAGTCCCAAGATAATTCTACAGAACTGGTGAGGACGGGTTTTGTTCTGACGCGTGTTCTATCATTTTCGAAATCCTGCTAGGAGTTGCGCATCTTGACTAAGTTTCTCTTTCAACTTGGAAAGTGTCTGCGCATTGTGTAAACCTTTCACTGCATGTATATACCGTCCGATCGTCCCCCAAGCCCAGGAGAATCTTGCCGAAACAGACTCGAACCTTTCCCAAAACCAAACAACGATGCCATTTTGCATTTCCGGCTTGTCCTGTACCGCAATCCCAGATGCCTTGCTTCATATCAAGATTCACATTCTCCACGAGCTTGATCTCTTTTGAACCATCCATTAAGACCTGGATAAAGCGATATGATTTTTCAGTTGAAACTCGCGAAACCCCCAGTGATCAGTTTCTTTCCATCACATGGAAGCAAAATATCATCCTGAAACAAGTCGCCCCAAGGATTGATGCCAAGGTGCATAAGTCAGGTTTGAAAGCTGAATATCAATCATGTCATCCACAATTTGATAAGGATTTCCATCTTCCTTGAAACTCGGTCCACAAGTCAACTGACGACTTTGAATCGAGTTCTGTGAAAAAGAATCATCTCACCCCCTGAGAATGACTCAACGATGCGGAGTAGTGGTCATCCATTTCTGAAAATTTGAAAGATGTTTTTTGTTGTTGTTTTTTTGCTACTTCAGCGTCTTGAGCCATGTCCTCCAGCTCCACTTTGCTCTTTCCTTAGCATGACTTCCTATGACATTTCAGATTGGTGCCAACTTCCCTTTGATTCTCCGAGACTTTCCTTCATACATGTCTAGGGACAACATGGCATTTCAGGCCATTTACCATATTGTGCATTTGAATGGCGTCCACACCCATACAAAAAATCAGGTGTATGGGCCAATGACCATATGGATATGTATCTGTCAAAAGCCAAAAGTTTGGGACATCCCTCCTGTTTGTAATTGCCTCAAGAACTCACAAAAACTCTGATTCTCAAGAACTCTGCTTGGCCCTGACAAATTGTTGAGTTCAGAGGGAAAATTGATCATGTTATTTGCATTGAAAAGGGGCGGCATGCAATACGCTGCAACATAGGCATCTGGTTCCATTAATCCATCTGTCCCTTCGAATCCTGAAGCCTCTCATTCAATATTGCCCCGTCAGCATCTACATTTTACATGGAATACATGCAAGTTCATGCAATTTTTGTTCAAATATGATCGGTTATCGTCAGATATGATCCAAACATACGATCCAAGTCAAAACGAAACACAATGATGCTTGCAGTCGAGTGTCCACGATGTATTCGTGTCAGTTCGGCAAGTTTCTGTCTCCGCTCCTCACCACCAATCTTCAAACGCAGGTTCCCAGCAGCCATTCGATCTTCATCATCCTGATATGCGCACGTCTGGAAGCATCGCACTGGAGTGGTCCACAATGCTATAGAGCTCAGGTCTTATACCCAAAAAGAGTTGTATCTACATGCCCATCCACATGGACAAACATGGGCCGAACTCATCTTTCCATGTTGACCGACATACCCCAAACAAATATTATTTGTGTTCCAGGTTATCTGTCTCTGCGTATATTGTATGAAGACCGGGTGACATGTTGCCCTTGGGTACCATATCAAGGCATAAGCCGCACATGGTATGGTTGAATTTATATCACACCTTGAACTAAAGGATTCACCCTATCAAATCCTATCTCCAGTAATGAACCTCGCCATTCCCAGGATCCGTCTGCAGATTCAGCATATGAGTCAACGATTTGACAGCATGAAAGGCTTGGAACATGGAAATCATAGTCTCCTGGGCACAACAACGCTTCCCACCGAAATTCTGAGATCAGGCTCACCATCCCAAAGTTGATACACTTCAGCTACTGTCAGAACGTGGCTTCTAGAAAGGTCCTCTGAGTACACTCAAAAATTGAAAGCTCATCAATCACAATCTCGAATGACTTCCTAACCATGACCAAACGCTCCCAACACCACCTTAGTCTTACGAATTGAATTTAGTGCCAACAGCATGCGAGGAAAGTCCGTTTACAACCCAAGCATATCATAGCATACCTCAGGGCCTTTCATTCTCATAAGTCATGGGCCTTCTACACTCATCCAAGCTTCGTAACCAGCTTCCAACTCATGGCCAACTTCATGGAAAATGCCAAAAGTGGCCACAAAAGTTCCAATAGTTGTGGCACCTCCAGACAGGTCGGTCCATGACGATTCACTGAGCATCCAGCTCTAAGAATGCAATCAAGTATCAAAAAGGAGTGCCAATGTGCTAAAAATGGAAAGGGAATGCGGAAAAGCCATGTACCACAACTCTTTGGATCTTTTGGGGAAGAAAAAGGATTCCAGGATGACATCCTCTGAAAAAAACAAGTTCATCTGGAATCATGCTCAAACCAAATCCCGAGGCAGTGCTCCATGTAAGCCACGGCTGTCGACACCTTGCTGCAATTGCTGAACTCCAATGATGGCATAGGCAGCCATGGAGAGGGTCCTAAAACTTCCGTGTTGGTGGCAAGAAGTCAATGAGCTCACTTCTGGGTCCAAATCAAACAAACAATACAAATGTATAATCATTATAATCCAGTTGCCATTCAAACCGCAGTGCAACACCTGCTGAAACAAATCTCTGCACAGAGAACACCAGAGCATTCTCTCGTTTGGCCCTGTCTAAATAAGCCCAAAGCAAGCCAAAAGGCATGAATCGACTCAGGTCACCTCGATATCTTATGATTCCACGTCAAGGCTCGTAAGCCATGGAAAGAAACGACCATTGTTGATGTCCACCAGATGTCCAGCCTGGGGAAAGTTGGAAAGCTATCAATTTGATTTCAAGTCCCTTGCTACGTGCCCCAAAGAACCAAGAATCTGAACAAACAAAAATGCTGACTACGTCAAATTTTGTGTGAGATCTTCAAAGTTCAAGTCTTCCAAAACATAAGCCACCAGAAGTTGTTTTGGCCAAAGCTATTCCAAAGCTTCATTTTTTTCAGATTGCTTTAAGGCGGTCACAAAAGTCACAAAAATGGTACACTGAGGAGATGACCGACATAGCTCTTCGATAGGCCATGGCTGTCGCAGAAAAGCGGTCGACAGCTTTGGAACGTTTTCTGTAATCCTCAGGGCCATGCAGCGTGCATTTCTCAAACAATGCAAGACCATGCAAATCCCCCACGTCAAAGGGGTTGAAAATCCGTGCTTCTATTCTGTTGTCCTATGCCGCCTATGCCTGTAACTGCTTGTGCCCTATTGCGAAAAAGGGGAATGAAATCAAATCGAACAAACACAAGGTAAAAACAGTATCTCTTTTTGCAAGCAGTGGCCAAGGTGGCATTCAACCGGAAGCACACACCCCTGCCATTACACTGCTGACCCATCCAGTCAAGAGGCCAAAATCATGCTGTGGACGGTGCAAGCTTGATGTATCCCTGTGCATGAATTGGTGGCAATAAGGCCAACAAAGATAGAAAAACTGTATTTAACTGATAGACTCGTTCAAATAGATATCCAGGCTTCTGGATGTGAAGATTCCCGTTAGCGATTCGCAGCTCAGGGATAGCAAAGGGACAACATGCAGGTGGGACACGTCTGCAACAAACTTGCGTACTAACGGCCTTTTTGATGAAGACGAAACTCTTTGTCCAGCAAATATCATTTTTTTGTGCTTGAAATCCTAAAGTATCTTGCTTGAATCCAGGAAATCCAGCTCATGTATCAAATCCTCAAAAGCCTAGGAAACACCCAACAGTGCTGCCTTTCACCAAGTCATTGGCAGCTTTTACTTTCGCATCCTGCGCAGCTTTGTTTCGAGGAAGCTATCTCACCCGGTGTTTCACAACTGGCGTCATTTAGCAATCCTGCACTTCTTTCAAAGTCGCCCTTCTAAGCAACATCCAAATAATCGCCAGAATTGGGTAGACAGCAAAAGGCACAATTGCCAGCTGATCCCTGAGCCGCAAATCGGGTCGACGGGTGGAAGACTTTTGTAAATCTAATAAAAAACAAGTCTTGAAACAAGATGGTGACCTCCATGTTTTGCTGCTTCATGGGATCGTCTAAGCTTATAATGTGCCCATTTGTGGTTGATTGACACATTGTTGATGTTTCTTGAGGAAAATATAGTTTCAGCACAAATTGATACAAATTGTCCAGCTGTGTATCTTGCCAAGTAGCTCCATGAAGAGAAAAAACATTGTCACAAGAATCTGGCCTCAGTTTTAAGTGAATTCGGACTGGAAGAGATTGCTACGAAGAAAGCCCCTGGAAAAAGTAAAACACTAAGGAAGAGCAGCTTAAATGAAATATGTTCGGCCAGTACCCAGGGATGCCAGCATGCGGCAACTGTAGTGTTCAAAAGGCCATTGAAAAATTGAAAGGTTGGGAGATCTTGAAAGCAAAAGTTCTAAGGCATGCTTGTTTCAAACAAAATATATCACTGATATCGTTATGGAGGGAGACCTAACTGTTAGGGAATACCAAAACGACGCCCTAAGGCAGGCAATCTGACAAGAGGCAACAAGTGACAATCAAGTTTCTGACTCTTGCACAAGTACTATCTGTCGATCTGTGTTGAGCGTGACATTGTTGCAAATAGTGGTGTGTATGTGGGTAAATGCTTACTTTGTTATACATCGCCCCAGCAGGTGTATACTCAACAAAGCATTGTGCCATTTGCTTTTCTGGTGAGTTGAAATGTATGTCCGTTGAGTCCATTGCACCAAGTCAAATTTAAAAGCTTATTGGGAAAAAAAAAACTGAAATCACCATTTCACCTCTTGTCCAAGCCACAAAGAATCTGCACGAGTTTGAAGATGCTCCTGAGGACGATGTCCAAGCATTCATTAAAGCTTCACACAAACCGTCAATTTTGTCAAGTCCCGTGGTTTAGGTGGTGCCACAAGTGGTGAAAAAAAAACACAACTTTGGATCGGACGAAAAAAATCCAAAGGTGGAGCGATTTTGAGGAAAACACCAGATTTGCAAAATTGGCTTGAACTTCCTAAAAAGTGGCACCTGCTGAAAAAGCCAAAAGGTGAAAAAAAGACTTTGGAAGTGGTGGCCCAGGCATTCTTCCTGTTTTGCCGATGCCCTGATTTTCGGACCCCATCACCAAAATACTTGCAGCAATAGGTACATCACTCCCGTCGAGATCAACTCTGGAATATCACGTACACACATCATGGAGATTTCTGCATCAGACCTAGGTCAAGTTGAAGAATTCGAGATCTGGAACAACCATGAGGATTCTCACGATTCAAAAGAAAAACAACCATTCGGTCAAGAAAAAAGCTAGGCTAGTTGGTGGTTTCAACCAATCCGAAAAAGAGAAGTGAAATCGAAATTGGATCATTTCCCCCAGGTACGAGAAAATTGTTTGAACATTTTTGAAACCACCTAGAAGCGAAGCTACAAAGCCATCGAATCTACTGCTCAGGCAAGACACACTTGCTGGCGAATGTGAGGTTTAAATGACATAAAGCGTCGAAAGAGGGCAGACATCAGCATCGTCTTAAGGGATCCAGAAAGTCCCATTTTTGCCTCTCAGGAGAGTGGAAAACATCTGTTCCTCCCCAGTGTACTAGTGCACCATGAATTTGAAGATGTCCATCCCTTTCCACGAGATTTTAATTTTGCATGCTGCATTTCTGTGCTTAGAGCCACACAATCCCTCGAAATCGATCTTCTAAGATTGTGTAACTCAATGTAACTATACTATAGTGAAGATATATGACTAAGCACACAGATACTTGTTGGCTCATGTTTTTCAAAAGACAAGCTTTGTCTTCTCTCAAGGGTCCGTGATCTGGACTCAGCATTGTGAGCATTTAATCATGTTGTCTGATTGTTACTTCATGTTCCATGCCAAGTCACTTTGACCAAATCTAAGATATGAAGGGTTGCAAACGGTATGACATAAAACCTTGGCTGGGAGTCAAAGTGGCTGGTGAAAAACATGTGGAAGGGTGTGTCAAGGGAATCAGGACCAGTCACCGAAAAAACCTGTAAAAACGATACGAAGACACACAAAGGAACAGAGAGAGAGAGAGAGGCCGAGAGAAAGAGACACCGGGAAACCCAGAGAAAACGGAGAGACATTTCTTGGCATCTTTCAAGAACAATCGGGCTCCAAGGACTCTCGCAACAACCCTTTGCAGGGATGGGGAAGCATCATGTATTTCTTCCTCACTTTGTAACCATCAATCCACATCCCTCTGAGGAAGGAACGCCCCAATGACTGCTGCTGATGCTTCGAAGTTTCCTACGGAGGTGACGACTGCACAACTGAGATGCAGCCGTGTTCAGGCCTTTCTTATGCTTGTTTTTTGCCATCATCAACATCAGCTGCAAACATCGTTTCATCATTCGTTATGATTCATCACCAAACCCTGTGCGACCCGTCCTGGAACCAGCAGCTCATTGCCAAACAAGCCACCCGATTCTGTGGCACGGTCAATCCCTTCGATCAAGCGCCGACTTTCAACGCTCTGAAAGGAGAGATCTTCATGGTGCTCCATGGAGAGCTTTCCCACCTGGCAATGCACTAAGAGTAGCCTGCCTCTGATGACAATCACCATGGTGTTTCGACAGTTTTTGTGGATGGAAAATTCCAAACATCCCCCTTCTCATCTTCAGATTCGCAGGTCAGTACGTCCTAGTATTCACAGCACAGGCACTTCAGCTGCTTTCGCAAGCAAGACATTGATGAGGTAGACCTTCAAATAGATGGTCCTCACTGCCAGCAAAGTGAAGTGCCCCTCACTTTCATCTTCATTTACCTGTGATCTCTCTCTCTCTCTCTTCTTGGACTTCCCGGCATTGAGTGCTTTTTAGCAAAGCCATTTGAATAGAATCCACTTGTGCTTCGGTTGAGAGAACAGAAAACAAGTGAACATCACAGAACACCAATCATCATTGGTCACTGGCTATGAAAAAGAAAAACAGAGTCACACCCACGTCCACCTTGGAGTTTATATCTCTGAACATTGACTGATTGACTGGCAGGACTCCAGAAAGGCGATCATCTTAGAGTTTTTTTTGGTTGAGAAGTGCACGTCATCCCCACAGCGTCGTCGCCAAATGATAGCTCTGTTTGTGATCCACACGTATCCACACTGCAGCTCAGGGGCAACAAAAAATAGGCATTGTGCATGAGGGAGATCACAACCTAGGCTCAAAAACGGCCGAGGAAAAGCAGGGACCTCTTTCAACAGCAACAACACAAACAACAATCATGCCACTCACAACTAATGATTGACGTTTCGAAAGGTGTTTGTTTCTTTTTTCCTCGCCCAGCAGCAGAAACTGCGCATTTCCATGGCACGCCTGCTTGATTCCAACATAGACCCATAAAACATGATGCGAAAGTCCTGCAGACCAAATCTCTGAGAAGAATCCATGGCATCCATGCCAAGGCCCTTTGGGTTGGGGAAGTGATGTGATTGAGCTATATCTTTCCTAGGAATCTACGACTTGAGAACAGCGTTGCTTTTCTATGCTGGTAACGCAGAATGCAGTTCAGTTGATGCTTCAACACGAAGGCGCCTCCAGTGATCTACCTTTCCATTGAGTCAATATATCCCAAGATTGTCATCCATCTGGAAAATAAGTGGATCTTAACGTAGAACGCAGAAGAAACACCTTCCCTTCCAACCCACGGTCAGTCCAAGGAGAGACTTCATCCAAGTCATCCCAATCAATGAATTTCTTCAAACTGTTGTCAGGAAAAACGTCCTCAGATGAAAGATTTCGCTGGGGGCTTCGCTTTTTTGTCAACTTTGTCAAAGTTTTAGGGAGTGCCGAAAATAAATGACTAGCTTGATACCCTTCATCGCTCCAAAATTTCCAAATTTGTATCTTTCTGCCCTTGACAGCTTCCGTCCATATCATCGTGACCATTCCATACACCTTGTTGCCAGCCGTCCAATTTTGCCGGGCCTTATCAATGATCTTCACTCTGCAGCCCCCTCCGCGAATGGTACAATCCTCTGGATCACTTAGCTTGACGGCAAACTCCTGCATGAGTTTGTGAGGTCAAACAACGACATCAACACCACTCAGGAAGGCCTGCTATGCTCATAACAAATTCAGAATGCGAAGAGATGTAAAGATGCACAGCATGCGTGTATATGCACAGGTGTATAAGCAAATAATATCAAATAATTGCATGTCACGTGATGCTGTGATATTCTATGAGTTTGATGTGCCGACGGTGGCATAGATGGACCTCTAATTGAGACACCCAAGCTTTGGCATGCAAGTGGGCAGTCCTCACAAGTGTGCCAAGCGCTATCCTTCAAAATGGGCACCCTCACTACTGCTTCACTTTGTCCGGGAGCAAACCTTTGTCGCTTTTTCGAGCATTTACTATAATATGTCAATGGGACAATGGGATAGAAATGCTGGATTCAGCTAAGGCATATCTTGTTTTCGAATGCCCGGTTCTGTAGAATGGTACTCAGGAATTGTCAAATAATTTCTCACTTGTCTTGGCAGTTGAATAGATGAATAGATCTGTATATGTGTGTAGACATAAATTATAAACGTATGCACACAAACATAGGGATATATTATATATATAATATATGATTTCATGCATGCCACGCCATCCCATCCCATCCCATGCCATGCCATGCCATCCCCTTCCCTACCATTCCATGCCATGCCTTACATACGTGACATCACATCACATCACATCACATCACATCACATGACCTTACATTACATTACATTGCATTACATGACAGTACAGTACAGGACATAATTATATGTCTTGCTGCAAAACTCGTAGAATCCAAAGCGAAATGGTTGAGTGGAGTCAGTTGCCCTGCTAGGATTCAGTGACGCAAACAAGCCCAGAGACTCTACAATTTCGTCAATACTGCCATAGCGAAAGCCAGCCTGTACAAGTGCTGGGCTCTTGGACATGTTTTTGCCAGCGTGTCCCGTTCAAACAACACGCGTCTGTATCTCTGTTCGATTCCTCAAACATTTTCAGCCGTTACTTGCACGGGCATCCTTTTCTCAATGATATGTGATGTATGTGTCATTTATCTATTGGACCATTCTGAAACCACGTATGCCCACCTGTCCAACCTGTCGTTTGAGTTTCTTGAATTTTTCCCTCCGATCCCTGTCCTGGCCAGACAAGTCCTGGGTATAGCATCTCACACGACATGCATTGCTGGGCTCTCCAGAACGTAGGATGATCAACTCTGCCTGGGCATTTTGGGGGAGCTCTCCATGACACCGGAACCAGGGCATCAGCTGCAGGTTCCAACCTCGTTTTGATCCTCCGTGGCATAGAAGAGGTTTGATGCCTGTGGTCCAGAACATGAAGCACCCACAAGATGTAGACGTGGACTTCATATTGCACATGAGGTGTTCTAGATACACCAACTCTTGCGCAAGATGGGATGTCCAAGTGGACGAATGTTTGACTTCTTTTTTTTCAGGAGCTGAGATGGATGCACATCGCTATGCAAAATAAGAAACATGGGTTTGGCATCATGAACATCTTGTACTGCACTTGGGCTGAGATATATTGTTTGCCATGACACAAAACGGACCAGGTCGTCATCATCCTCATCTGCCATGGTGAGAAATCGTGCTGTAAGGAGCGTTGACTGAGAAGATTCGCAGTTGTCTGAAGCGATTTGCAAGCAAATCCATAATCCTCAAGACTCTCTGAATGGCGTGAATGAGGAGCGTGGTTATTCCTCCAGTTCCGGCAAGTTTGCTGTGCTAGTGACTGAAAATGCCCTGGTGGTGCGATCTGTAACAGAAATGATCTAGAGGTCCTGAAATCCTTTCCACACAAGTTCCTTGAGCAAACAACTTGCTACCCACCGAGGGTGGACAAGGTCATGTGCAAGTCTTATATCTCAGGAACATGCACTTCGTTTATAACATATCACCGGCCACCTGCGTCAATTGCAAAAAATATATACACCGAAATACATCTATATTCCTGTATAAACAGGCAGGTCAAAGTTCAAAGTGTTTCAAAAACCTCCCGAAACCTGACACCTTTCCCAACCCAATGTTTGATCTAGCCATGGTCCAGGCATGGCTGGAGCACGAGAAAAAGTCCACTGAAACTTCCAAATCCTCCTCAAGGAAAATCACCTCAGCTTTTTAATGCTCTTGCAAACCACTGGATAACTAGATCCCAATGTTTGTTGCGTTACGGTCATCAATTTTGACCCTATTTTGGTGTTTAAAAAACTGAGCTTCCAACAGTTTCAAAACCGAATTCATCAAACATCCTGTAAACATGCACGAATCGACATCCAACGAATGTCATGAATTACCAACTTTGATGACTCGGATTCGAAGCCAATGTCCTTCGCATCACGAAACCAAAATGTTGCGCAATCAGAACGTAGCCCAAGGTTTGCTTGCTACCACCAAACCTGAAAGCTTTTGCAAGTGTCGCACAAAAAGGGAAGGTTTGCAGCTTGAGTTCCTACCACTTCGTCATTGCTAAAGAGCTGCTTATATACCTTTCTCCTTGAATGTGTTTAATGAGCATTCTGCCAAGCATTCACATAGTTCATAAGTCTAAGCAGTACAAGTACAGCAATCAGGTTTCTGACTCGAAGAAGACAAGCATCTTCATTCAGTCGTTGAACATCAAACAACCGCTGATCAGCTGTGGAATATCGCCGGTGTCACTTTGCAGCCACTGCTTTGGCATTGGGGTCATGCTCGTGGTGCATGTGGAAAGCCTCCCATATCGATGGCTAAGCGGTGAAAACAAGCCATCCAAGAAAAGCCAAAATAAAACGCTTCAAAACGATACATCGTCCGGTTAAAGCAGTGAGGACCGGAAGGAAATCATCTTCATCCGCAGCAGCTATGGTAAAAATCGCCATTGCGGACGCCTGGCCAGTCCTCACATAGTTCTTCTGCACCAACTGGGCCAGTGTGTTTTGAAAGGTTTGTTACACTGTGATTTCTCCACATGATCCACGGATTGAGTATTGGTACTGTATCAGTTTCATATATCTTCAGGTCTTAAGTCACAGGCACAACCAAACAATGACTATACAAGAAAATGTATTCTGCTTGACATATCGGAATTGCGGTGGCTGACCAAATTGACAATTGATGACAATTGGTTCTGTATGATGAAGCCTAGGAAAACAAGAATTCCCCCAATAGTTGTATTGGCAAGTGACGTGAACAGAACCCTGGAACCACTGTCCATCTTTGGATGCTACATATCTTTACTTTTAATGAGTCAACCAGTTTGGGTGCTTGGCATTGAGGTTGACAATTTCCAAACAAGAACAACGTTTCAGGGCCATAGGATCATCTAAGACTTTTGAAGCCCTGCCTCCTGCATCGCAGCATCATGAGCATCCTTGAGTCCAAACGTGTCAGTTGAGCCCAGAGTCGAACAAAACCCTCGATGTTCAAAACAAGTAATTTTGGACTTTCAGCGTGTATCATTGCGGGGCGTTGTATCAAATCCATGCAAATCCAACTCAGTACACACAATCCGAAACACGGAGGCTAGTCCCATTGCGGTAAAACCATCGACCTTTTTGTTGGGGGTTGCCTGCGAAATGACCAAGGGAAACATTGAGGGATCCCGTGGAGCTCGAAAAATGGAATCCATGGCCTTGGTGGCGGAGCATTCACATGAAGGTTAGACATGATTGCAACAAGTCAAGCTATAGTGAGACTTCTCCCCAGTTGTGTTTGTCATCGTGTTAATCATCTTAATCATAATCATCAACAACAACAACAACAACAACCACGACGACGACGACGACGACGACGACGACGACGACGACGACGACGACGACGACGACGACGACGACGACGACGACGACGACGACGACGACGACGACGACGACGACGACGACGACGACGACGACGAACGACGACGACGACGACGACGACGACGACGACGACGACGACGACGACGACGACGACGACGACGACGACGACGACGACGACGACGACGACGACGACGACGACGACGACGATCAAAAACAGCCATCAGCAGTCACATCGATCATCAACACCCAATCATGAAATAATCAACCAGCAACCATGATTCATCAACCACTAGCAACAAGCATCTCAAACATCAATCCTCAATCATCGACCATCAATCATCAACCATTGAAAATCGAACGCAATCATCAACTATCAATCATAAATCGCCAGTCAGGAAATCATCAATCATCAATCAACCACCAATCATAAACTACAAGTTCACTCTTTTTTTTGCACTGCATGAAATAGTGTTTCCTAGCTCTCCAACTTCTATTTTCAGCTCCAAGGTGACATCAAATGACAGTGACATCAAAGTTGGAAACCAAACCCAACAAAATTGAGTGACTCCACTGCACCCATCCTTTTTCAAACAATTCGTCGCATATCTCATCAATGAACCCTCAGTGACTTCTGGAGGTTCTTCCTATTGCGATGTTTTTGCAATTTGGATTTCCCACATGTTCAACTCATCTTGTTGGTTTATCAATTGTAGTTGGCTGTGCCGCCTCTGTGAGTTAACTGCCTATGCCAGCTGGACCCCGCGCTCTTGTTAGATATTTCGGCCGTTTGCACCTCACTAAAGAGAGCAATTGGATGATTTTGAGCAGGGAAAAAAACTGAACGCCATCTCATGTGCAGTATTCTCCTGCATTACTCACATGGTCATATCTGGTGTTGATCCATGGATATATGCTAATATGACATGGTGTTGATCCAGGAATTCAACTTGGAATACCAAGAGCGTTCGAATCATCCATTGACACCCATAGTCCAAGGTCCCCTACGAGATAATGGCAACTCCTGTGGCCCCCTTTGTTGCTAAGAGGCGTAAAGTGTCCTCAACCGGTGCATTTTAGAATCTCATTTCCAGCACCATCTCCGAATGTGCCAACCAATGTACTCTGATCATGTCTAATCACTTTCTTCTTAGTTGAAAAAAACAAAACAAAACAAAACAAACAACAATCTCACGGTGATTCAAAAAAGTGGTGTACTTAGCTGTATAAACCCTTCCTTTTTGATGTTTTTGACAGGTTCCATAATCGCGACAGCTGAAACAAATCTTCATCCCCCTTATTCCTCGGTGATCTCTGCAGTTGCTGTAGGGGATCGATCCACCTGAATCACAAGAGATTTGTACCATAGGAAAACCCATAGAAATCGATGACTTACCATGGGTGATCTGTACCCGACTTGTTAAAACCCAAATGGAACTGCTTGGTTGTTTTTGTTGATGATTCCTGTCTTATTGGGATTTTGGTTTTAATGAGACATGAGTCCTACATCCTGGAGAGTTGGTAAACACTGATGGACGGAGTGCAATCAGCAAAGTTGTACTCTATATTTGTCATTTCATGCTACGTAATCATTGTGGACTGTTCTTCTTCTTCTTCCTCCTCTTCTTCTTCTTCTTCTTCCTCTTCTTCCTCTTCTTCTTCTTCTTCTTCTTCTTCTTCTTCGTCTTCTTGTTGTTGTTGTTGTTGTTGTTGTTGTGGTGGTGGTGGTGGTGGTGTTCTTGTTGTTGTTGCTGTTGCTGTTGTTGGTGGTGATGGCGGTGGCGGTGGTGGTGGTGCTGATGCTGCTGCTGCTGCTGGTAACGGCGCGACGGTGGACTGTTGTGTGAAATGGTCATACCTGACCCTCGGCTGCCAGCCTGCAGCTGGAAATGCTCCCTTTGCACCGGATCGGTCACCTGGTGGACCGAGCCACTGATACTGATCATTTAAATTCTGCTTTTTGCCAGGGAAAAAAAGTACTATATGGATTCCTCAATAAAGATCATGTCCTTACGCATTCCACGCATTCCAATTTGGCACACGCATTCCAAATTGTCAGTCAAACAAAAGATCATGATTCTCCAGCACACGGGATCCACTGATTGCCTTCAACCTCTCATTCTCCTTGTGCAGCTCAACTTCGTTGGCCTCTCAAATCTGTGGTTTGCCATGTCAAATTTCACATCAATGTCACATCGACTCCTACCAGCATTCCGATTTTGATTAGAATCTTGCAACAAATTGATTGAAGGATTTGATTCTCCAGCAATGTTGGTTGGCATTTTGGGCATAACTTCAATTGCTTCACACCTTCAATCTTTCGTTCTCCAGGCGAAGCTGGTCATCTGCAGCCTGGCGTAACTTCTTTTCGTTGAGGTCACGTCGCCAGTGATGAGTGGTTAAAATCTATTGACAAAAACAAATACAACATGTAGATGAAATCCGACGATGCCACATGTCAATACATGTCACCCATTTTCGGTCGCTCCTGAAGTCTTTCATTTTCCGAGCGCAGGCGGGCCACCTCCTGGTCTGTTGTCTGTTTTTGTCTCGCAGCATCTGACGATGAAGCAATGAAGCAAAATCCAAATCACCGCAAATTCACAGATCGAAACTTGGATCTTTGGAAAATTCATCAAGTTCACAGATTTCAAAAAAAAGAAAGATCACCAGTCACCATTTATATATTCACGTTTCACTCCAGAAGATTGAGTTCTGAACTCGCAATTGAAACTCTTGTGGTCGGGGTTCACCGGGTGCCTGGAGAATCATCGAGAAGCCAGTGAAAATACATTGAGAATAGTAGAGGGGATATGACAATGTATATATATATATACACGTATTCATTCATAATAATGTTGCATCATTAAGTGGAAATAATATCTTGTTTTATACAATTATAGATATTAGATATTATATTTTTATGTTAAGTTTATATATAGTATGATGTATTGTCGACAGATATGGTATAGTAGATGATATTCCGTATTGTATCAATTACATTGTGGCCTTGGTAGCACTTAGAACCATAATGCTTCAAACTGTCCTATGTCCTCCATACTGCGCCTAGCATTCAGGATTTCAATCACATCAAGCAATCCCCTTGGCCTGCGATTTCAGTTCTTGGATCTGTTTCTCTAGTGCCTGGTCACAAAATCGAATACCAGGAACACAGTTGATAGTTGCAATGCTGTCAGCTGTCAGGCTGTTGGAGTTTCAGAATAGAATAAAAGCACTTAGACGATCCTTGACTCTTCTTGAATCTGCAGCTACATCCCTTTACCATGTCTACCTTCGGAAAGATGACTCCAAGCTCCTTGTGATTCGATGTTTTTGAATCAGGGACAAGACAAGAATCGGCCTGCCGAGTCTGCTCAAATGCAGATTGGCTTTGCAGCAGAAGATCCTGCAAGTCAAGAGACAAATTGAAAAGGATTCTGTATGGGCCCTACGGATATAAGGATTCATATCACCAGGGTTCAAGTGCTGCAAAGCAAGTGCTGCCGGTGCTGGATTACATCCCACTAGTTTGTATGGATTGGCTATAAAGAAGGATCAAATGGGATACTTTGAGGGGCTTTGAATGTGACAATGCCGGACTAACATGCACTACCCACATTTCATCTTAGTGTTCGTGCGCAATGATCTGTAATTGAAATCACATCATTTCCTCCGCATGAGCAGCACGTTCCCTTTCACCGCGGCAATCGTGCCTGACTTGCAGCATAGGAAGTTGAGCTAAATCAGAGGCACCCAGTCAGTTACCATGCTATCAAAACTCAACTCACAAGTTCTCTCAATCATTGTCACATGTCACATGCTGCAACAACTTGGCAGTCACACCCCAGGATCACCAATTGGCTGCATGTCCAGATCCTGTCAGGATGATCCATCACTTTGCCACATTGCCAAAAGGTCCGGATGGACAAGGTTTCATGATAGGTTCTTGAAAAAAGGCACATATGTAACTGTGTCATTCTATGCAAATAAGTGTATACAGAAGATCAAATTATGGTGTATTGTACTAATTTAATGCTTCGATTAGTGTACTTATCGAAAGTACACGGACCTAAGATTCCAAGATGCTCTAAGATGCGTTTTTCGTGTAGAACAGTTTGACATGCCAGCTCCACAATACCAGGAAAGCGCTGGAGACCAGGACCAGCAAGCGCCAATTGAAGGGGCTGCTGAGACTGCCTGAAAGATCACTTTTCAGTCAAGCACGTGCAAGAGAGAGCTACCAAAAACCAACGGGACATCGACGCAATGCAAAAGTATAAGGAAACACAATGCTGAAAGATGCATAATCCATCATAATCCATCAAGTTGAGCTTGGTTGCATTCTAGTCAAGAAGTCTTTTGCTTGGTCAGATTATAGCAAATTTAGATTTTGCATTCCTGTGTCAACAGTTGCACCTGCACCTGCTCCGGGTGCCCGTCGGCCCATTCCTGGCACGTCGCCAGGTGAAAATCTTGGATTCATCAGTGTATCAAGGGGAACAACATGGATCGAATTTATCTAAATTCCAGAATAATCTAAGGATATCTAAGGCTAAGGATAATCACCCAGATACTGTAATACAGTATTCATTTTAAAAAAAAACTTCCTGCATCTTCCACTTCGAATCATAAGATTTTGCAATGAAGTCTGAAATCTCCAAAGCTGCTGTGATTTTGAGGATTTGGGGGGCTCTTATTTTGTAGAGAAATCCATCATCTCGAGCTCCGTATCGCTTCCAACTGGACGCCTTGTGAGACAGCATGCGCTCTGGTGAACTTTCTGCCAAAAACTAGAAGCTATCAGCCAGTTGGGATTGTCCTTTGATATCTCCCTCTTTCTCACTCCTGATCGCAAACTGAGATCATGTCAGAAATTCCTTGCTAGCAACACCTCAATTCTCTTGTGGTGCAATGGAAAGGCATCGATGGAGCATTTTTTAGAATAATGAACGGCTTTTGTGCTTCAATGCGAAGCAACTAAAGGAAAATGAAAGCGATGAATTCCTGCCATCAGCCTCTCATGGCCCTCTCATGGTCAAATGATGTTTTAATGTATGAATCTTGAACCACGAGTGGATGCAGCAGATTGTGATGCTTGCCATCAATGTTCAATTTATCAAGCAGCACATCAAGGGAAAGCATCTAGAAACGAGAGGGTGAGTCGGGTGAGTTGATTGTCTTGGTTTAGCAGGTAGATCCATTCTACATCATATAAGATTTGAACGGTATTGGAAGTCATGACAACTGGCGCCAACTCACTACGTCCGGCGAATTGTTTAACTGTACGTAATGCTGTCCTTTTCTTATGAAAACATAAAACTGATCCAAAATGATCCAAAAATGCGTTGTCAATCTAGTTCCGAAAGTCGTCTAAACCAACCCCTGGAGGTCTTGCATGCTCAAATCCTCTGTAAGGTTGCCTGAGGTGTGAAACCCAAGGAGTGAGTTTTGTTTGACCACTTGCACAAGGCAGTCCTGTTTCAACTAACCTCTACTGAAAACAACCAGTCTTGCACCCTGTGTGCAAAGGCAGATTGAGAGCAACACGGATACCATCTACCATGGTTAAACAGAGTAATCGGGTACAGGTGCAAAACGAGTTGCGAGCTAATGCAGCGCGTTTGCGCGCACTTTACATAAGCAAATCATCTGAAGTGCACTTTGATCCAAGAGATAGTGAGAGACTGTATTGTCATTAGCATGATGTGCGACAAGATATTCATTAGCTAATGAAAAGTCCACAAGTCGACAGGGTCCCTTGTTGATATACCTCAAATCTTACCCCATGTTGCAAGCCACAGGCCGGACTTTGTGCATGGCAACCAGAAAAATTAGGATTGCATAGCTGATGCAACAATCTTCCTTTGATCCCTAGGGAGGTAGAAGTATGAAGCACTTTGAAACGTTTGTTGTCATGTCATGATTTGTCCCATGAAAGGTTAAGTCTTTTGGATCAAAGACAAACTGTGCAAGGCAACTGAAGCCATAGAGCTTCTTTGTATTTGGCTATATATATAGCTCTGAAATTCATCAGAGAAATTCGTGGAGCATCTTGGATTCGTTGACTTGCAAATGTTCATTCCGGTGCTGAGCTTCAACTTTGGAGTCAGCAATGATCAAAAATGCGAACTGGCCGATTCCCGGCCCAGAATGTGAAACAGTGCCGAAAAAGAAGAGAAACACTTGCCCAGTAAAAAACTCATGACTTCGCCGAAGATGAGTCTATGGGTGACTGTGATCATTTGGGAAGATTCACCATTCATGGCAGTGTAAACCTTGATTTGGGAAGACCCACTGAAGAGCTGGTCACTAAACACATCTCGTCTTGCGGTTTTGCATCCGGGCTTTGCGGTTGTGCGTCATGGTCAAACCTTGCATGGGAAGAAGGAGCAAACCTATGCAAAAGTTGTTGGGTTGCGCCAATTTGGCCAAACCCTTGATATGGAACCCACCAATGAAAAGAACACCATTTTTATGCATGCCCATCCCATTCGGTTTCATTGTGGACTTTATCTCACCTGGCACTGGTGACACAAACACTGCATACCCAAATCCACACCACTGTAACTTGGTTTCACGCCTCTCTATGCATCAAGATCACTTGGCGTTGTCGACCTTAAATTTGATCAAGCCCAGTCAATGATTGTTTTGCCATCCTTTCATGACCTAGGTATAAAGTCATGAAATGAATGATAGAATGACCATCTATTGGATCATCTAATATGTACTGGAAATGCTGCAGTACTCTATTCTTTGTTGCTCAGTGTGCTAAACTGACCGCTGCAGGCATTAGCGACCAATCCGGAAACCTAAGCAGCCTAAAGCGCCCTAAAGCAGCTTCACCCAGGGTCGCCATCAACAAATCTCTTGGTGGCCGGACACAGGCATGTAGCCGGCGTTCTGGGCCTTCGCATTTTGAATAGCACAAGCTATTCACCCACTTTGATCTTTACTATCTTTACTTCATTTTTTGAGGCACAATGCTGCGATGATGTGCAAAAACGTTCTTTTTGTTTACCTCAATTATCTCCCCAGCAGGTTTTGGAGATTCGCCTCGCTATGCCTCCAGCGGTTGAGACCTGGCGTGGAGAGTCCGCTATGGAGATGGTGGATGATAGTGAAACTGGCATTCCTGTCAAACTGCCAAATGCAAGGGAAGTACTTATATCATATATCCTTGACTCCAAAATACTACCGGGCAAAGGGAAATGAAAAGAATTCATAATGAATGAAACTACGGAAACGTACTTTTGGTGTGCTATACTGCTGACTTGGACATGTCAATTCCATATGTCTGGCAAAACTTCTGGCTTTATTCTCAGCCGGTGTGAGAGTCGCTAACATCAAAAACGGCAGGGCCTTCTTGGGATGCTAGCTGAATCTGCGAGAAAAACCTGCACCGCAAGCTACATCACAACAAAGCCATAGATCATGCTTCCTAGAGTCTTGCTGTCGTGGTCATCAGCTATCAGCCATCATCTATGTATTGTTTCAAATTTATTTTCACGCAGGAAATTCCTACATCAAATGTTGGACAATCAAAATGTGTGAAGGAATCATTCTGGCCAAAATACAAACAATCTACAAATATTCACAACTCACTTTGGTTGTATCGAATTCACTTCCAGATTCTCCAGTTGCTGTCGAGTTTCGGCAAACTTTCGCCATATCTCCACGAAAGGTTTCGAGAAACGTGGCCAACTGCCTCAACCACTTCAACCCCCTTCTACCAAGGCAGTTTGGGGAAGGTTTCTCACGGTGATTTGTGGAGTCCAAAATGGAAACTTATATATGAAGAAGGGGAAATGTATGGCGATAATATCTGGGAAAGCGTGGAGATACATTGAACCCTATGAATCCAACAAAATGATCAAAGATATTAGAATCCAATAGCATTCATTTCGAGTTTAGAGGTACCCCAAGTTGAAAAACTCGACATTGGTCATGAGTGATCAATACCAAGCACTGACCTGTACTGCAAAGGACACAGTCACTTCAGATGAACATCACCATGGGAGTCCTTGTCTGTCCAAATTCAACTGTATGCGGATGTCAAGTGTCTTTTGCTGCTCCTCTGTGTTACACACATGTTACTTCACCTGGCACATTTCAGGAATTTCTTTACAAACATGTTCACCTCCATGTTTCAAGCTTCTCATTATGAGATTTTCCTTCCAAAAGCTGCTTCAAACCAAACCAGGCCCAAAGTTGAGTTGATGATCTTCTTTCGCTAGTGTCTCAAAATGGGAAATCTAGTTGAATGAGAAAACGAAAAGATTTATTTGGGTTCCACTTTTACGACCCATCCATCCAGGTATGACAAGAATTTTGTGATCACTTCCTGAGCCAACGTACCATGGTGGCAATGATGCCACCAGCAAAGGCTAAAACCAATTGCAGTTGAACACCTGCGGCTCCAAAAAGACGGGTTACCATAATGGAGTTCAGAAAATGAAAATTGCTCAATCCTTCAACCAATCAATTTGGATCCTCCCCTGTCACAAAACGATGCTACCAATGGTAATTGAATGTCTTTGATCGGCGAACGCACCATGTGGCATCAATTCCATTTCCGTTGTGATCTTAAGTTGTTTCACATACAAAGAAGGAGGGGGGACTCAATTCTCGTCATATTCCATCCATTGCTGCGTGCTCGCATACCTGTCAGTCTCGTTCATCTAAGGTGAAACAGGTTGCGAGCCTTGTGAGAGCAACCAAGGTTGAGCTGCCACTGGTTCCACTGGTGCCTTCAATGGCTGAAGTCTCATGTGCTTTAGCTCTCTTTCAAGCACAATCTGAATCTGGCCTTTCGTTTTTTTAAACACACAAAAGACAGACTCAACAAAAACTGTGATGATTTTTTGGTAATTTTTGTCTGATACTCTTGATCACCCTGTGGCTTCACAACTCTGTTTCATGGCCTCATAGAGAAGTCCCAGTGCTTGGATTTCATCATGGCTCTTAAGCGCCTGCCATGGGGTTTTCCAAATGGATCCAACATCTTGGAATCGCATTGGGCCCAATGTCTGTGTCCTTTTTCAGGAAACAAGTAGGGATCTAATGCTTTCGATGGGGGTAGCCTCCGAGGCATCCGGAATATGAATGAGAAGAAAAAAATTAATAAGATAGGTGTCACTTTTCATGTTGGGTGTCAAACAAAAACTGGAATGTTGGATTTTCATTGTGTAAATCTTCTGTATGCCACCTAATCCAGGACCTTTCGCTACCTTCCCGCTGCCGGAACCCCCAAAGCCGCCCCGCAGCCTTACGTTTGCCGGGAGCCCCCATACTATTCTGCTGTGAGGAAATTGGGGAAGCATCCAAAAGTGATAAGTATAATTGATTATACATATAGCCATATAGCTATATAATATAATATATCTATATATATATAAATGTTGATATATTATTAGCTTTATATCATTCTATCAATTTACAATTTGTAAGAGTACTTATCACAAAGTTTTGCTATGCCACCCCAAAAAACACCATGGCTCAGCCAACTGCGAATCTCACAATCCAAGGCGGAGGGGCCAAGCCACGTTGACGGTGTCGTACACCTTTCAAACATCAATTTTTGGCTGCAGAATATATGGGTGTTTCCAAAAATAGGGAAACACCCCAAAATGGATGGTTTATAATGGAAAACCCTATTAAAATGGATGATTTGGAGGTAAAACCCACTATTTTCCGAAACATCCATGCCATATGAAACCTCCAAAAGTTATACCAAAAATGTCATACCAGAGATGTATCAATGTCATGTTTTGGTTGTCCCTTCTTTTACTATCTTTTACTTGGGGATTGTTTTGGTTCTGCAATGATATTGAGTTCTAGTCCTCATGTTTCAAACCCGATGCTCTTCGAGTATTCCTCTTGACTCCTGATGAAAGTTAAGTTCCGAAAATGAACCAAGGCATACTCGAAGACAAATGAAAAAAGGACACTGCCTAGGCGCATCAGTTTTCCTTCACCAAAATAACATCCATGATATTCATCTAGCATAAAGAAACAAAATGAAACAATCATCAATCCATATTTTCTTAGGGATACCTAAGCCCCTCATCTTCTCCCACAAATCGGCCAGGTTGTCAAGCCTCCAGTTCCACAGCTCGTGGAGCATTCAGACCATGACCTCAAAAGGTGGATCTCAAAAAGTTGCTGAATTTCAGTACAGCACTTTGAATTTAGAGTTGTTTTTTTGTTGGTTACCCTCCATTGAATTAACATATCCCACCTTGGGAAAAGGTAAATCATCTTCAAACATGCCTTGGGTGGGGATATGTTAGTTCCCAGGAGGGTAACATTTGGTCAGTTTTTCCACTTCCACTCCATGATCCACGTTTTTTCCCAAAAAATCCACAGCGTTTACTTGCTGTTCTTTGGCTGCCAGGCTCCCAATGCTCCCAAACGCAATACATCCTTGGCCCAGCATTCCGGATGCCACAGAGGGAACATAATTCAGTGATCTGATGAACTCCCGTAACGGGATGGCAGTGAATCCTGAGATGAATATTGTAATTTCATGTGATTTGATGTGATTTCCATGCCGAAAATCTGACTTGGGATCTTGTTTTTTCCCCAAAGTCTCCAAAAATCACAAACCACTGGAAGCCCCTTTTTCGGCCGCTCAAATATAGATGGCCCAAGGTTGGGTTGGTCCAGGTGCATCAGGTGCCCGGGCGACTCATGACACTTTCGCGGACATTTGCCCGTCTCTTCGGCGGCTTTCAGTCTAAGTGGCGGAATTTCTGGAGATGAAACGATCAGGGAAAATGATCAAAAAATATTGGGGGGGGGCTTCAAATTTTGAACGAAAATCGCATGGAAATCCCATGGAATCTGCCCAAATTCAATTCTGGAGCTCCAGGCAGCGACCCCCAAAAACTGGGCTTCCCAACTCGCATGGAAGGCCACCGTTGTTGGGTTCACGAACCACGTGCCGGAAACGAACCCTGCAATGGCACAGATCTCTGGAATGGTCCGGTTTCTTCTCATTTTCCTTCACCATCCTTCACCTTATTTCTCTGTTTCCTCTTTTTCCTCTTAATCTTCTTCCTCTTCCTTGTCTGCAATACTCTTTCCCTTCCTCTTGTTCTTGTTGTTGTTGTCTTTGCTGTCGTTGTTCTTGTTCTTGCGGCTTCCAGCCCTCCGATGGTCACCACTTTGGGGAGCTATCTTGGAGAGTGTCACACCCCATGACCCTGCCTCTGGCCGCCGCACTTGTTGCACGCACCCCACTGACTCCATTCACTCCATTCTCAGTGCAGGCCGAACAATTGCAAAATGCTTGCAAAAATGTCAGATGGAACCTGGCATGAGGATGCATAATGATGGTACTTAGAAGTTTCCCCTTGTCATTCTGCTATACGGCCTCTCTTTTTTCCTCTATCATCTATCTTGTCAAAAGCCATCGTAAACTCTTCAGCTCAATGTTGGTCTTTGTCTTTCACAGGGCGCCAGGGCTGGCAAAAGTTTGCCAAAACAGCTGAGCTGTAAATGACTCAAATGTTCAAAGTTCAATCAGTAAGATCCGGACCACAATTGACTTTTGTACCATCGACGTGGCAGTCCTCACTATGCTGCCAAGCTGATCTTGATTGCAAAACTCAAGGAGGCGAGTCGGACATGTCTCGGACGTTAAGTGCAATGGCTATCATGTCCTAAGGTCCTACCCTGGTATAGTTACTATATTCCTACCTTTGTTGAAGTACCTCAACAGCTGTTGTTTCAACAAACTAAGTTTTGCACCTTCATTTGGGAAATCATTTCTACCCGGTTGGCTTCCCTACACCCTACACTCCCCATGGGCACGACACCTGCTCAGCGCAACCGTGGGTCTCTGTGAGAGAATCATGACCTCAAAAGTCAGGACTGCAAAAGGATCTGACCACAGACCAGCTAAGGTGGTTGAGCCACCTTGAAAACATAGATTGGTTCCAAATGTAAAAGTAATCAAAACAACTATAATAGAGAGAGAGAGAGAGAGATTCATTTGATAATGTGCTTTGATTGGTTGAAACTAATGAAACATCTATAGTAGAGAGAAAGAGAGAGAGAGAGAGATGCACATGAAGCTGAGGATTCCAACAAGTCAATCCACGACCCCTCGCCTACGAGTCGTTCGCAGGCTGGGTTTTTTTGGGGGGGTTTGGCGGTTTGAAATCCTGGGATTTTCTGCAAGATATTCTTTACCTAGAGCATCTCTAGCATTCCACTCCAAACCATTTATGCTAAAAGCGGTACAGTTGATTTTGACAATTTTCACCACAAGGCCACAAGTTCACAAGGTATCAAAATTGTGAATCCCATTTTTAGCCTTTAAGGGTCGGACACTCACATTTCAGTGTCTGTGAAGTTTGTGTCAACGTTCTCTCCTTCTTGCCCTGGTATCTTCTCACTGGCAACTCATTTTTAGGTGCCTCTCGATCAACACTGCGCGATCGTGTTCTCTGACCACCACCACCTGGAAATCATTCTACATAGTGCAACAGCCAAACAGGTCGAGGAAACTTCCAAATGCTGGGATGTAGCCTAAAGGCGATAAATGATGATAAGATGAAACACTTTGGGAAGTCAATACTTTTCATACCTCACAACCTCATGCAGAAACAACATCCCTATGAATTAATGTCACGTTCTTTTAATGAGCAGTGACTCCACAAAATAAAAAATAAAAAATCATTTAAGAAACCACCCTTTTCCAAGAATGACACCCCTCGTCAACAGGTCAACCCTTGTCATTCACCCTTCACCAGAGCCCTCTAAGAATCAATTTATGCCAGCAAGACAGGTGGCATCGCAGGCACCCCATTGGGTCCACCTCAGCTGCAAAACAGCTGCAAAGCGTATCCTAGCAAACGTCCGTTTCTGCAGCTGGGTTCTCGGACTCTCCCATCTCGCAATCTTGATCAACGACCTGGAGGTCATGTCAGATGAAATGCCAAGAGTAACTAACAACACCTAAATAACTACATCTGATATCATTTGAAAGTTTTTAAGTTCCTTTATGGATTCTTCCCATTTCTGTTGATTCATCATGACATGTCTCTCATCTCAGAACTTCTTCAACTGCAAGAATTTCAACTGAGGGCACGGCTGCTCGACAGGCTGTAGGGGGTGACATCCCCGGATCTGGATGACAAGGGGAGGTCTCCTGCCACCAGATAAACTTCTCTATCTTTTCCATCTGTGATTGGAACATTCATCCACTCCAACTGTTTTAAAATTTGAGAATCAGAAGACGAAGCAACAATAATCACCACAAATCCCTACATTACCAACCCAAAACAATGCACTATTAATGGGACATCCCCTCCAAACTTGGTAATCTAAAGCTCCCTGATCACTGAAGGAAGTTTTTTCCTCCACCAGAGAATGGTCCTTCAAGGCTCCCATACAATATTTGCCATTTCCGTGACCATAAACCTGAAGGAAATTTTTGAGTCACATCAAAAAAATGGGTGGATGGATACAACAAACAAAAATGGTCAAAACTCAACAACTTGATGCAGTTTGCAGTTTGCAATTAGATAGGTCAAAACTCAACAACTTGATGCAGTTTGCAGTTTGCAATTAGATAGATATAGTCAAGATCGATTCCAGTGATCCTTGAATGGAATTACACATTCCTGCTCCAGCAGCTTTTCGCATCACCTCCGCGGCCATATGGTTCCAGGGATCAAAGTCTGAGAGTTGAACAGAGATTCGTCGCGATCGGCGCTTGATTCCGTCACAGGTCCTCGAATATCAGGAGTTTTCATAATTTCCATGTCCAGTTTCCTTGAACATTATGTGCAAGTAAGTTGAATATCATGAACTGACATGAACTGAACCAATGATATTCTATACAAAAGGACAAATGAATACAGGTGATCCAAAGACAATGAAGAGTCTGTCCTGGTGCAAGCACTCCATTGTGTCCATGAATCAAAGGCACAATCCACATCACCAGAGCACGGCAAATGTTCATTACATGACTCCTGGCGCAATGACTTCGTTGATGGCAGGATGACAGGCATCTCACCGTACACACGCTCAACAAAACATGGTGGGCCGACCACTGCCCTGGATAGGCCCTCAGCAGGAGTGCCACACTCGTTGGCCTGCGAATCCAGTGTGTGCAACCAAAAATTATTGGTTGACTCAATGTCTTCTGCCATTTTCTTGTGGAATAGTACGACTATTTATGATTCATATTAATTCATGGTACTTTCAAGCTGCCGGAACACAGGGTCCCCAATAGCCACTAAAGCCAACGGAGGTACACCAGTGGAAAACGGCCGGAACCTCGGTCTCCATTCTGCGATGGCGGTATCGCAAACCGCCTCGGCCTTAGATTTCGCGGCAAGTCATCACCATCGACCCCGTTGTTTTCCCACTTGAGTGCAGTGCATGAAGATGAACAGTGAGACCACTCCTGGCACCCAAAAAGGAATCTTCAGATTTGAGTCAAAACTTCAGCTGGTGGATTAAGTGCATGTTTCATGGGTACAGTAAAAACAACTCTGTTTTTCAATTGATTGCACTTTGGATCGTTTTACAAATCCATCTCTTCAAAGATCCCAGGTTTTGCGCCTGCCACATTCCCCATGCACCATCGCGACAAGTGCTCTGCATGCAACTGTGGGTGTTGCAAGAGTCGATCTGCCACAACACAACGACTTCCGTTGATGTCAACATGACATGGGGGTTTCCAAAAATAGGGGTACCCCCAAATCATCCATTTTAATAGGGATTTCCATTATAAACCATCCGTTTTGGGGTATCCCTATTTTTGGAAACACCCACATGATGATGTCTGATGTCAAGGGCAAGTGTCCACAATGTGGCCCGCACCTCCTCCTTGTGCATGGGTTCACACATGCCGCCACCATTCTGACAGAGCGAATCGATCCAAAAGGTCACAAGCAATTTGACCAAATCACCACCATCTTTCACTGAATTTCATGACGAATTTCACATGGGTCTTCGGTGTTGACCCTTCCAACAAGGATCTTCACGTGACAAATAATGGACCTCTTGCCCACATTAATGTTTCGTCAGGCCTGTGGTGTTTGTGCGATGTGACGATTTCGTGTCCGTTGTCCTCCACCTGGAAAGAACAAAAACAGGACTTGAAGATCTCCAAGAATTAAACAATCAAAACTGAAAAGTCCATCCAGCCACAGCGTGGAAAAACCTGAAAAAACCTTAAATACAATGACCAATGAAAACATATTAACAATCTCACATATAGTATCAAGATTTGGATAATTGATTCATATTGATTCAGTAGTTGACATCCAGTGACCTTCACCTTCTCTGCATTTCCAAGGCTCCCCACCGCAAGAGCAAGTGCATCCACTCCAGGAAGACCAACTACCTTTGCATCAAGGCAGCTTTGCATTTTGCAATATACAGAAAAATACTGCCAAATTTGAAGAGAGTATGAGTACAGCAATCATTATCCTCATAGTAAATAAGATGACATGATGGCTGTTGCTTGCTACATTGCAAATCAATTCTTGCTGAACAGAAAATCTGTTGCCCGAATCAGTTATTCCAGATTGGAGTGCCACAGAATTTCCTTGGGTATCAAGATGCCTCTCTGTCTTATCAAGTATGCTCTGCCTCAAGTTTCCCCCCACATGCTGCGTTAAAAATCAATCCTTTCGTCCCTGAGAAGTTTGACCCCAAACGCAGTTCACAACGCCACAGTTGGGCATAGACCTCGGATACAGAAACAACGATCCCAAGTTTTTTGACATCTTTGAGGGTCCAATAAGTTTGAGCCAAAGGCATTTTAAAGGAAGTGATGAATTCAAGGTTTACTGAAGCTTCCTTGATGTTCCTTTCTGCATGTTCATCAAGGTTTCATCCTTTAACCTGAAGCTGGGTGTTCATGCCCACCACCGCGATCTGAACATGCTCGCGTCTCTGAGAGTGAAAAGTCCTTAGTTAGGTGGGGTGGCATCTTGGAAATCAACCAATATTTGCAGATCCCATAGTGTTCAACTTGATGGGAAGCGAGGAACCTGATCCTTGCTTTGACCAGACTCATCTACAAAATATCTGAGTTCCCAACGCATCTCGTCCCTTCACCTACCGCCGGCCTGACATCGCATTTTTTGGGGAGGCAAATCTGAAGCGGTTGCACCAAGTCACCAAGTGTTTGGATGAGATACACCAGAAACACAGAACAAGTTGCCATCCACTGGAAGGACATGACATCTTCACTGGCCTAGCAATCTGCCGGTCTCTGCTCTGCTGACCTCACAACCATGTGGCAACTATGGAACTCTGAATGTCAACTCATCCAAATAGCTTGAAGCAATGGATACTCGCAAGTATGATACTCCAGTACCATATACGTATAGGGCTTTGCTAGCTCTTGTCCATACACTTGTTCTTATACATCCAGTTTTGTTACCCCGTGCCCTGTCACCTGAACCACATTCCACGCTGCAGGTTCCCCATTCGCCCCAGCTGGTGGCCTACACAGCAGGTTTCTGGGAAACGTTTGTGTTCTTCCGGTGTACTGAGGGGTAGTCAGTAGGGGTCAGTACGATACAAAGGTCTGAGTCTATGAGAATCATAATCCTCATTATGTGCACATATCCAATGATACATAAGTAGTATAATACATACAGAAGTCCATAATCAGATTGCGTACCCTGCCATGTAAAATGATCTACATGCACTTCTGGGCACTGCTCATTTCTTGCTCACAACCTTTGCTAGCGCTTGTAAAAAAACAGTCCAACAAATTCCACGGATTTGTTCAGGAACTCGGAAAAAAAGTAAATGTAAATGTGATCCTCGATGTAGCGTCATGATTGCCAGGATACATGGTCATGGTGATTCTTGTATGTTCATAGTTTGAAAATTGCCACACATCCACTCCATGTCATGTCCATGGACATTCAAGAGAAGCCTTAGCTAACCCCTATGAAACCGATTTGCCCTTCGGACCTCGCAATTCACAGAATTGCACTGGGAGATTTCACACCTGGGTCAAGAAAGTCTCATCATCATCATCATCATCATCATCATCATCATCATCATCATTGAATCACTAAATCTTCCCAGCAATCATTGTTTGTCCCAAGCTGACTTTCTCTTCACCGGCTTCAACACTCTTGAGACACCCAACGCACGGAGCTCTCGCAATGATACTGGACATGGAAGGCCATTTTGTATCGGATACTGTTGCACCTGTCAGGCAACCCAAAGTGCTTGGCAGGTTTTTGATGGTTGATTTCCTGATTTCCTCATCCATTTTGGATAAAACTAAAATATTTCCTCAAACTCCAAAGTTCAACATGTGTTTTTTGTTGTTGGAAAGAAATATATATATATATATTTCCAAGTTCAAAAATCTCCATATCCAAAGGGTTTCTATTGTCAGTTTGGACCATGTAAAACATGTCGTTCCCTTGCCTGGCGATGCCTTTGCTGTTGTCCAGGACCACAACTTCGATCGCAAGCATCCCAGCCACTCCTCGGTACGGCGAACAATCGCGAAGATAAGATGGTCCAAATGTTCAATATGGATGCATATGTTTTTTTTGGATGTGCTTTTTGAAGAATTGCATCACATTTACTGAGATTGAAGATGATTGATGTCTTTGGTTCATCTGCTGTCATTTGCACTAGAAAAAAAATCTGCTCTAAAGATGGCATCTGGGCAGCAATCACCATAGAATGCGCCTTTACCTTCTTATGATTCTTATGTTGTGACCTTTAACTTCTTATGTTGTGTTTTTTCGCAGCCAAACATGACATTTTGGCGACCTGACCAGGGTGACACCTCGCAATCTGTCTGTGCTGCACCGCAAGACCTCAATGCCCAGCCCATGGGCAAGCAATTAGGAAGCAAGAAGTCATGGACTCTGAGAAAATTGGCAAAGGATCTGCCGAATTGATCTTTAGAGAAGTTCACATCACAGAGTGCCGCACACCGTCTCTTTCAGGGGTACATAAAGAGATCCTGTTCCTGCTCCACAAGGCCTCATTTCGTCATGGCACGGTGTCATCCATCTATCGCATCTACGAAAATGATTGAAAGGTGTAGTTCCATCTGGTCTAAAGCAAAAATTCCACCAAAATATAAGTGGATCTGGATGGATGGATCTATTTCCTATTGCAAAAAGGGGATTTCGATGGACTTCGTTTACTAGGTCTGCATTGTGCAATACTCCAAGTTCTGCCTCGCATCTCCCCTTAGGCTCCCCCAACATCCCTCCCGATGAAGCAGGTCGTGTAATTGTGCGGCTTCGGATCCTGAAAAAAAGAATCGCCAAAATCAGATGTTGCCAAAAAACTGTTTTGTTGCCTTAAATTTTGGAACAAGTTTGGAAGCTCAAATTTCCCCCAGCAAATCTGAGTTTTAGAAAAACAGAAACCCATTTCCTTCAGCATTTCCCGTATGTGCCTTTGGCCACCACCAGCGTAACAGGAAGTCCAAGAACTCCAAGCACCCAAGGTACAATCGCTGTCCTTCGATTCATCCCATCCATCCCCATTGGAAAAACATGCATCTATGAATGTCGTTGCAATTTTGATGATTACAAGATGGAGATGTACATGATTATGAAGAAGGCATCATCATATTTCACATCTTCCCCCTTGAACTCTTTCTTGAACAGTGTTTTTCCATCAGTTGTTTGCTCCTCACAGGCGTAAGTTCCACATGGTCTCCCTTCGGATAGATCTCCAAGGCCTTGGCAACGTTGCGTACCAGACTGCCCAAAAATGGCAGCTGTACAACCAGTTCTCTTGGGTTGTGTGGCAGTAGAGGGAAGAAGCATTCTCTCATTATGTAGATTCATAGGTCTGCTTTCCCAGTATCGCATCTCTTTGAAAAAAAAAATAGAATAACCTATTGCATCTCCTTGCGCTTCTATGAGGTCACCAATGCTTGATCTCGTGTTCTCTAGTATCCCAAAAATCCGATTGAAGATCATTTGCTTGGAACTACCCTGCGACAAAATGCTTTACATTGTTCAATGCGATACATGTGTCCGGAAGCAATTCCGCATCTAAGAGTCAAACACGCACGTCCACCGTGTGCAGCAGGATGTTCGACATCTCGTTGTCGGAGCTGCCATCCCCCTTGGCAAAACTGATCTAAAACGGCCATCAAAGGAGCAAAAGCAGGAGCATAGATTTTGGGATAGTGATTATTCAGACAGACCATAGGAGACCATAAAAACAACAATCAAACATCCATTGCCCACCACCGTCATCATCCTCATCATCATCATCATCATCATCATCATCATCATTGAATCATCATTGAATCACCATCGTCGTCATCATCATCATCATCATCATCATCGTCATCATCGTCATCATCATCATCATCATCATCATCATCATCATCATCATCATCATCATCATCATCATCATCATCATCATCATCATCATCCATCATCCTTCATCCATCATCCTTCATCCATCATCCATCATCCATCATCCATCATCCATCATCCATCATCCATCATCCATCATCCATCATCCATCATCCTTCATCTACCATCACCATCCACCATCACACCATCATCCCCACCATACTTTTGAAAAGCCAGCTCCCAGCCAAACTCAACCTGACGCGGCCAAACCTCCGCATGTTTTGGTGCATCCTGCCCAAGCGGACCTGATATTTGTCAATTTCGGTGGTGGATGACCCTAACACCAACTAATCCTTGAAAACTGGGGTGTGTCAGAGAAGGTTTTCTGGGATCATGTTGAAATTTCCCAAGCCTTTGTTGCATCCCTCCAAATCTCACCACTTCATGTCTTCACCTCTGTTGTGAAGAATTCTAAGGACCAAAGCCATTGCATCAGCACACAGTCTTGTGGCGAATCATCCTGGTACGCCCATGGGTCCACCACTGAGCCACGACATATAAATGCAGCAATGCCCTGTGCCTGGTGTCCGGTACCATCCACTTCTCGAAGATCTCCACGACCTTGCACCGGAAAAGAGATATACTCCTTTTTATTTGAATAAGCCTTGAGTTGTGTTCATGACTTGCTGTTGTATCAAATCATGGTTTCACAAAAAAAGCAAAACGTTGGCTAAGGAGCAAACAAAGTTGCCCCCCATTCTTTGGAAGTTGGCTTACCTCCCTCGATCGGTACCTTGACATCAGAAGTCTGAAATTTCGAGATTCACCTGGTGCAAGCACCATAGCATGGTGGATACTTTCCGAATCACCACTTTGTTGATATTAGTTGCTTCAAAGTCAACAGTTGCTTTCTGTTATCACTGTATCTGTTCGCCCTCAAGATTTTCAACAGGAAACATCCGATGTTCGCCACCATCCCCCCTTGGGTGACCTTTGTCCTCCATTGCCGACGCTATCAGATTGTGTCCAATGACTCCAGGCTCGGAATTCCTTGATACCACCGATTTCCAGGGGATTTCCATTGGAAAAAATTCAACCATTCATGGCATCTCAAATGACGACGAAACATGAGGAGAAAAAAACATATTTTTAACTCTGAGGTGATGATTGTGATGATTTACAGAAGATTTGCTTTTGGTAAGGAGAACGTGAAGTGATTCAATTGTAAGCTCTTATGCTTAGCCTTTAGTAATGCTAAGTACTGCCGACATGAAAGGTTCTCCCACTTTCACTCTCAGACAAGTAGCACAATCTCGAACTTCTGTGCATTCTTCAAGGCACCTTGCACCGCAGCAATGCACAGTCTTCAGGAGCGGTAAAGAAATGAACGGCTTGGCACAGCAAAAAAGTAAAATGTCACTGGAAGAAAGTCACAATCTACATCCAATCTCAGGATGCTCATTAACGGGGGAGTTCAACCAATACCTTCATCTTCACTACCAAAGCCACCTCTTGGTGCCAACCAAAGGTCCTTGACATGGATGACCACACCTCGGGTGCTCCCCATTTGTCCAATTGGTCTATTGCTGATACGACAAAGGTGAGAGATGATGCAGAATATCCAGACTCCAAATGCTGTGGCATTTTTGGGTGGGTCTATCCTGTTTGGCAATGATGTTTCCAGCAGTGTTGCAAGCAGTTCTCAGTTTCCAGCTCATTGTTCATGACTTTGATGGAGCGAGCCCTGCACAGAAACTCAACTCCTCCAAAAAGTTTGCAACCATTGTACAGTATACTACACCGTCTAGAATGTAAACCAATGTATCCGCTGATTCTATCTAATTCTTGTGAATATCTTCTGTGCACGTGATCACATCTTGCCTGGTACAAAGGCCAATACAACTTGGCTGGTGCCTTGTGTTGGCAGACAGGAAAATGTGATTGTCGCTCCAGTTGTCAATTTCACCTATGTTTTTGGTGCATCTTTTTTGATATTGTGATATTGTCGTATCCGCAGTGCTCAAGAAATTTTTTCCAACGCTGATATTGGCGAACTTCTGAAATCAAAAAAGTGTCCGAATTGGTTCTTGGTTTGGAGGGCTAACATTGATCCATATTTTCCTCCCCAAAATACCGCAAGAATCTCCTTGAAAAGTCAGCATTCAGAAATGGAATGCAGAAAAAAACTGAGGATTTCGCCATGGACCCCATGCTGAGAATTGACAATCTTGTGGTACGCATTGATGAGAGCATGGCCTCAGTCTCTCACCCCAAGGCCACCAGTGCCTTTTAAATATAAAGGTTTGCAAGATAGGTTGGATAAATATATGAGGTCAACGAAAACCAGAGTTTTTATGTAAGAGAAATTTATAGTCAAAGAATTTTTGTAATGTATCATTGTATCATACTGTATCATGCTTTAATCTCTTATTCCTTTGTGGAGCCTGTGGGTCGAAAATGAAACAGATCTGCATCTCTGAGTAGCAGCTGAGGTCCCAGACTCGGTCGGACATGCTTCCGTGTCCGTCTGGGTACCAGCCTCGGTTTTGAGACTCTTCTCATCTTGAGAGGTGAAGATGATTTGAAGATCCAAGTGCCCGGCACACAAACCTGCATTGGTGTCAGCCGCTACCTGCACTTGTGCAGTCCAATGTGCTTTATGTTATGAACTCAATCTGGAGAGGATCAAATGAATTTTGTGGTGCAAAAAAGGTTGCCCTCAAGCAAAATCACCCCAAAAGGGCTCCAAAAAAAAATGAATAGATGTAATAAGTGACCTTTGTCACAAGCTTCCTGGGCCAGGTTGACACGACGCAGCAACTCGCACGAAAACTCGACTTTCTGAGAAGTTTGGTCAGGCAGTGATGACATTAAGCCCATCGTCATCGGAAGGTATCCAAAATCCAAAGCCGCATCTTGCAGTTTTCAAGTTACCTTGAAGAGAAAGTAAGATGGCTGGTCCATCACCAAACCTGCAACATCACACTCTCAGTCCAAAGCGACAAAGGCTTACAGATGCGTCATCAAAGGTTTTACATGGAAAAAAGCCATGACAGCCCTCAAAAAGCTGAAGCTTCTACGGATCAGAAACCTGCCTAAGGATCGTTCACGGAGCCGCGTGGCAGGGCCACAGTTGGCACTACACCTCATCACAAGTTCAGTGTGCAGCGTGAGGGAGAAGAAACAAGACCAATCAGCCCAAACACTTTCTACAATTTCATACAATTTCCGCACGCTATGCATATCCTTTTCATAAGCACTGGATCTTTAACTACCACTTCACTGTAGTTGATGCAAAGTCTTCCCCCACTGGCGTCCACACCCACTCCATGAGGTCCACTGTTTCCAAACGCAGAAGCTGTACTGAGCAGCACGGTCGAGTAGCAAAGTGGTCGAATCGTCGAAGCACGGAAGGTCAGTTGAATTTGGTTGCTTCGCAAATCACAGATGTGAACATGAGGAAATCTCACCATTGCTGTTTCACATCTTTCCAGGGAACTTAAAGCAAGAAGTACTCCAGACACTCGCATTCTGGGAACCAAAGGTCGGTGTCTTCGAATGTCACAAAAAAGTCAAGAAATGTCAAGAGCCATCGTTGGTATCCACATTTGATCATTCTAACTTTCACCATTCAACCAGAAAAGACAAGACCTTTTCTCCAACTTGCGGTGAATCATCCAATGGCCGACATACTTCTTGCTAGTGCATCCAAGCTATGCTTGGTGTGTGGAATGACCTCTCCGATTATCTGTCTGCCATCAACATCGACGGTGTGCCTTCTCACATTGGCTGGTGCAGTTTTGTACCTGGCAAAATCAAATGCTTGAATATAACAAACTCGTTTATGCTGTCCAAATCAAACACATGCTTTTTCATGCTTCAAGTATTCGAAGAGCAAAGCACCGCGGAGAAACAATCTGGACCTAGGATTAATGATTAAAAAAACGATGTTTTTTTTTTTCGCAGAAAACGCTTCCAAAACAGCGCTGATGTTTTCCAAATCTTTGCCTCCTTCGCCACACGCGGCTCGCACCTTGGATGTCACTGATGTTTGCCTCTCGAATGTGAATCATATATCATCATATAATATCATGCATGTAATGATTTATGATAATCATGTCATATCAACATATACAATATATACCTATACTACTCACTCTGAGTGTATATAATATATATATATATATTATATATATTATATACGCACATTGGAATCTGTTAATTGTATACGTCCTTATCATCCACCTCAAACATGGGGCCCCCGGCATCTTTCCACAATGGTTGGGCAACTTCAAAATGTCACGTTGGCGGAAACGCCTCAAAATTTTGCGCATAAGGGGAAATTGAAATCTTCAATTGTTCGAAATCTCCCCTCTCTCTCTATCTCTCTCACTCTCTCTCACTCTCACTCTCTCTCTCTCTCTCTCTCTCTCTCTCTCTCTCCATCGTTTAAAGTGTTGTAATGTATGTGTACCATGTTGACAATTTGCATATCAACATAGAAATAGCACAACGGCGATGATGTGAATGATGTCGAGCATGTGTTCTGTCAATGTCTTGATGGTTGGACACGGTAAGACGGGTTCGCTAAGTTTGCAAGCAACGTTGTGGCAATCCTTCTCACCAATGCCAAGATAGAAAACAACTTCATTAAACAAAAAACAAATAAACAAAGATTCCAAAAGTACCTGAAGCATGTGAAGCTACTCTCATCAAGCCTTCTGCCACAAATTTCAATAATTGCTTCACGACTGAGGTCTGATCTGGTCACCACATTTGGAGCATGCACCCCATTCAGCCCATGCACCCCATAGACAATCCACCTAGATGCAGGGACAAGTGTCACAAGTGCTTGTAGGGATGATAACTTAATACAACTAATGGCACATATAGCAGACGTTGAGCTGTTGCAGCCGATCAGCTATCACTTGAGCTTCTGGCACATCCTGAACCACAAGGATTTGTTCCACAAGGCTTCCTGGCGATGTGCTTTTTTAACGGAGCTGCGATTGGGGCCACTCTGCCCCCATGAGGAAGAACATGCATGGATGGATGGTTTTCCTTCCTAGGAGTATTGGCAATCCATCGATCATTCTTTTGTGTGGAGTCTAGGGGCGATTCAGTACAAGCCAGCCACACGTCTCTCGCAAAGATGCTTCGCATGGTCGGCCATCATTGGAGGCAGGAGTGAAGATATAGCGCAGCCTGCGAGCCGCAAAGAATGTAAAGCTGTGGCTTATGGCCTCATGCTCATAAGCTTCTTGAAAGCAACGGAAAGTGAATTGGATCTGCAAAATCAGAGTTTCTGAGTATATCTGCATATCACTATACTATACAGAAAGTAGAAGTTCAAACCGAAAGTTATTGACAAAGATTATGCAGTCTGGTGGTGTATCCGGAGTGGTGTACCTGACTGCATTGCCACCACCGCAAGTCACTGGACATTCGGTCCACTCGTTCCTGGCAACCAGGAACAACTGAAGCTAAGTGGGACGGGCTGGGCCCTAGCATCCCTAGCACTAAATATGACGGAGCTTTTAGTACTTCGAGTACTTCAACACGACCTTCAGAGGCACCCAGGTTAGGAGTAGAGGCAAACATGCCAGCAGCAGGCCATTGGCTCAAGACACAGTCATGGTGGTGGTGAACGCACCTCATCCAAGTGCAACTTCAAAAAGTAGGAATGGATAGGAATGGCCCATACCCAAATGCCCCATGCTCAACAAACTCTGAGCAGCCGACTCAGAGGGTGGCTGCTCCCCGTAGCTTGGGTGGCACCTTGACTTGCAACCATTTCATCACTGTCATGCAGGCGTGAAGTTTCAGAGATCAAGATATGATTAGGACTATGACCACATCTTGTTGTGGTTTGTAACAAAAAAAGCATCATGTGCCATCATAGACATCCAAATCTGGCATCACACTCGTTTCCGTTGGTATCATAACTTGGTGCCCGAACGGTTCCATCTGCTTCAGTGGCATGAAGCCTACTGGCTTGCCCTGACCAGTATGATACTGCTCAATGATCCTGGCACCAAATTACACAGTTCAAGTTAGCAAAGTTTAAACAGTTCATCACATTCTTGACAGCTTCATCTTGACAGTTATTCACCTTGGTCTGGAAATGTTTGCAATATAACAAACAGCCAACCCTATTGTGTTTCAAAACCCTTCAGCTTCACCGGCCTCTGTCTTTCACGAATACCAAAGCCTCAAGTGGCACCCAACTATTGGAGGTGCCAAGCTAATCTTCAGTAGAGGACATTGAGAATACGACCATCCCAATTAAAAATCCCCAACACAGTTGTACTCAAATCCAAGAAGCATGTGCAGCTGCAGTCTGACCATGAATTCCTGTGAGTGGCTCTGGCCAAAGCCAATCCCACACAAGGGGGAATTTTGCTCAATACGGTGCGGTGTATGGCATGAGTATGCTATGAATGACCAAAGAAATATAAAAACAAACGCCTTGTTTGAGCCCTCAATACTCTACACTTAATAGCACAGCATTAAGCTTGGCAAACAGTGTCCAACCACACAGCACTAGAATCTCTATCCCTTGAACGATGCCAGTTAGCCTCATGTTCCCCTCACCTTCACACAAACACAGGTGGCCTTTAAAAAAAAAATCCATCGGTTGTTTGAATGAACTTAAACCGTTTGGACACAATTTGATGTCATTAAAATCCACTTGTCTGTGTTTGCGTCTCGCCATTACCACCCGGCGGACCACGCAGAAAGTCGCCCATCACGATCTCCGCAGGCAGCGCTGCCCAAGTGCGTTCCTGCACCAACAGTTGTGATGCTGCAGTGCGAAACGAGCCAACGTGAAAAGGGATAGGATGATGATGATGATGATGATGATGATGATGATGATGATGATGATGATGATGATGATGATGATGATGATGATGATGATGATGATGATGATGATGATGATGATGATGATGATGATGATGATGATGATATGATGATGATGATGATGATGATGATGATGATGATGATGATGATGATGATGATGATGATGATGATGATGATGATGTTGATGATGATGAATCTTCGAGCCAATGTGCGGGTCATGTGAGACAAGCCTTTTAAACATGTAAAAATGCACCTACACGCAACAAATCTATAGTTGCCGAGCGGGCAGCTTCCTCATTAGCATTGCCAAAACCCAAGGAGTGAAACACTTAAGGAATGCATAAATTCTTATCATTGCCTTGCTAGATGTTGTCGCTGCGAGTTTTTCACATCACTCGTATTTTTATTACTGACTTGTTTGGTGTATCTGTGATTGTGTTAAGTCACAGCTTGGCTTCCCAAGTTTTCTTTCACAAACTTCCCAATTCGGCTCAATGGCACCTTTACAAACTTCCCACGCTGATGGATGACCTGGCATTGGCAAATGGGGCACCAGAGATTTGGAACCAAAAAAGCGGAGATTGGGCAGTTTGGAGACTCTGGATGCTTATTCACTTGTGTATTTTTGTTGGTTTAGTCCCACAGAAACAACTGATGACACGCTGGTCGTCATGAAAGAATTCAAGCTGGCCTGTTGCAGCTCTTCCACAGGAGGATGCCTGCCTCAGCAACCATGTACCATGCAACCATGGAAAATATGACCAGTCATATGGCAAACATGCTTCTGGTGTGCCAACGAATCGCATTTTTGGGGTGATATGGGATGGATATCAAAAAACTTCAGATGGCACCACCACACACCCCACTGATTGAGTTCAGCAACACTGCATGGCTACGGTGTCTTGACCTCAAGTTGTTGTTGTGAAATCGACTTCTGGGATGGGTCCAGGGCCAGCACGAATCTTCCTGCATTTTGGAGTCTAGTAAGTATTGGTCGGGGGTCTTACATATCTTTGCTCAACAAGAATATCTAGGAAAATGTGTATTGAAAAGGAAATATAACCAACAATGCTATACACTCTTAGAGTTAAATTATGTGGAACATGGAAACTCTCAAGTGAAAAAAATGAAAATCACCATGTTTTAATTCCTTCAAAAGTCCAAGGCACCAAACCTCCATTTAAAAGCTATCTGCCAAGTGGCCGAAATCCATAGCCACACGAAGCTGAGCAGGCAGTCCATGATGTCCATTCTGGCGGTGGAAAAAGTGGAAGGGTATCTAGTATCTAATGATTAAAATGACTTGGAAATCTTGTTGGGGGTAAAAAAAACCTGGGCATCCATGGGTGTCAACAAGGAATCCAACAAATCCATGTCGGAAATCGCACCTGCCCAACGGGCATCAACGCAGGACTCTTCGCAGTCAAAGGTGTTACAAGGTGCAGCTTCAGACCTTGGGATATTCAGCTTGAGGCGTGTGAAAAATAACACATAGGTCAAGTGTAGTAAAAATGTGTATATATATATACTGTATATATATTGTACATATCCATGTTCTGTATGTATAATATTCAAAATCGTATCGTCTTGTGCTCCGGCTCCTGAATCCTTATTAACTCATCCATACGTAAGCTGGTACTTTTTTAAGAAAAGAAGAAAAAGACTTCATGACTTCATCGCATCTTTTCTTCTTGGCCATCCCATGCTCCCCGACTTGTCCACGGGGTCGCATAATGCTCCACCAGCAACTGGCGACACCTTGTTCTCCGTGGTGGCTCAAGATTCTGTGAAAACCGACATGCAAATTATCATTCCGTATGAGCAAAACAAAAACTAGACATGGGGATACCGAGTCATCTGATTTTTCAGCTACATCTGTTTAAAATTCTGTGCCACACCTGAGATATGACCACGTAGAATAGTAAAAACCAAAGGTCTGGTATAGGTGTCTAAAATCCATTGAATTATTCCACCATCCATCTTGGCATGTCAACACCTCAGGTCATGTCGAGATCCAAGCCTGCACCTGTCGATTACGACGCATAGTTCCACCTGGCAAAGATCACAAGATATGAATCAAATGTCAAGTTGATAATTTCAAAATCAAAGACTGTTGAGGTTGCTAATTTGTTCATACCAGGGTTTACCCATGCTTATCCAAATTACAGGAAAGATTGATATAATATTTACAAAATTTACCGCTTGAAACATCCATTTTCATCAATGCCCACCTCCACACGTACAAGAACAGCCACTCCAAGCATCCCATTGGCCCCACCTGGCAGTACATCATGGAGCCCCCCAAGTCAAGCATCCACCGAAAAAAACAAAAAATCAACGCAATGGACTCAGATCATCTGAGATCCCAAGTCAACAACTACAGCAACTTCATACTTGTAAGAAACTTGAATATCCTTATGGTTTCGATTTCTTGGCTGCGGACACACAGTCTCTTTGTTCACATCCTGGTCCCCTTAGTTGAGTTCAAGAATGCCAAAAAGTATCGCAAACACTATTTTGGTATCTCTGCAAGACTTCATGCATCTGACTTGCGCACCATTTCAATGATGTCTGCTTTCAACTCCACGTGTCCGCGACACGTACATTGGAGCCGGTCTGTTAAGCATCGAGCTTGCAGGACTCCACTTCCATCATAGATCCCTTGCAAGGTTGACCTTGTTTCGGAAGATCTCGGATTCAAAACTGGCGAAATTCAAAGGCTCAGTTGTTTGATAGCTGATAGCCCTTTGTGGAAAATCGACTTTAGCTGAAGTACTTGAACTGTTTCATAACTTGCTTTTTTTTCAGAACAAAGAAACTTGTTTAACCAGCAGAGCCTAACTGATTCGAAACAAATAAAACCAGTTGCGCTATCAGTCTCCATAAGATACCGACCACCTTCACGAGCTCGTTGCTGGATCTTGGCCAAGTGACACCACTTCAAAAGTATGCGTCTCGATATAGAAATACACGTATTTATATACATCATACATATACAGTAACTCAACATATTATGTATTGTTCAAAAAAGTTTCATGAAAATGAATGAAAACGGAGTTTCAAAATTATGAAGAGTACGGAGTTCAATCAATGAAACTTTCGAAAACTTGGAACTTCAATACCTGGCCTTACGATGCCTCTTCGTAACTCCATCCTCACATTGTGCAGTGCAAGTACTCCTGGCCAAGCGCAAAAGGATATTTGCAGAGACAAAGATGCCGTTGTAGAAAATCAACAACAACGACGACAAACACTGCATTTAACCCGTTCCGCAAGTGAAACAGCGGAATGTTCATGGTTTTGATGTGAGTTCAGAATCAACATTTGCTTGAAGTGGAATGTGGAGACACTGACCAGCACATTCGACAAAAGTTGTCTGGATGCTTTAAAGTCATGGTGAGTCTGTCCATATCAAGCCCTTTTTGAACAAAATCCATACACTAGTAATACCGCAGAGAGCACCACGAATTACGAAATGGTGACTTGAGTTCCAACCACTCTCTTGGTACGTCTTTGAGGGTGGCCAAAGACAGGCCAGTTGAGCCAGCTCTCCCACCTGTGTGCTAGCAAAATGTCGAGAAAATCATTTACAAGCTAAACAAATGCAAGAGTTTTCCACCTGTTCAGTTTCACAGGGTACCATTGTATACACCAACGTAGTACTTTTCGGTCAAGAAAACATCATGTTGTATACTATACTATACTACTATACACCAATATAAATACACCAACGTAGTACTTTTCGGTCAAGAAAACATCATGTTGTATACTATACACTATACTACTATACACCAATATAAATATCCACTGTTTTTAATGATCAACAAATCGACACCATGTTTTTTTTCAGACACTTGTCAGGGTGCTGTTTGATAGTCACTTCGGTGGAATCTGAGTTTCCAACGGACTCAAGATGCAGTCATCATCATGGGTCTCACAATCGTGCCTTAAGGCCCAATAATCCCAAAGTTTTCAAAGGCATGACTACAAAACTGAGCAATTTTGGTCCACCATTAAAGCTTACAAATGGATGGACAACATAATTTTCTCAACTAACACCGCTATACCTTGCATATCTTTGGAACATTGACCAAACCTAGGACCTATTTGTCTGAGGGGCTCATTGCATGGGTGGACTTGCTTGAGGCTTGAATGCTGGCAAGTGCCTCAGCGATCGAGAAGGATTGGAAGGACGGTCCAACGCAAAACTGATTTTCAGGGTTTTTGTGCTCTCCTGCTGACTCTTTTAAGCATCTCCTGGAAATTCCTGTATATCAACTCTTTCTGTCCCAGTTTTGAATGTGCACTGTTGTTCCCATGCACCCTCCGCACTGTTTTTTTGATGTTTTCCACAAATGGGTCAAGTTGGACCCGATCCCTTTTGGACAATTTCAGCTTCAGAAATCACTCCTTGAAAACTCCCAGCCTCCTCGATGGGCTTCAACCAACCTGGGACACTTGACTGGGCAATGATCCCGTTTCGTAACGATCAACGACGCTGCATAGCTTGCAGAATCACTGAGCTGTTCCCACATCTTTCGCTCTCGATACATTTGACCACCTCCACATTGCTTATCCTGGAGAAGCTGCTTAGCACTGCAGATGGAGATGGAGCATAGGTCCATTGGACTTGACTTCCAAAGTCTCAAAGTAAATTGTGGCATTGGAGCATATTTTCAACTCTACCTCTTGATTAGGTAGTACACAGTGACGCAGAACAAAGAGTCTACTTAACCAAAAAAGAAAACAAGAATCCACCACTATCCGAAGAATAAACAATATCGACCTATCAAACGTGGCAACGATGGTGAATCCATACCAAAATCCATCATCTGAGGTCATGACACATTCACTCCATGCATCCCACTGTCCAAGCACCTGTGGCCATGGTCCATGTTGATGGCTAGATGATACTAGGATTGCTGTTGGTGCAACAAAAAGGACGTACAGGGAGAGAGAGAGAGAGAGAGAGAGGAGGAGACAGAAGAAGAGGAAGGNAGAGAGAGAGAGAGAGGGAGACAGAGAAAGAGAAGGAGAAATCAACATAAATCAACCTCACTGTTTTTGAATATTTAGTTGGTTTGCATTTGCCAACAAGATTGTCAGAGATGTGTTCCACCGTGTGTTCCACCACCAAGCACGTGTAAAACCATGGAAGTGTCGCTGCGTCACGCATTTGTGAAGGTTCTAAGCCGGCGCACGCAATCTGCTGGATCACGGGTAGCACAAGCAGCCAGCCTCGGAGTGGCTCAAGTACTGGACTCCTGGACTATAACCGAACTAAATGATTCAGTTCAGAATCAGGTGCATGCAAAAACTCCAACTTGCTCCAATTCGATGTACTGTACATAAACTATATATCTCGCATTGGTCCGATCTACTTCAAAATTCAAAATATCTAAAAGGATGCAAACTAAGCTTCAAACTGTTGTAAGGCTCCATCACAACCATCAGTTCCCGGAACATCCACCTCAAACCCATGAGCTGATTCATATTTGCACCTTCATTTCGAGACATTTGAGGCCTGAACATGTCGTTCCCGCGTCTTCTGGTAGGGCCGCATGGAATCACACCCAGTCTGACACACAGAAAAAGCTCAATGGACTTTGACTGATTGGATTATGGGAGTGGAAAGTGAAGAAATTCTTTAGCAAATGTTGGAGGAAAATTATAGAAAGCAATGAAAAATGAACTCTATCTGTATAGATATATATACGTATATATATATATGTGTGTGTGTGCAGCATGTGTGTATGAACCCATATGAACATCCTTTTCAATGGTGAAGACAGTCCTTTTCAATCTGAGTTCTTAACCCAACTGGACCATGCAGAGAAGGTGCATTGCCTTCAGTTGGTGAGACATGGGACAACTGTTTTTGGAAGCACTGGAATAATTTAGAGATATTGAGATAATGAGCGCGAGAGAGATGATGAGATGAGATTAGATATGCAAACAACTACTATGAACATTTGAAGAAGAAGAAGAAAACAAGTCATGTTTGAATGCACAACTTTCCCTGTGGCTCTGGCGGTGCAGCACAAGGTGTCTCCGCACCTAGGCGATATCCAGGTGGTGTTCTGCAAAAATTTCCCTCCAACTCCGAGAGAAATTGATTTGTTCTCAGATTCCCTACAAGGATGCTCTTCCCTGGTGGAGCCAATGCATGGTCTCCTCGGATACAACCAACAGGACGACTAAATGAGACTGTCAGATTGGACGATGGAGGTTCGCTTCTGCTTCCGCCACTTCTTTTTGCTACCTCAGTATATCATTTACTTTGGTCCCTGGCCCACCACCGGAGGAGAAGCGAACAATGCGGCGATCTCTTGTGTGCCTGGAGACGAAAAAGGATCCCAGCAAAAGCTGATGAAATGCTGATGCATATTGATGCATATTATTCAAAATGCACATCCTCTCATCAGCATCAAGGATGAAGTGTCATAATTCTATGTGCACCGGATATTTGGGCTCTGCAAAATTGCTTGAAGATGCTTTCCATGGTATTCATTCATTCCTTCCAACTCCACCAAATTCACTACACCCATAGTGCACCATCCACGTCCGCAGGTTGCGCTGCACTCGGTCCAAGACTGAGCCATCGGGTTCACAGCGTTGGGAGGAGGGGTGTGGTAGGGTGACTTGAAGATTTATGTAACCCCAAATTCTAGTGTTGATGGATCGAAGATATATCATCTTCCATCAGCCAAAAAAGCAGGATCGGATTCTATCAACGGATGTTTCCTTTTTCAATATGATTTAATTGCACCTTTGAAGACCTAGGAACCAGTGCGCTCTGTCAGCTGATGCGAATTAACTGAAGCACTTTGAAAGGAGCCACTGCATGGGTCTCCAAGCATTCCATTGATTGAACTCACAGTTCACCATTATTTCCTGGTGGGTCGCGGATTTATGCCGGGCCAAACATGTTATCATTCAGAAGACTTTCAATGAATTGCCAAACATTTCTGGCAAATCTGAACAGTAGTTCACCCATCTTACACGTTTCAACCTGAAAAACTGAAACCTATTACCATCAAGAGCCTTGTAACCTTGGTAGCTTTTCCATGCTTTTCCAATCCGTTTCAAAGTATCTCCATCTGTACAACTCTGTCCTCCAGGCCACAAGGCTGCACTTCGCGCAAGTGACCAACCACCGACCGCCCACCATGCGAAGCATCTTGCGCAATGTAGCGGTGACGCTCCCTGCCACATGGGACATGTGGGGTGACTGAGAGGTTCGATAGTGTCCTTTTCAACTGTTCAAGGTGGAGAAGCATGTCCCTCTACTGGAATTTTTGACCAATAAAAAACCCTCAAAAAAAAAAACTTTGACATGGTTGCCAAGTTTTACAGAAATGAAACAACCTCACTTTTCCCAATCATCAAATAATAAATCCACCCTCTTCATCAACCTGGTTTCCTCAAACTCAAAAACTCTGAGGATCCAACTGTTGTCCCGCATTACAAGGTGTCCACCTGACAGGGATGAGTTTCCTCCATGCCAGCTCAAAGTTTATTACCAACACAGCTGAGCCGTTTGCTGTGTCCATGAGCTGAACATGGCATCTTGTTGCGAGGCGGGTGCACCTCAGTTGTTTTTCTGGCAAGAAGTGGGAGGTGGAAAAATGATGGGAAAAAGCTGATGACAAGATGCTTAAAGATTTTAGCATATGGCATATAATTCTTTTTGATAATCAAGAATCTGTGCGCACAACGAACAGACTCTTTTCCCTCCCAGACATCCTACGACTTCCCAAAATCAAGTCGGTACTTGGTGAAAGAAAAGCTGCCTCAAAATGCCTCAAACAGGCTACAAAAAAAACACCCAGGACTGACTGCCGTCACCAGACACTCGGGACCCCGGGTTCAGCTCCCCAACAGCTGCTCTTGATGCAAGGCTTAGTATCTTCCTGACGGTGTAAAAACACCCAAGACGCGTACGGATTCACCCTTGAAAACAAGAAAAGAAACTGAAAGGAACGATTCCACTGCTGACAAATGAAACATGAAACGGTTCGAGTTATGCTCTGTTTGAAGGTGGTTTTTCAAGCAGCTGCTAAATTTGCTGGGCAACAACAACTGCCCACTCCAACGTTGTTTTAGATCCCGTCCTGCACTCCCACACACGGTCGTCCACATTCGTTGTTGGGTTGAGCCAAGGCCCTGCAATGGCAATAGCATGTGGAAAAGCAGCAAGAATTTGCTTAAAGACATTTTGAAGATAGTACCACCAGAACGTTTCAGCCTCACACCCAACCCTCAAACATGGTTGTTTTCCATCTTTCGATCCAAGGTTGGACTGAGTGGGCATTTCTCCTTTGACATTTTTTCATACACATATTTTACTCCAACAATCCAACGTCCATGCATGTCACACGTCCATGCATGTCACACAGGGCACATGACTTCAGACTTAGGTCCACTACATGATCATCATATACAACCGGTGGACAAAAATTGCATAGCCAAAGGATAGATTAAGTATCCCTTTTAAGAAAAAATGTTCCCTGTTCATTTCACACCACTTCTGCCTGTGTCGGAAGCAAATGCCGGTGCATCCTTACACCCACCACTGACAATTCAACTATGAAAAAGTGCTGTTCTCGATACGAGAAGAATGTCATATTCGCATCGTGCGAAATCAATTTTTCAAGTCGGTGAGTGAGAAATTGGAAGCCCTATGAAGGACAAATTGACCAAATTTGCCTATGACTATTCAGTCCTCCAGCATCATACCACTGACCCCATTCTGCAAACCTCACCAGCAGCCATGAGTGAGGTATCATTTTTCAATCATTTTGACATCCGGATTTCGAGTAATGCCTTGATGGCATGATGTCTCAGTATCCAACTGGCAATCTTGAGGTGAACAATGATCACAAGAGGGTAAGGAGTCATGACATTGATCCCTGGCAACCAACCGGGCTTTTGTCAGGCAAGTTTGTGTTATGGACTGCATGGGTTGATTCGGTTTCAACCTTAACCTTGGCCAGGCTGTCCATTCTACCTCGTTGCCACTGCAAGCACGGCTCCCCGCCACAATCCAAGCTGTATCCTGAAAAAAGCTGAGGCCGGGGGTGTTTTTCGGTATGCAGCATGCAGAATTGATGGCAGGTTGGTGGTCCAATAGTTTCTACACTAGCGTGAGATGCCCAGTTGATCTATGACAACAATGAACTTGTTTATTTTTCTCTCCCACCCCCCAGAAAAATTAACATAGCACCTGAAAAAAAAAAGCTTTGAAGACTGAAGACTACTTTCCTCTTGTGTTGCCAGCTTGACTTCATCCAAATGCGGTTTTCATGGGATGTTTGTGCAGATTTGATGCTACAGCTTGCCAGGTGCCGCGGTGCCGCCATACTGCGTTCCCCTTTTTTTCCATCTCGGATCTCTGTGGCTTGAAGGCCTTCAAGCTGCTGGACATCTCTACAAAACATCCAATTTATCAAGTGATACTTTTAAAGCAGAAAATCCACTTAGACTTCAAATCTAAGAGCATAGATGAGCAACTTGAGTCTTGCACAAATAGCATGTGATTCCTTACAATCCCTGTAGGTTGTTCCATGCATCTTTTACCAGGCCTGGCAGCTCCTCAAGGCTGATCTCAGCGCTACAACAGCTAGCAAACCACTGTGCCAAGAGAGGCCTGGTTTAACACCAAGAGTAGCAATGAAAAGGTAATGATTTTTGAACAACTTTACAGGGGACTGTCCTTCTCTCCTGAGGATTCTCGTCTCATACCGATTGATGGACATGTTCATCTTGAAAGTCAATTCTCTCAACTGCATACTTCAACAAAACATCAACTTAGTGGTTTCTGCAAGAGCATATCAGACATGGAAGGGAGATGAAAGATGTTTGAAAGAAGCATGTCTTTTGCCTGTGAACATCAGAGATGCCCAAATCTGCAAAGAGGAGAGGATCCAGCATTTTGGCATTGGAGTCTTTGTCCTGTCCAGCTTATTTTGGAACAACTGATGGGTCCAAGACACTTCAAAAAAGTATTCAAACATCATGTCAAGTCAGCATCTCTTATCAACCTGTAGAACTCTATATGACGTATCAACATGGATGTGAAGTATATATACCTGAGCCACATGTTGGACCATCTGAATTTCCATATCCAGATTTATTTCAACCAAAGTGCCACCAAGGTATAGGTCTGCACAATCTGGGCTACCGTATCATAGCCTCCGGAGATTGGGGCGACAGGGAGGAGGTCATTGGACCCAACAAGTTGCTTGTGACGCAATTTTCTTGGCAGAATTTGTTTGGAACACCTGTTCACCTGGAAAAAAATGTTTTCTCTGTTTGGAGCACAAACATGGCAGTTGTTTGCAAACAACAATCTGCCAGCATTGGGAATCACTTCAACTGGTTGTTTCACCAAAAAATCAGCATAAATCAACCAAGGGACATTCCTCAACAGTTGCCAAATAACAAAGCATGCCACCAGAAGGATCGATGCTTTCCTCAGTCCCACACAGTAAAAAGCTGAAGAACGAAATATCTGACAGCAGAGTATTGATCGAATCGGCAAAAAACACAAAATTTGAAGTTTGAGTCAGAGTTTCACTGTCACATTGGACATAAGATGAAGTGCTTTCAATTCAAAATGCTGACATTATTATACATGATCCCACAACCTTGAAATATCGGCAAGGGACCAGCCAATCTGCAAACGGCATTTGGCGCAAATCAGGAGCTGCCAATGGCATCGTTGGGACAGAGTCTTGAAAGCCTGAGAAGCACCCAAAATGATGTTTATTGATTGAAAAGATTTGAAAAGCAAGTCACCAAGAAATCAAGGATGTATATTGCGAGAACCAGAAAAGGCATGAAAAAATCATCCCTTCCAAAAGGTTTCTATGACGCTTGCACCAGCGCTTCTCCCGCAAAAATGTTGCCAGTAGATTCACCAAGTCACCCTCTGCCAATGTCATTGCAGCAGGCACCTGCTACTCAGCTACTCTAGGCAAATATGGCGGGACCATTGTTTGATGATTGGAATACCAAGCATTTTTGAATTCTAAACAATCGATCTCAATGAAATCGAGGTGGAGATTGACCAGAAGCCAACCCACATTTTGATTTCCCACTGGGAATACTTGCCGGAATACTTGCCAAAGCGAAGATGGTAAAACAGCTTTGACCTAGACAGACTTAACATCGAGGCGGCAAGGTCTTCGCACCATGCCCTTCCCCAGAGTCCCAGAATGTCAACATCTTGGTAGCGCACCTTGGACAACGGGACTTCATCACCAGCTTCTTTGAACCTTGGGATCGCTAACACCATGACGTTCTATCTAGCTGCACCGTCAGGATCTGCTGGAGTGAAATGCATACTAGCCACTGGTCGTCAGCAACAATTTCTTCGGCGACGCGATTCTCCGTTCTGGTGCACACCCTACCTTGGCCGGTCTTTCAACATGGCAAACACTGTGGCCGATGGATGAGTTTGGAGTTTCCTTTCAAAACAAACAGATGGAAAGTGCCAGAAATCCTATAAGCTCTATCAATCTATATCGGCTATAGGCTATAGCGCTATATATCAATCAACAATGTGGCTGCACTGTGTCACCCTAAGCACTGGAAACATATTTTGAATCCCAAAGTCATTTAGCCATGGCAATGTCTCTAACGATGGCACACCATTTGAGGCCACCACTTCCCTTCCATTCCTTTATTCGGTCCAGTAGTTTCTCAAGCATTGCCAGCTCCTGCGCCAACATGGTGTAAAGCAGATGGATTTGGAAAACCTTATCCAAAATGATGAGATGCTTCGGGCATGTCAGCAGCAACAGGAGATGCATCCAAGAGGTAAGTGATTTTGTCTGCAATCTCACCGAGAAAAACACTCCTCCGTTTGTAGTTTCTTGTCTGCCGATTGTAGCTCTTGCACCACACCTCGCGTTCACAAGTCCACCAGGGCAAAACGTGAGCAGTCAACATGTGGCGAAAAAACCCGACATGTATCTCAGATTGGGAATTTGGGGCCACCACCGCAGTCACGCAAATTCACTTAAAATAAGATGTGTTGCTTTGCAAACAAGATGCTATCCATGAGTCGTTCCAACATCTCCTGATCAGGACTGATGTCTGCAAAGCATCAAGAAAATGACACACCAGTAAAAGCCAGCCACCTTTTATTTGTTGATTGCGGTGTGTCATGTTCTGGTTCCAGAACACTGTCTGTTGGGGGAGCCCCCCAAGCACGAGAAATTTGTGTCGTTCCACAAGAGCAGTGTGGAGTGGTGACCCTTTGTGACCTACCCGGCCCCCAGAGCCGCTCCACCACTGTTTAAAAAGGAACGGGATCAAAAGGAAAAGGATCAATCCAAGTCTTTCCCTCCCATGACAGCGCCACCGGCTGCCGCAGGGAGGGGCCAACGTGTTCTGGATCCAGGACCCACCCTTCCCCAAAGAAGGTCACAGGTGGGTGTCCATGTTGTCTTGCCACAGGGCAGTATCGCCAGCTTCCAAAATTTTTGGAATCAGAGCCAGTTTATGAAAATAAGGCGTGAGATCTACTCTCAGAGCAGGATCAAAGCCTTGAGGATTAGGATGCGTCAGCTCATCAGCCCATTGATTGTCATCACGACGTGAGTGGGCAGGAGCCAGCATGTGCCCAGCTTGGTAAAGTTGGTAGACGAGCTCCATGAGGATCACTGCCGTCGGAATCTTCCTGGTAGCATTGTTGAGAATGGAATAGACATTGCCTTGATTGTCACTCACCAGCGGGATGTGAAGTCTACAGGATGTTGAAGGATTCTGCGCCATCAGCAGCAGTGCCAAGAACAGAGTGCCATAGAGCTCCAGGGCCGCAATTCTCTTCTGAGGGTCATTCTTTTTGAAAGCCCAAGGGTGGTGTTCTTGGCAAACTTTGTACTGGAACCACAGTACTTTGTCCTTAGATGGTTCCGGACTGTCTGTGAGCCATCCTCCTATCCAGGAGTCCCCTGCTTTCTCCGCACTAGCATCACTAGCACCAGTCCATGAAGACCATGGTGAAAAGGGCGACATCTGAGGAAACTGTTTAGAGAAAAGCTGGGAAAGCAGAACTGCTAGGCACCGGACCAACTTCCCCGGCACCCCAGCCGTTTTCACTGCAGACTTCCAAGCCCAGAAAGGCTGCAAGAAAGGCTTCGCCATTGGGCACGTGGCCGTGGCCCATTGGATTTTTCCTAAAGCTTTCTCAATGGCCTTGAGGGAGAAGGCCTTCCCTTCCTCCAGCTCCTTGAGCAGTGCCAAGACTGCCACATGTTTTTCCTTGGCCATTTGAACAAATGGACCAGATGGGTTTATAACAAACCCCAACCATGTATTGATCTCAGAGAGGACCGTCTTCTTCCAACTAAGCGGGGTCCCCAAGGCTAGGAGAACCCCCAGCAGTGCAGGTGTCAACCATGATGCGTTGGATGCTCTAAGAACCCAACAGAAGTCATCCACAAAGACAAATCCCCAGTCCACTTCAGGAAACAATGCATAGAGGATTCGAAGCAGCAGGGCAGCCATCCTGCCCCAATACAATTGAGCACTGGCTACGCCATAAGCGCCCACTTTGTTGACCCACCACTGTTGGTCAATCTGTGCGACTTGGTACTTCCAACCGGATCTGAGAATTTTGATTCTGCTGTGGGCCTTGGATACATCTGCTTTCAGCAGCAAGAAAGTAGAATCTTTGTTGGGCCAGTGCCACACACTCCCTTTTGACATGGGGTCAACGCCATCGGCAGTCGCCCCTTGTCCCTGGGGAGCAATGCCTGAGGTACCATGGACACAGTCCATCACTGTGGGTGCTGTTGTCTTCTCTGTGCTGTTCTGCTGGATGTGGGCATTTGCCCCACCAAAGCTACCATCATATATGATACGAATTTTGTCTCCTTCATCAATGGCCGCCATAGGCCCAGGGCAGAGTTCACTAGGGAGACACCCACATCTGTTTGCTGCCTCCTGCTTGGTGAAAGGGCCTTCCACTTTTTCTTCAACAAATGTCTCTTTGATGGAGTCTGAGAAGGCTTCAGCTGAATCATAGTTGTGGCGGCCTGTAGGTGAAGGGAGGTCTTCCCAATCATCTGGACTTCCTCTGAATTCTTCCTTCGTGGGCCACACTCCCAGGGATGGTTCATCCACCCCAATCGGAACCCCCTCCTGGAGTGTGAGTGGGTAGAGAGGTCCAGCATGGGCAGGGTCAACCTCTGCCCACCACCACTGTTCCGTGTTGCATCGCCATGCAACCAGCTTGGCATAGACCTCCTCAAAGGGACGAAGCTCCTCAAAGGGGAAGGAAATCCTCTCATCACACATGGCTCGGAACCGGAGCTGCTCCTTGGAATCCACCACATCTGCCACAGGCAAGTCCATCACAGGAACCGGGGTGTGGCTAATGAAGTGCTTTGCTGCCAACAGGGTTCCAACTTCCCGCCAAATCAAACGCCACTCCTCCACCGAGGTTGGCTTCGGCAGCTGCATCTGTTCCAGGAAGTCCAAAGTCTCCTTCTGGATCTTCTTCCTTTCAACAATGCGATCTTGGGCTCCTTGTGCTCCACCACGTTGTCCCCGGCTGTGTCTCTTCACGGCAATGGGGAGGTTCTCCCAGGCGTACCAAAGCTGTTTTAGGGAGAATTGATGGCCATAGATTCCTAGCAGAGTAGGCAAAGTCCAGGTCTGGACTTCCTTCTCCCAACAGATCCCGACACCGCCATCGGCAAACGCAGGTTCATAGGCGAAGAAGCTGCCCTTCAGGTAGGACCAGTAGGGGCGCAAACCCAGACGTCTGTGGTCCTCAAGCTCCTCATCAGTGTACATGTGGAACTCCACAAAATTGGATCCTTGATCCCTGGGGTGTGTGCGGCGTTCCAAGGCCTGCGCAGCTTCCCAAGTTGGTTGGGGTAGCTTGGACCAAGTTGGAACATCTGTGGACTCATATCTCCTCCACCTGCCAGCGTGCAGCCGGATCTCGCCATCGCACATGTTGATCATATGGTGGAGAAGGGCCACCTTGGCCTCAGGAGATCCTGGCTCCAATCTTTTGGCTTCCATGGAAAATGACTTGTCTGGGACAGCTGTTGCCACATGCATGTCCAGCTGGCATTGGGGCACCTCGGTCAAAAGCTTGCCAGGGTAAGTGTGTTGTCGAAGCTCTGCAATCATGTGCTTCGCCTTGACATACTCCCCAATGGCATTGGACTGATCCAGCTCTGGTACTCACGGTTCTTGGCCTTAGCCGTGTCCAGGTCCACCATGCTCCGGTTGAGCGCCTCCCATGCACTCTGGTTGGACCCTGATCCCTCCAAGAACTTCCTCTTCAGCACCTCCTTGAACTTTACCAAATCCAGATGCCTCAATGCCTCCGCCCCCTGCGGGTCCTCCACTGACATAGCGCCACTCTGCATGTCATGCAGGATATCCGCATTGTCCTGCACCACCTTCAGCATCTCCGCCTCTGGTCGCTTTGGGTGGAAAGCTTCCTCTGGTGGGACATCTGCCCCAGTCAACTTGCCTGCCAAGGCCATGGCTGCTGCAGCATCCGGGTGAAAGACCAGAGCAGCCTGTTCTTTCTTACAGTCCTTAGAGCTCTGAGGCCGGACGGAGCTTCAGATGGGAAAGTCTCAGCATCAACGCTTCAGTACCTCGGTGCGAAGTTGGAGCCTGTCCTTGCTCTGCAGAAAGTCCGACAAGCTGGTCTCGGCATGGTCAGCTGGGCACAATGGGGCTTCTGCCAACATCCCAATATCCACCGCATGCCTCAGTTTGAAGTCCTTGTCCGATTTGGATGAGACATCGCCGCTGGCAGACGCTGCATCCCATCTCGCACCCAAGTGATGCCATTCCCAGTCATGAACAGCAGCCAATTGCCTGTGGGGTGGTCCATGTTCACCAAGTGCTTGGTCTTCTTGATGGGGAGTACCTTCTGTCCACAGACACACATCTTCTCCTTGGAGGGGTCCCATTGTGTGGCCCAGTCCGTAAAGCATTCAGGGCATTGTCGGCTCAGGCTGAGTGTTCTCCCTCAAGGAATCACTGCCCACCCCTGGACGGGAGCGGCCTGCCACATGTGGTTGCTTCATGACCTCATCGTGGACCTTCTGCGCCTTCATTGCCACATAGGCCTTCACCACACGTCCAAAGCTCACGGCTGGGATGCTCTCCGAGTCGCAAAACTTGACAAACAAGTCGAAGATCTCCTCAGTGCTCAACTTGTCCACCATCAGTTTGATGTCCTTGGTCACCGCCTCCATGGAAAAAGGGACCTCTGCCAAGATGAAGGTAGGGGATGAGGTGCCCCTGCCAAAGACTTTCCATTTGTGTGTGGTCTGCTCCACGACCATGTCATCCATAGGTGCCGCATCCGCAGAGGGGACCGCCGCAGCGGAAGCCACGCCCTCCGGCCGGGAGGGGGCTTCAACGCCATCGGCAGTCGACCCCAACTTCATCTTCTCCATAGTTGCCATCATCTTGTCAATGGAGTCCTGCAGATTGGGAGCTGGACCCTCAAGATCGATGACATGCTTGCCCTGCAAAAAGTGGGTAGCAGCATTGTCGGTATCTTCCACCATCTCTGTCACCATCTCCCAATCCTGGGAGTCCAAAGTCCCTGTAGAGACATTGTCTTCCTTCAAGACGGCTTCCACATGTTGAAAAGAGTCCATGCTGCCCGAAGCCAAAGTGGTTGGTGCCTCCACAGGCATCGGCCCCTGAGTCTCCTCAGGAATGATGCGATCAAAGCTCACTGGTGCACCAGACATGGCGGTAGCACGAATCGAGGGGGTAGGTAAAAATATACCTTTCAGATTTTCTCACTTGCGTGACAAAAGCTCTTGAGCCAAAATGGCAGTGCCATTTTGGCTGTGAATGTTTGCACACATAATCCTTGCAAGTGCAAGCACAGCAAGTTCTAAATTAAAAGTGAGGTAGATTCCCGGTGATGTTGAGCATCATTTTGCCACAGTAAAAACACCGTCCAAAACAAAGGATCCACAGCATCCGTCCTTTGGATCTTGGCAACTGTGTTCATCTTGTACACCACCTGTGCGGACCCAAAGCTTGCAGTCCGTTTTGGGAAAGCACTTCAAAATTGCAAAATTGGTTGGACGTGATCACGTTGATTTTCGAAAAAAAATTGAGCAGGTCACACTGCAATTGTCACTTGTGAAACATATATAAATAACAAACCCTGATTCTCTGCTTTCACCTTTTTACCTTTCCAAGGTGACCAAACATTAATCCGATGGGCCAAGCCAGTCTTCTTCCGACAGAACGATCACCGCCGAGAGGAAGTTGATGAGGCTTTGGACTTTAAACTCCGACAATCGTTGCGATGCCACTTGGATCATGTCCTGCGGATGGGGATGATCCCATTGTTGGCTAAATTGCAAGCTTTCACCAATCATAGCAACCCTGAAATGGTAAACCCCTATACAAAGCACCTTCTAAAAGGTGAGGTCACTAGGTCTATCACGATCATTTGGGCAAATTGATGATTATCGCGCGCAACTTGCGGAAGGAGAGCGAAGATGAATCCTTCAGTCCCTTAGTCCAATCATCGATCCCAGAACATCCTCACTCCAAAACGTAAAACGTTTCTACCGATACGCTTCAAGGGGATATCCTTATGTTTAGATACAGTATGACATCTTTGCTACATGGGTCAGAAGATTTTTGTCTACATAAGGCTGGGTGGTACATCTAAGATGCATGATGATACGTGAGATACGCAGGCTGAATTTGCATGTCGTCAAGTCTTCATCGGTTTAATCTGTACCACCATGTCTGAACTCGCGCTCCTGAAAAAGTTCCGCATCATGCCAGCATATACGCGCAAATGCCCAGCACACAGCACTCAGCTGATCTTCACTGTAGCGCCAGAGACGGCCGCCCTTGCATTCCTTTGGCACATGTAAAGAAATCTCCATGATCCAGAGTCATCGGGAAACATCCATCAATCATCTTCCCAATGTTGCATTGTTCTGCCTGTTTGATTGACATAACTTACCAACTGAACATATCAACTTTGGAGCATTGAGAAACCTGCAGCCAAGAGTCACGAGCCAAGGCATGCCAGGCCGAATCCTCTCGGACACCCAAAGCAGCCAAAGACCATGCGCAGTTGGCCACATATTGCACCTTTGAGGCAAGGTCGTGTCAACATGTCTTTATCCTCATAGAACTGGTTTCCAGTGCAAACTACAAAGAAGCGTGCAGATTTGTAACTTGCAATACGATAGGACCTAGAAGCTTCTTTTAAATTTTAAACAAACATGACCCTACCTCAAGATAATTCTGCAAATCTTGGCGTATTGTTTGCCATCATAAAGCCATGCTTGTCGAAAGTCCGAGTTCAACCAGAATATCACATTGAGACGAAAAGACAAGGCATAATGCACCGGCCTCAAAGACGCTGGCATGTCTCGCGATGAAGTCCTGGTTTCAATGAGATTTAAGGTCTGAAGCTTTCCGAAATCTGCCACAACCAGCGGTCCGAAAGCTCCGCGAAAAGCTGCTCATGTTGCACCTGCACAGCGATAGTAGAAAACGAGAAGAAAACCCTTGCAAACTCAAAACCGAAAAATCGAAAAACCCTTGCAAAAGGCTGTACTTATCTCATTTGCCTTGGCCACAGCATAGGCCCAGCACATCTGTGATGCCATCTCTGCACTGTAACGCTTCACATAGCGAGAAGCTACCTGAAACTCGGGTAGAAAACCATTTTGCAGCATTAAGACACCTCATTGTTGTCATTTTTTGTCTACCTTTCATCACTGAATTTAGCTGCTGAAGCTAAGGTTGCCACAGTGTGGGTTGCGAGTTGATGGAAAAGTTCCTTGGAGATGCAGGGAATCGAGGCTGGAAACTCAAATCATCAGCGCGCAACCAAAGGGTAGTCCCTTGAATGGATGAAGAATAATGAAGCATACCTAGTTTGAGTTGAATGGGTGTTGCTGAAATTGTTTGCGAAGCTTTTACGTGATCTCAACAATTTCTTGCTGGTTTTTAACTGATCTTACTGGTTTTCCTTGAAGATCCAGATGAATCTTTCTTGTGTCCTTCCTATTCACGTCATGAGATATTCTGAAACTTCCTGTGATACTGTGACCATGATCCCCCTTTTTGACTGCCACCAAAACCTTCACCAAAGTTTTAAAGACGAGCAATGACTTTGCTAAAAAGGCTCATGATCCACGTGATTGGCACATGCTTGTGCCCAGCAGAGGTTGGTGACATCAAAATCAGCAAAGTCAGAGATCAACAGCCTCGAGCGCTTGGAAATTGCTGCAAAGAGTTCTGGATCTGAAATCTTCTGTCGAGCCTCAGTACTGAAACATGTGCAAAGACAACCTTTAAGGACGAGGAAAAAAAAACGTTGGCCAAGAGGGTTCCCTTTTGAAAGGACCTTCTTTAGATTCTGTAGACTCTGTTGATTAGTCCTATTGTGTCCAAATCAATACCCTTCTACCGACCACCTCTACCTCACCTGGGAAAGACTTCAACTTCTCCAAGAAGCAAAAGCCACAGCAATGTTTGCCAAGCATTGAGGTGTCAAGTCCTGCAAACATATAAGAGGTGGCTTGTATTTGCTGGGAAGGAACATGAAGCAATGATGGATCTTGCATTGCAAATCTGGAGGGCTGCTGTGATCTCAAGCATGATACGTTTGGACTTTGGACCTATCCCGTTGTGATCTCGTTTTGTAGATAAAACAGTAGTACGCGACATGTTCCTATAAACCGGCCAAAACTACTCTTCAATGCCGTTGCTCATCTATGGACCATCAGCACCTGTATGCTATAATTTTGTGGAGACGCATATCAACAGTTGGGACTCCTGCATCTTTCGCAAGCTGCAACTGGCTATCTCCGCATACATGGCACGATGACCCTGCTGCGCAACACCAAAGGCCCAGGAGATCCTCAGTTTGGAAAGCCGTTGCCAGCGAGCTCACTGCACCATTTGGGAAAGTTTTGTCAGAAGACCAGGGAGGGGAGGGAGCAAATCACTTCCTAAAGATGACACTGAAACATCATTATTTGCTGTGGTTAAAAAGTCCTTTCATGCATGTGCTCTATTTATAGAAGGAGTGAGAGTGGGAGAGCGGTCTTCTGGGATAACATGCAACCATTTTGACATGTACCCGTCCGCAAAACTGCAAGTTGCTATGAAAGCAGCTGCAAAAGCCACAAAACAACAATTCTGGCTGCAAATAGGAAACATGGAGAGTCACTGTCACTTCATTTGCAAATTTTGCAAGTTCCAATGCATGGATTTTGCCAAGCATCATGGACAACTCAACATGTCGCGCTGTTGCAGCCTCCGGAGGCAAGACAAGGTTGTAAGGACTGACAACTAAAGGGGAGATGCATTCTATCAAGCTGATCATGAGAAGCCATCGTACTCATGCAAATGACTAAATCAGCTCATCCCTTTTGATTCCTCGTGCTTCAAAAAGGAATCAATCTGAAATGGCCACCTGCTTCAGCACCACATTAGCCATCTCTTGCCAAAAGTCCAATGCTTCCTCTATGAAGTCCAATTTGGCAAATGCCCAACCTCAGATCTGGTTGAAACTCAGCTGTTGATTTCATTCAGGTGCCTCCCAATGAAGCTGGACGAGCCACAGATTTTGGCAACATCCGTGGAACTGAAATCGGCCGCCTCCACAAGGAAACCAACATCACTGATGGACATCAAATATGGATGCTTTTCCTGTTGATTCAAAGGAGGCGAACATATGAGGTTGATAATGTTTGGTTTCAAGGTCGAACATACCTGCCACTGTCAAGACCATTGAAAGACGTTGTTGAAAAATGGCCTTCTCAGTTGAGGCACGAGCCAGTTCTGGCAAGATACTTTCCTGCAGACAAAACGCATCTAACTTCACATGAGCGATATTGTACTCAAGGGCAACAAACCACAGCAAAACATATAGAAGTATGAAGCTCTACACTAGAATTGCAGATTGTTTCTCATGTTGGCCTATGTCCATGCCTTTGCTTACCTCTTCTCTCCAAGCTTCATGTTGGAATTCTATTTAGGGAAGGGTGTTTTTTTACCAAGATGCACATTCGCTGCAGCAAGCCCCGGCAGTCGCCCGATTCCACTCCCCTAAAGTCCTTATTCCACGCCATTTTGGCAAGGGCATATGCGACCATGGAAAGACCACGAGGCTCCTGCAGCAGCTGCTGCTACAGCATCGCATCAACGGGGTGTTCTCACTCCCCAACATCGACCCGTGACCCGTCCAAACGTGGTACAGCATCGTTAAGGCGATCCAATAATGCTAACCAGCTTGGATTGGGAGCCATTGCAGAGAGGGACCTCCCAGAAATCCATTGACGTGGAGTCTGCAGAGAACACGGTGGCTTTCTGGGTGTGAAAAAGAACATTGGAAAGGGTGATCAGCTGACCTTTCCAAAAACTTCCTCAAATGACATTTCATCCCAAAACTGATGGTGTTATCAAATGCCATTGAATGTTTTCCCTTTTCGTTTGGAAACATGCGCCTGTCATCCACCACCTTGGCAGCAGTGCATACTGCAATGACCAGATTTCCTTCGTCGAATCTTGGTAAGCCATCCTTGAGGCAGTCAAACGACTCCAGTATCCAAAATCATGGCAAGAAAAACAAGACCGGCCTATGAATCACAGGAACATTGTGTAGATGAAGAGATTTGCGGCATGAAATCACTTTGAAAACGATATAGTACTACAAAGTACTTTGTCTTTGGTCATGAATGGCTTTCCAACAATGCATTCAATTTTCAATGTTTGACGGTCCTTGACAATGCTCAGGAGCTCTGAAACATCTGCATCACGGATCCTGTGGGTTTCAATGTGGGGCCTTCAAAATCCTCCAACCTCCCATGACTCCAACCTCTTGTCGAAACTGCTGGCATCAGCTCCCCTTCCCAGCACTGATGAAAAGATGGGTGGAAGCTGCGACCGGGCTTTGGGACGAAAACCTCGAAGTCGTCGAGTGGAAAGCAGACGAAGTTAAGGAAAGACTATGTGAGATCAAATGATGTAAATAGAAAATGATACACGGTAAATGTGAAAGCATTCCCAGGACAAGGAAAAAATGTGATAAAACCTTCAACATGCTTTGACTAGCCAGTGTCAGGCGAGATGCTGCCATACCAAGAGCTGGAGGAGGCTACACTTCCTCCTAGAATTTGGATGGGACATTTAAATTTGTTGAGCAGTCAACCTTGATAACATGTCAGCTTTTAATAGCCAAGTATCTGGTGTCCATTCCCCAAAATCTGACCAAAACAAAACATGAAACGTTTTCTCAGCGCTTCCGTTTTAGCGACAAAGTCCTGCAGTGACTTCACCCTCGAGTGGTTGGCTCTCAGCTTTGTAAAAGGATTGCATGTGCAAGGCATGGAAAACGACGGAAAACTACAATGGCACTTGGGGGCCACAAGACCAAAGAGATCCTCCATCACCATGCTTATAAGATTGACAAAGAAATGTTCCAAAATATATGACGCAATTCGTGCTCTGATTGTGCAATGTTTGAAATGCATAGAAGTGCGGTGAAATACATTTAGTTCTCAAAGGCTGAAAGTATTTTGACTTCAAATCACTTCTTGTGCCATGTTGTAGAATGATGTATGCGGCGTTGTGATGTTTCGCATTTTTGAACTGGAGTGCTGCAGAGGTCAGAGTCTCCAGCGTTGAAAGAAGAGTCTCACTGGAAATTTTTATCATCCTCATCGTCGTCGTCATCATCATCATCATCATCATTATCATCATCATCATCATCATCATCATCATCATCATCATGACGTGTTGGAAAACATGCCAGTCATGTCATCATCCATCAAACCGCACTCCGTGGCAGCCAATGAACAGCACTCCTGATAGACACCCTCAGAGTCAGAGTTTCTGGATCCGTCATCATCATACGGAGATGATCCGTCCTGCAAACACATTTTGGGCACCAACAAAACAGCAGTCACGGACTCAAACAGGCTTGAACTGAATCTGCACACAATCTCTCCTCATAGTGTGAACTGTCAGATGCGTGGTCATAATAGTGTGAGTTGCTTGATCCATCGTCATAATAGTCTGAGCTGCTGGATCCATCGTCATAGGGTGAGCTACCCGATCCGTCGTCGTAGTGTGAGCTACCCGATCCACCGTCATAGTGTGAGCTACCCGATCCACCGTCATAATAGTGTGAGCTGCTGGATCCATCGTCATAGTGTGAGCTACCCGATCCGCCGTAGTTGTCTGAAGACGACCCATGATCGTAGACGGAGCCTCCATGATAGTCAGGGTTGATTCCGGAGCCGTCATAGCTTGATGAAGATCCACCATGATAGATGGATCCGTCATCATAGCCTGGGGGGCTTATATTGGAACCGTCATAGCTCGACAAAGATCCATCATGGTAGCTCGGGTTGATACCGGATCCATCATAACTTGAAGAAGGTCCGTCATCATAGGTAGACCCTGAGATTCCGCCCATCTCCTGTCCGGAGCACAAAAAAACAAAAAAGTTCTTAGGATGACCCTGCGATGCCAGAAAGCAATAGAAATCAAGCATACAATTAGATCATCGATCAATGCGTTTGCACTACTCCCCCTAGCACGGTCCTCGGTGCTGTGGGAACTGCCATGGTAACCATGGTTGTAACCATGGTAGTCACTTCCATCACTCCCATCAGGCCATGAAGCCTGCTGAAGAGATCGAAAGTAAACATCTGGACAGGTGGGATTGAGACTGACAAAAAAGAAAGGATGGTCAGCATCGATGTGCTGTTGTGCTTGAAGGGTCCGCATCATGATAGCTACTTCTAGATGCAGGACTGTGTGGCTCCATTGCCAAAGGATTCAAAACAATCATGGCTTTAGTGGTTGTTTCTTGCCACAACTGGAGCTAAAATCTGGCACATGCCGTTCATTGAACCCTCAAGAATCAAATCTCAGATTCTAGCTTCAAATCAGTGGAACTCTGCTCAAGCAGCTGGAATTTGATGTAGATCCGAGAGGATCCGAGGAATTTGTCCCTAAAAGGTCTGCCAATCCCTTCCCTGATTTGAAGTAACGCTTTGCCAGTCCTCGTGGTAGCTGCCACTGCTATGCCAGTCCTACAAGGCCAGCCGGTTACAACTTCTAGCTATTGGTCTGTCAGAGGTTTTGAAACCACGGCAATGGAGGCAGCAGCAGTAACATTTATCTTACCCCAAGTGGCTATCTCCTAAGAAGTACTGATGGTGTTCCTATCATCCATGCTGACCCTGATGCAGGTTTCAAAGCTTTGGGGAAGGTGACAGGGTGACTTAACGCACATGGAATGCAGTCACTTGTACACAACAGGGAGATATGGGGGACATGGGGACATTTGGGAAGCTTAGATGGTAGACCTGCGCTCGACAGCTGAGCGCCAATGCCACAATCAGCCGCTTCATCGCAGAGTTAGTCCGCTTTGTGACACGTCCAGCGCTCTTGGAAACGTCAAGAGCACTGGGCCTCTGATCCCAACCCAAAAAATGGTTCAAAGGTAGAATGCTAGAAGTGCTTGAAGCCGGAATGAAGTTCCGAAAATGTTTCGCTAGGCTCTTTGATGGAGATCTGTACAATGAAACACTTGGCTGTACTGCTGTGAGATGCTGCAAGTAGTAGAGGTAGCTTAAAAGTCACGGCTCTGGTCCTTTTCATGGCACTTTGCAACAGAACCAAGATGCGATCCGGGAGCAAACATGCGCATGTGCGAGAGGGTGGGAATGACAAATTCTACTTCCTGCTCTCTAGTCATGTCCTCATGGTTGTGAAGGCAATTGTGCAAATCAGGAATAAATGAGAGCTGGGACAGTTAAAGTTTGCATCCAAGGGGGGTCAAGTGCTGGCAATTGATACTTGATTAAAGTCTTGGAGAACCGAAGATCCAGGTGTCAAAAAAAAACAGGCTGTTGGAGCCATCATTTATCATTTCACACCGATTTTCTTGTGCTCCCGTGCTTTACCCTCTTTTTTCGCATGAGTATGAGCTGTGCCTCTAAAAGTGCCTTGGCAATCTAGGCCATTTTGAGCTTCAAATTTGATAAGTTATTCCTATGGAGGGCTAGATCTATAGATTCCAAATACATCTCCGGCTCCCGGCCCAGGTTGCCAGAGTCTCTCACGAGTCTCATGCTCATAAAGAGGTTTTCACATGTTTTCACCCTTTTTGGCCCGTACGGCCGAAGGTTAGAAAAGGTGCCACGCAAAACAATGAGAGTTCGCCAGGGGATTCCTTTTTGAACCTCACTCTTGTCATCATTAAAAAATGAAACGAGCGCTTGCCATAACGGTTTCTACGGAATCCACAGCATTTCTGCAAAACGGCGCTGCTGTGCCCTAATGAAATTTTGCACAATGGAACTGCAGCAAGAACAACCTTTTACTTTTTGGGGTGAGGGAGATGCGGCTACTCTTTGAGGCAAGAGTACGTGCGCTACACGCCTGCTCATCATCAGCATCAAATGAATCAATCGTATTTTCCCAACATTTGTCTATCATACATTATTTAGATTATTTAGATAAATCATACAGGAACGTTTGGTGATCTCCCCATTGGGGATTCAAAGGCCCGTATAATGTAGTAGCGATATTTAGTTGATCCCCCTTCACAGCGAAGAGATGTCACCAGCTCAAGAAAGGGCATATCAAAAGAAGCTTTCCGTCCTCTAAGTCATATGGCAAAGGAATTGAAGGATGCTGATCTTGCTACAACGTCCCTTCTACCGAATTTGCAGACCTCCAGAAGCAAAAGAGATTCCAGATTCAGTCGGTCTACAGGGCCAGCAAGCGGGAGGCTGCATTGAATTATTTGGCTTTCTTTCCTTGCGCCTCAGTTACAGCACCCGGGATTCACTTCAATCCAAAGCCATGAAGAAGCAAAGCCATACCACGATCTTACAAATATCTTCAGATTGTGTGGTGTGTAATTTGAGAGCTAATATATAGCCTATCAATGACATAAATTTACCAAGAACCTGCTGAGCTTGGTGCCGAATGAGTGAAGTGCACCTAAGCAGTGTGGATTAATTAGCCGCGCATTCTTGACTCAATGCTGGCCCCTTTTGACTCTTGTTTTCACAAGACTTGGCAGTTCAACGATTCAACAAGGTTCAACACTGTTGTGTGCTATAACGATGTGTCTAACAAAGAGAAACCTGATTTGAAAGAAAGCCACTGCTTTGTCTTCTCAGCCAAGAGCTCAACCCCACGGGCTCCCCCAAAGAAATGATGCAAATGCATCCATACGCACTTTTCCAACTTCATAAACCTCTTGGAGGTGTCAAAGAAATCAACATTTCCACATCTAACCTACGGGCTATTCGGTTCACCTCCTTCAGAGGTGAAACCAAACTCGTCAAATCTCCTCAGACCTAGGCTTTAAGAAGCCAAGTTTGAGGATTTCAGGACTTCAATTGGATTGTTGAATCATGAGGTAACTCGGTGACTCCACCTGTCTTGGTCTCTCGGATTCACGTCCATCCCTTCTTTCGCACCCGGTCTCTCCGAGTGCTATATGCTTTGAAATCCCTGTGATAGGTGGAATTCATGGGAGCTGGTGCAGTATTGATCCTCTGCAAACAATCCCTGGGACGGAAATCTGATGATGTACTAATCATGGGATGCGCTTGATAGATCTCATGAGCCAAAGAAGTGGTATAGACAGACTTGGAGCCATCAGGACCAAGAGTTGCTGTTAGCTTTCCAACAGGTCCTAAACGTGCTCCCAAACGTTCCTCCACGGTTAAAGGTATACAAATTTCTTCATCATAAGTGCTATGACCTGCTGGTAGATTGGGCAAACTTTTGGGTGGCCCTGCACCAGTTTTGAAGACTTTTGCCATGTGACTATTTTGAATGTTGTCACCCAAAGGTTTCTTTGCAAAGTCCATGGTGTAGTTGCAACTGGATCGGTCCAATAATGGAGCCAAACGCAAGGGAACTCCCAAATATTTGGTACGGCGTTGACCAACATCGAAGATCTCTTGAAAACTCTCAGTTCGATCATTCTTGTCGATTTGTCGTCCCGTGTAGCTAGAGGCGGTCGTCGTTGTGTAGGTCAGCCTTAACAAGTCCTCCTTTGGTTGTGCCGCCACAGCAGCAGTTGATGCAAACACACCTTGGTCTGGTGACGCGGTCATTGTGCCCAACACTCCTTTCTACATGAAGTCCTTGAGCAAAGCTCTTGAGCCCCAAAAAAACAATCAGAGTCAAGATTCACATCCTGGATTGCAATTCAAGCCTTTTACCCTTAAGAAACAGAAAACTAACAAAGTGATAACAAAATGTGGATCCTATGATCCTGCACCTTGTGGATGACAACACCAATCAACGCCACCAAGAGGAGGGTGCCTCTGAAAGCCAACATTTTAGGGCTGCCACATAAAACGAATTCAGAACAAAGACAAAGAACACGTGGACAACAAGAACCATATCTGTTGTTCTGCAAACATGTGCTACACATGACCGATTGGTCTCCAGCCTAGGGCCGTTCCAAGGAGTAGACGAAAGTAGCCATGCATCACCTATCCCGAATTATCCGGACATCTCAGTGTCGACATCTCCCAGAACTCGGCGCTGAGATGTCGCTCAGCTCCAGGCGCAATACACAAAGAAAAAGAGGCCGCTCAACATCCACCATAGCACTGCGCCTGGGTCGTGATTCGAAAGGGTCAACACCAAACAAGCTGCAGATAGGTGTGCCAAAGAATCCCGGTATTTCAGTTCTCTCGCTTTGGCCCCCCAAAACAAAAATCTGGAGCCACCAAAAGACACCCCACTGAGCCCACCGTATGTTGTTTGAGCACATCTAGGGTCCACAGATAGGAGCTGCCTGCAACAGAACAACGGACTCAAGAGGCTGGTTGACAGCAAAAGGTAACAACTGAACATGTAATTAGTAATCTCCAAATTAACAACTAAACCTACCGATTTGTTCGCACCTCTGGGCTGGTGAACCGGCGGCATCTACAAATTCGTGGCTTTGTTGAAACCTGGCAGCACATCAAAGATGTGGGGAATATGGAGTCACTGATCACTCACCCGATCTTTGGGAGGACTAGCTCTAGTATCATGATCCACATTTTGGTTATTGCTATTATTCATAGCTGCAACCATTATTAAAATAGTACCAAAAAAAGAAAAAGACAGGACCCAACGGTGGACTCACTCACTTCCACTCCTTGACTTGCCTGGCAATCCTGGCATCTTTGACTTGCCACCTCTCGTTGATCCAACTGGTGAACTTCTCCTGAAACCAGAAAAAATTATGGGCATGTCGAAATGAATCAATATGGGTTTTGACTCGGCTGGTTCCCTACAAAAGATCTCGTAGTATAGATGTCTTTAGCGGTTTTTTCTGGCAAATATTTGGAGGTCACCACTTTTTTTGATCCAACCACTTCCATGATCGGGACCTCATCCCTTGGGATGTCATCTGGGGAGATCTTCTCGATGAAAACCTCAATGCTGCAAACGCGTTTCCAAGACATGGAGATGTCCGATTTATCCTGAAGTTCCTTCCAGAAAATCTTGGTCTTGGGTGCGATCTGTGGGCAAGGGCCGGGCAAGGGCCGACGAAAAGACATGTATTGCATACTATTATACTCTTGAATCGACTATCACAAGACTTTGCCAAAATCTTGTTGCTGCAACTGATCATTTACGCTTTTTGACAGTTCTTCCGCACATCCCTAAAACAATGGTTGTACAGTGGTTCATGTCATGATTTGGATGAAACCGATCTATCCTTCAAGGGCCCAGCATGAAATTCGGCCGCAGTGCCCTGAGCCAATGTCAGTACGTTGGCCTGGCGGCCAGTGTTGAAGTAAAACACTTTACGGCAATGTACTGTACTTCTCATTCATTCTTAGGGATATGTACATATTTCATGATGAATGTTACTTGAACATACTTGAATTTGAAATTGCAACCAAATCAATATATCCTGCCAAACATTCTACAGTGAACGTTTGCGGGACAAATTGAACCCTGCGGCCGTTGATAGCTGTGCGAAGCTGTTCATGTTGTTTGTGGACATGCTCCATGTTTTTTCTATTCACCAAAAACAGGACTTTCCATAGACAAAACTTGCAGTGTTCCAAAACCCTGCCTTCCGGCTTTCAGGACCTTCCACTACAGTGATGTCATACACCTCGCACATTCAACTGTCATTCTGTGTACGTTGGCATTAACCATCCACAGCTTACGAGGTGACGAGGGCCCGCACGTTCTCTAGCTGCATACCATTGATGGCACTCCTGTAGTGCTTAGAATGGCTGACAATGGACACCATAAATATAGCAGGAACAAAAATAACGGACACTTTTTCAGCCAAGTTGCCAAAGACCCTTTGCTCTGGGACACAATGAGTGGCTCAACCTCATCTGGGGATAAAAATGAAATTGTGAGCATGATGTTGTTCATGTTTGTAAGAAAAACAATATCTGAAAAAGGCCTGTGGTGACAAAAGGACACAATGCGAATAAAGATCGCAATTAAAATGCTGGCATTGTGCGTCTTGCCTTTGCTGTCATGGAATGATAAGGCAAGATGGTGAGTCAACGGGAAGGGCGACAGTGCACACGTCAGACTTGAATGAAACCCATCAGCTTTACGAGGAGCCGACTGTGGCAAGCCTTTGGATTTGCAGTACTCCTTCAACACTGGATTGCGGAGCTAGCAATGTCATCTTAGCTTGCGCAACTAGACTCAGTAATCAGTAGGCAAAAACCGGATCATACTTCTCAAGGAACATATGGCATCAAAAGATACAAAAGGCATTTTTCAGGGCTCCAGATCGATGCCAAAAATGGCTTCCCCGTCCTGGCTGTCACGGAGTTTGGACTCCGTTAGGCGTGTGCCCTCCGGAAAGATGGTCAACGTGTATGGGATGGCCTCAGTGATGTTCAACCAAGCCACAAAATCAGCACACATGGCATCTGGAGAAAAAGGCAGCACAAGTTCTAGGGGATTTTTGGGAAAACTGGACTTCTACCAAGTGCAAAATGAGAATGGGCCGACTCAAATCGAACTGACAATCTCAAAGATCTCACGTAGGTCCCAGGCCCAACGGCTGTAGTCATGTTGCCTTTTGAATCCTTAGAATCCGCCGTAAGGCCCGAGGTGCTCGGACGCAGAAAAATAATTAGCTGTTACTGATACATCTGTTCTTACTTGGCATAAAAGGGGAACTTGGTGCAACGCTTTGTGCTTTGGTGTTGCTGAGAGGGTTCTGCTGTTTTGGGTGCTGTTCTGGGTATGGTTTAGGGACAAGTTTGGCAAAGTGGCCAGCATCCAACCGTCGTCGATCTGCCTGCCAGTTCCTGTCGTCGTTATAACGGCTTGAGCGAAGCCTATCATGCCTATCTGATCATGATCTGATTAGCCTGGGGTTGTAGCAATGCTGAGTCCACTGCAGTATCTACAAGGAATCAAAATCATGGTGATGCACTGCAATTTTTCCAGGGCATTTTCTGGTGGACATGGTACTACCAATGATTTGAAAGGATCTCACGCCATCTGGGCCACCAAGGAGTTTGAAAGTGACTCAAGGCACCAATGACAATGCCCGACAAATATCCAAGCCTGTTGATGCAAATGAAATCTGCTGCCCACCTGAGCACTTCATGGCAACCCCAAGTAGCTGAACCACTGTGTGAACGCTTCTACGATTTCATGGTCCCCTCAAACCCTGTGATTTTCATGTAGGAATGGTTTGAATGAAGTTCAGTTGGTAGTGACTCTCAGCAGAACCTATGCATGGGTGTTTTGGCCTAGTAAGGTTGGTAAGCGCATCATTCTGACAGGCTGCATCATATGTTTGATTCCCCTTGTCACCAAACGTTTTCAGAAATATTCGATGTCGACCAGTACCTAGTATTCTTCCAGCCTTCCAATTCAAGCCACTCGTTTTAAGAAATTATCCAGCATCCATTGAACACATGGACCCCACTTCAAGCTGCTTCTTTCCCCAATCTTTCCCAGCCCAAAAAGAAACAGGCATTTCTCGGAATTGCACCAGGAAAAGCCGAACATTGGAAGGAAAATGAGCTCTCGCTTCACGATCGCTTTGCAGCAACCTTTCAAAGTCGAGAGGGAAAAGTGCCAAACGCCGCCGGGACTCCAACGAAAGCTTCCTGCCTAGTCCTCCACCATTGTCCTCCACCTGAGGCTTCAAGGATTCAGATCTCATGACATCATCTTTACTCATTTGCTAAATGCATTTTTACAGCTGGAACTTCTAATTGTCTTATTATGTATTAAAAAGTTCGCGTCACAAAATCCTAGAAAATTGCAAGAGGTATCGTCTCATCCTTTCAAGATCCCACAAGTCTTGAGATTATCCCTCCCACTTCGGCCAGCTTAAGCGCCCTACCATGAGGCCAATCAACCAATCAAGATCTCCACGATGATTCGAGAAGATCAAGGACTCAAGCACAAAGATGGTGAAATGATATTGCCAGAACTACGCAGGTACAATCTTGATTTGATTGATATGCTGTTGATGGAAGAAATCCTGCACCAGTTGATAGGTATCCCCATTATTTACAGGGTTCTATACTCCTAGGTGGTGCAGGAGTTCTTCCATCAACAGTAGTACTATTTCAAGTTATTTCAAGCATCCTAGGTATTTCTACCTTCCACTCTCTTACGTCGATTCCGGAATCACTTCCCACTTCTCCAAGCACCAGCAGTCCTGGTCAAAACCGATGGTCTTCAAGACCTCAGCCTCACAAAGGTAGCAAGGTTAAGGCAAGCAGTCTTTGGAGCACGGAAATATATAAATCAGTTCCACTAAATCAAGAAAATCACTGGACAATCCATCATCTCTGCGCTAGCGGAACCCAAAAAACACAAGAAATTGACATGTTCAGAAGCGGAATAAACTGGCCTTGACGTCACCCTTGGCAGAGTAGACATAGACCCTGGCAACAGCAAGGGCTCCCTGAAAATCTTCACTAAAATGCTAAAATCAAAACTGCTCAGGTCACGTACTGTAATTGAGATGACTCAATCTTTTGTGTTTAAACCCGGGTATCTATGACTGCTTGGAACACTTGCAGTCCTGCTGTTGGAGTACTGCATCAAGTAGAGGAATGGCCTCAAGTTGGTCAACATCCACGAAGGCCGAAAGCCGCAAAGCGAGCCAGCTCTGAAACAAACCAGGTGCATTATATACCTGGAACCTAAATAATTCGAGGTGTTGGTCTTTTCCAATCAAGGCAAACAAAGTTCATGGGGGTTCGAAATAATCGAGAAGTGCAAGTGAGCTCTCAAGAAATGAGTCCGTCCCTCGTGATTCTATGCGATTGACACATGTTGAGTAACAACAACAAGTTACTTTGGCTTTGACAGCCCCAAGTAATCCTTGATACCACTGTGTGAAACAACAGAAAAGCAGTGGGATTGCTGTGCTTCTGAGCTCCACGACCTGTGAAGAACACTGATCAAGAATCTGGTTGCTTCAGTATACTCCTCCAATCAAATCGTTTTTTCAAAGCCATGTTCCGTGACATTGTCCACCCGAATCACTTTGGCCACACTTTGGCCAGTTGAAGTCCTTCGCAAACCCAGCCGCCAACAGCAGCAAACACAGCGCCTGTCCCGAATGCAATGTTGGGGTCAGAGGAAACGGAAAAACCAGCCAACGGTTGGTCGAAACACACACAATGCTCGTAAGCTTGCTGCACCTGTTCGATCTATACATTCACATAGTCTATAGTTACAAAAACAAAATGGGCAAAATATAAGAAGTTTGTGAAATACAGAGGTGGGGCCACCAAGGTCTCCTGTAAAGTGGTGCAGCATAGGGCAAACCACACCAGTGCCGGCAGAGCCTTGGGGCCCACCATTTTTGAAAATCCAAGCCAGATCCGGTGGGGACTTCTGTCAAACATCAAGGCTTGATGGAGATAAATTTGCAAAGTGTATGTCACCTTTTGTGGTTTTTTTTAAAGTGCCGCCAAGATACAAAGAGTGCAGGTAAACCGCTTGCCTTCAGGGATTGCCATCGCTCCATGTTGGAAACCATGATGCTGGTTGCTGTTGCGGTTGCCACTCCGGACCCCCTTGGCGGTTGTGGATTGCATTTCTTGTGGTGGATTGGTCGAAGTATCTCCAATTTCAGATGACCTTGCGTCAGAAGTGATGTTCTTTGAAACTTCGAAACTGTAAAGCTATCAGTTGGCTGACATGGTGAAGCTGTTTCTTTTGGTGAGAGTATGTTTAATGCTGATTTATGTGTAACAATATACAAAGAAGCTGCAAAAAATGTGACTTCATGATCTCGGCCTTGACAATGGATTCAGCTTTCGGTGAACATCGGCAAGTAAAAAGTCACAAGGGTATGTAGAAACTTTGTGAAAGCTTCAAGGCCTGCTGCATCCTTTTTTGAGCGCTCAGCGAAAAACAGAATCATTTGTCACGTCGTCGGCAAGCTCTATCGCCCGGATCATCTCGGAATCGGTGAATCGCAGATTGCGCATCCGTCAGGCTCGTCCATCCGCGGCAACTGCTTCCTGTGGTCGTATTTCCGTCAAACGCAAGGAATCGATGCTTGTCAATGTCTGGCAAGTCATGTTTCGTTGGAAGTAAATTCTGCAACATCAGAATCATGCAGTGCTGCACCTGGGTTCAGCCGTCCAGATCTACTTGAAGAGATCCTGGCGATGTTGCATGACAGGCATTACGATCATGTTGTTATTCAACAAACCAAAGGATATGTACTGAGTACTGTAGGAATTATGGGGTGCACCATCTTCAGTTTACCATTCAACTGGAACTCAAACATAAACTCATGACACCAAATCTCACAAGAGTTTTCCCACATGTCAGAAAAACATGCTCAACAATCACGGAAGCAGCACCTCGATTCGCCACCTTTCGCCAGTCATCCACCAGGACGACCACCCAAGGATCGGATCTTGCGTTCCAAGACAGAAACTTCCACCTGCGAAATTCGGTGCAGTTGGGGTTGAAATCACTTTATATATACATCCCTTAACTGCTGCATCCCTTTTAAGGGTACGTAAGCCGAGTTTGATACATCTAGGGTTTTGCAGCATTGGGAACCTTTTTTTGTGTATCAATCTGTTGTGGGTGTGGCCACCTCACACAGCAACCACCAGGATTAATAGATTGTTGTGTATAGGGAATCCCTATAGACCTTCATTTTCCACTGTTACTCGGAGGGGCCACACCCAAATTGCATACCTTGAAGTGGTGCATTTTATGCATAACGACCTTTGGGCCAAAAAATAAGCACGAATGGACATCACTTTCTCCACAAATTGCTTGATCTTCAATCCCTTTCGTCTTGAAAAAATAATCCCAAACAGTACTCTTGATTTCTGATCTGTTCATCTTGCCAGCTTCTTGGATTTTTTGGATTTCATTTTGGTAGTGAAGGAACTGATCATCATAACCACATGACCTAGCTGCAGAGACGATGATCACCAAGCCTTTGCAGCTTCCAATTCTCGATCAGCTGCCTCCTGGCGGTGCCGGATGGCATGGCCGAAGCTATGAAAAACCAACCAAAACCCCTCATGCCAGTTGATACCTCCTTGTAAACAAACCAGCTGTTTTTTGTTCAGAAATTGATTCAACAAATCTAAGCAAGGGAGGTAGCTTTGCCCTCCACTTCATTGCAGCAAATCTCTTCTGTGTAGATTTCATCAAAGCAATATTCTCGCATTGGACCAGGACTGCCACAGCAATTGGTGCATGAATTCTGCACCCCAGAAAGTTGCGTATCTGGCATGACTCCTCCATCCTCCTTGCGAGCATTATGTGGATTCCAACATGTTGGAGACTTCAATGGCAAGCATCGACGCAAAGGATCTGTGAGCTGCGGCAGTGTCTTGGTATCAAAAACCAAAGAGTTTGGAAACCCCTCATCACCGTCCTCAACAAAGCGGCGCAGGTCATCGCTATTCAATGGCCAAAACGTCTTTGGCAAGCAGTTCACCAAGGCCGGAAATAACTCTCCAACCACCTCTTTGGCTGCAAGCTTATGATCTTCATTGTTGAAGAGCTTGTGGCACAGGACAGCCAAAGTGGCAAAACCGATGGGACAGGAGGTTGAGTCCAAGTTGGGTCTCAAGATGAGGTCACAATGACCTCCATCCACAGCCATGTTCTGGTCCATTTCTCCTGGGGTTAGAAGGGTTAGCACATGAAGCCATAGGTTGTTCCCAAAATCACATCGACAACTATGCACCACATTGCTCCACTGCTTTGTAATGGATCGAAAGCGTTTGGCTTGCAGTCTGTCTTTGCTTTTCTGCGTCAATTCTGGATGATTTTGCAAATTTTCTAGATTGAAAGCAAAGGATTTTTCCCAGACCGCTTCAATCACATACAAATTCTGCGCCACCTTGTCATCTGTCGTCACCAAGTTCCAAGCTTCTGCCCCATTATCGGGATTGTACGTGTCCACCGGAGTGAGATGGTAGGAGGTGCATTGACCCATCGGTTGTGTAAAGGTGACAAAATCAGTCCATAAAATCCCAGGCACTTTTTTTTGATGGATATACAAGGGGATGTTGCGTCCTGCTTCACCATCATACCTGCCATCACTCAATTGTTCCTCCCAAGAAGGCCAGAATTGGACCAGAGCTGCAGGGAAAAAAAGCCCATTCTTCATAAAGGCTCCCACAATTCCAGGTCGAACTGGGCTGAACCAGTTTGAAGCATTCATCTTTAAGAATGCAAGGCGAAAAACATCCTTGTAGCCATGAAGGACTCGAGTGAAGAAATCTCTGGAAGCCAAGTAATTCGCTAAACAAATGGCTCGCCAATGCCTTTCCCTGTTGATGAGGAAGTGGCCTGTCTCGTGTTCGTGGCTAAATCTTCGCTCTGATGCGTTATGTGTCAAGTTTAGTAGATGCAAGACCACATGATTTGACCAGGAAGATTGGCCATATGGAAAGCAATCGTGAGACCAATGGTCCGGCCAAAAGAGAGCACCATCTTGGCGATATGCTTCCGTCGCAAAGAGGACTTCAGGTGATACCAATGGAGTAATATCCGTGTCCATCCATAGCACATGACGGAAACTCGAACTCATCACGGATGGAAGGACTGTCTCATATTCAGGGTACACTCCTGGAACCTGCAATTGCCGACAAGTTGCACCTCTTAATGCCAAGGCTTCACAATGTGCATCTTCCAACTCGAAAGCATGCCAAAATTCCACTGGCCTCAGATGGCAACAAATATCATCGCAGATCATCACAGTTTTGAACCAACAAGAAAGGTCTCTACTTCCATTTTGAATTCTCTTCGTTTCTTTTTTAACCCATCAAACAAACGGGTGGCAAATCGGATTTGTGGTAGGAGCGCAATACGTCCAAGTTGGCCAGCGCTTGCAACACATGTGGCGCACCACCGCTCATCACGATGCCATAGGTGTCCACGAAGGAGGAAGCAGAAGGCACTGGAGCATGTTCCAGCTCCTCCAAGAAACGCTCCAAGGCCGATTGCTCGGAAGGTAAATACCTGAAGGCAATGGGAAGATATCCAACTAAAATGAATGAGTTTAATGAAATTAAAAAAAAGGCACTTTGTGAAGAAACCCCCTGGGCCCTGGGCTCTGGGATTTAAGATGATATCTTAATAATCTCCACTCGACCTTTCCAAACTTCACTCACTGTCAGTAGTGTTTGTGTTTTAATGAAACAGCATCCATTCAATTCGGGAAAAGGGTCACGAGTGTTCATCCAACATTAAAACAAACAATCTATAAACCTATAAGCATTGGTCAAATCTAGTGATTGGTGAGAAAAAAACAACACAAGATCTACCGTACACAGCCCGCAACCTTGAGTTGGCAAGAGTAAAGTCATTCAATATTATCAACATCAGATTCTTATCACCCAAAGTTTCTTACTTATAGTAGAATCAGTGACTGGTGTGTAGAAATGATAGTTATAGAATCTCAATATTCATGTCACTATTGTTTTCAGAAAATGATCGTTTCCAGTGATTGCAGTCTCTGGGAGTCGACGCCAAGATGCTTCTGACACTCCTCCCAGGGTAATGAATGACTACAAAAAGGATCTTGTGCTTGCACCACACCTAGCAAAACTATCCGCGCAACGACAGTCATGGCGGCTCTCAAAAACTCATAGAAAAAAGATCAGCATCTGAGCCCTCAAAGACAGCAATTCGGATTGTGCAAAAGCTGTTCCACGCGAAATGTGCATTGATGTAGCCTCAGGAAAGCCTCTTAAGTTTCAAGATCTCTCAGATTCACAGTGATCAAAAGGGATGACTGCTGACTGCTGATCCTCTTGCTCATGTTCAACTTGAAAGTGGACATCATTCTTTGTTTACATCTTGGCTTGACCAATCATCTTCCCTTTTTGCCGGTCTCCATTTACTCTCACATCATGGCACTTCAAACATCAACATATCAATAGCCTGCTCCCTCTGAAGCTGAGATTGATCACGACGAAGTCCTTGCACCTTTCGCGGAGATCAGATGTACTCCACTACTATTCATAGTGATCCCAGCAATCCCTAATTACCAATCACTTGATCCACCACACGCCTGCTGCTGTCGCTTCATGTGTTGATAGCTAACCTTGCAGATTAAACTATCTGAAGCCCAAAAAGGGCGCTTGGCAATGAAAGCATGATTTATTGGTTCTATCAAAATTGGACTAGAAACCTCTGAAAGAGGCGATTGCAATTGCATCCCTTCCAAGACTAGCTATCCCACCTTGGAATCATGTCCAGGTACCTCTGGTAAGGCACTCATCACCACCTCAAAGCTGCAAAGAGTCTTTAGCTGACTTGTCAAAGGAATTTTCTTATTGAATCAATGACTGCATCTCTGTGCATTTCATGACTATGTTCATCTTTCTTGTATTGATTTGTATGTATATCATTGTATATCCATTTGCTATATCTATTTGCTATATGATACACTTTTAAACGCTTCCTTCCTATGACTTTACGATCCTGCTGTTCCCGCAATCGACAACCTGGTATACTTAAATCTCTTTGGCATCCGGACTGCAGCTCGTTGTCGCAGATCTTCCGCCTCCTTGCTCAAACTCTCAATCTTTTCATCCAGAATGATGATCCTGCACAGGTTCTTATTTCTTTGGTATTGGTGTTGAAGCGGGTGTATCCGAAGGTCGTTGAAACCAATCAAAAACAATGCTATATGTCATGATTCACCATTGTCATCGAAACCTGCATCAAGCAGAATACAGTAAGTAGAAAAACATCTCAGGCTGCGCTTCAAGTCCTTTTCTCTGAGCGAACACATTCCTTCTCCAGGAACTCCTGTGAAAAGGTGCGTTGATGCAGTACTACAACAACAGCAACAACAACAACAACAACAAGGAGAAGAAGAAGAAGACCACCACCGCCGCCACCACCAGCACTAGGAGGAGGAGTGGGTAAGTTCTAGCAGTGGTTATTGTAGAAGTGTTTTTTTGTAGAAGTGGCCATGCTTGGATCTTGGTGCAAATAGAAATGTTCGGAAACAAAAAATACTGAGGCTTTAAAACGGCTTAGGTGCAAGTCACCCCTTGAGGGCCTGGTCACGTTGAAGTTCCCGAAGTTCCCGGGAAGAATTTGCAGTGGCGTTGTGGGAGTTCTTCAGCCCCTGGCCATAAATCATGTCCAAAATACCTCCACATGAAGGACCATACTTTTCACTATGGTTGTTTGCTAAATCAGCAATCTCACCACCAGTCTTTGAAACCTTTCCATCATTTCTACTGCCTCAACCACTTCCTCCATCACTGACTTCTGAGCCAAAGTCTGCTGAAGTCGGTCCTGAGCCAAGTTGCCCAGTTTCAACCCCTTTGACTGGTTGATAGCAAATCTTAGGAAAACCTGTGCAAAAACTAGAGAAAAACTAACACTTTCCATCAAAACCCATTAGAGAAACCCTGAAAACACCTAGCCACCCGATCTTACTTTGTTGATGCCTCCCAGGTATGTTCTTCTTTTTTGTTTTCTCAAACATCTCGTAGATTTTTTGTTGGTTGTCTTGGAAGGCCGTTAGGGGCTTTTTTTGATTTATACTTATATACNGATCTTCTTTGGTCCGTTTTAAATTGGTTTGGTTCATCTTAGGTTTTCTTGGGATTTCTTAAGGTGTTCTTGGAATTATTATTTTGTGATGTTTCCAGAAACCTGCGAAAACTCTGCAATACCAAAGAACAGCTAAAAATCCTAGGACCCAACCTTACACCTGGTAAGGTATGCTCAGGTTAAGATATTTGCTCCCGCTCCTCTGCAGCACGAATCTCTGCACGAAGGCTTTGGCTCTGTTGCTCTGCCTTGGCCTTCGGAAAGAGTTGCTTCACCGTGATCAGAAGGGTATGAATGGTAAACAATCACATGAAAATGTTTCACCAAACGGTTTTAGCAACTCAGTCATGATTACCTTTTTCTCACAAACTTAAGTGAAGGTCGGTGCTAGAACCAATTTACTGGACGTGATATGACCAAGGTAGAGAAAAAAGAGGGATGTCCTCTCACGTGAACCTGACGTCCAGGTTCAATGAGTTTCTCTTCACAAAGGAGATCTCCACCCTTTAATGATGTTACAATACACAATTCCAATGCCCTAACCTGAAATTAATGTTGGAGGTGATGTTTCCTACGTAAGCTTTGCCCAACCCACAGAAATCAATAAATGGAAATTGCTTGTGAAAGACCTGAGAATCTGAACATTCAAGCAGCTCACGTTTCTTTGGAGCTTTTGGGATCTACCCATTCGCCTGATCCGCGCGCTTCCGCCGAAGCAGCTCGTCAATCTCTCGCCGCAATTCGATCGCCTCTTGTGATTGGGTGAAATCGATATTCAAACCCGTCAGATCAGACACCCAACCAATGATTCGAACAGTGATCTAATAGCATCAAATATAAATAATTATATTTAAATGATATTTCCATATAGTATTTCAATGTATTTCAATAATTCAAGATGCACATGCTCCACATATCTCCATGCATGGCTATCCATGCATGCATCCCCATTGCACGACTTCCAGCTCCAGCTACCCCAAGGCACTCCGGCTGCATCCTCTATCAGCTCCCAACACACGAAAGCCATCAGCACACGCCTCTTTTTCCAAAGGCTCAACATTTGGAGCTGGTGGCCTCAACCAAGTTATGCCCAGCTTGAAAAATCTGTGAATTCCTCCGCATCCTGTGCTGTGAAAGTGTTTTTGCGAGTTTTCGGAAACATCTATGCATGGCCGCATACCACTCAACTTAGCTCCCAAACGATGGGGTTTCCATTCTTTGTCTATTCAGTTTCAGGGCTGAAAAACATGGTGTCTTTTAAAAACAACCACTGCCAACGAGTCATGTACCCTCTATTAAACTAACATAGCAATGGTATATCCCCATTTTCAATAGGAAATACATCTTGAAAGGGTCCATTTTCCATTTTCCATTGGTAGTTTACCGGAGTGTAAATTTCAAGGTTCCGCACTTTTCCACCTTGCTCTCTTTGACGATCTCTCGCAAGCGGCCTGGACCCCCAAAGCCGTAACCCGCAATGACCAAAAAATCCGTTGAGGCTATTGGTTAACTGAAACAAATCAAGTTTGTGGGCTCCCAGGTATAGACATTAGACCAGATTTCTTCCCAAGAATCCTGCATGATATATTCTCTACTCTAACAGTTGACTGTACCATCCCATCGCAAGAATCAGAGGGTTGCATACCATCCAAGCTCTATCCGTTCTATCCCCACCTAGCTCTCGAAGTTGTGCCTCATATTCTGAGCGCAACCTCTGGACATACGAACCGTTGGCGACAAGTTCTGGATTATCGATTTTGTGGGCAAGTGGGGTTTCACCTGCCAAAAAAAAAGGGATTGAAAGATCTAAAATAACGGGATTGTTTAGATTGTGTCACAACAAGTCAAAGCTCCAGCATAGGAAGACATCCATGGATGACGCCGAGCTTTGCCAGAAAATGATCAACAACATTAGCAGCATTAGCACGAATTAGCCCCAGCCCGCCCCGAACAAAACAAATCATGATTGAATACCATGTCTGAACTGCTTCATCCATCTCAGATCTCAGCCTCTGAATCACTTGCTGTTCTTCATCTTTTTGGTGCTTTTGGACCTAATGCCAGGTCCACTGCAGGTTTTGAAACATCAACACAAAACTCATTGGGATGGATTTTTCACCTACAGTATACCTTTACAGACTACAGTGACTACAGTCATTCACAACCACCTGTCTCCACAAACATCGTACTCAAAATCAACCAACCAACCGTTCTGTGCCACCATCGCTCCCTGACCTGTTGCCATCGCACTTCCAAGGTTTCACAGTCCGATTCCAAAGCCTTCGAGGGCGAAAAAAAGATCACCAGCGTAATACTTCTCCGAAAAAAGAGGGTCAAAATGGCAAAAACGGCAAAAAATCAAGTTGTTTTGATTTTGGCTGGCTTAAAACAAAGAGGCATCTGTAACCGGACTTTTTATCTGCGCAATGTATGTTCTACCCTAAAAATCAATTGGTATCTTGCGCCACCATTTATCGGCAGCCAGGCTGAGATATTTGGTTTCACCCAGCAGCAAACGCATGGAAGTGCGCTGCTTCGCAAAGTGTTCAGTGTTGTTTGTCTTCTCACTTGTCACATGCCAAGAGGAAAGGGTGATACTGAGTGCATCCAAAGCACCTAGTAATGGACACTGCAAGTGAAGTTTGTAATTATATAATCATCAAAAAATGCGTTTTTTTGGCACATGGAACCTTGCGTAACTAACCAAAATTGCCACTGAAATTCGTTGAAACGGACCACCACACCATGCGCCTCTAGTTGTCTTAGCATCCAGCTTGGAGCAATGCCCTGGCAGTGGCAGGACCCAGGGTCACAAGAATCTGGTTTCACTATGTTTCAGAAAACAGTCCTCCTCATAACCATCACCGTATCACCTCTAAACAAAAACTAGTGTGAATAGTTGTTTTGTGGTGGCTCCCCTCCCTCTCAATTTCTCAACATGGAAATTTCTCAGCCATCTTTGTTATCAAATTCTCATTTTCAAACAAATTTGATGACTCCTTCCGTACCTGCTTGGTTTGGTCGTTCATCATCTTTTGTATTTCGACCTGGGGAAGCTGCGTAACATCCCTACTGTCTTCGGTGAAGGAAAGCCACGGCTGTACCCTAGAAGCATGTCTTCAATCTGTGTTTGGGTCTGTCCATGAAACCACTTCCCGTCAATCATGTTGGTTTGGTGCTCTTTGGCCCTTTTGTCGCTAGTCCGCCCATGTTAGGCAGGCAGCCGAAAGCCAACACCGAATCAAGGGTCTATAGGTATCCAACAGTTTGGCTTGTAGTAAAAAGCCAGAATCACACATACTCTGTTCCAAGAAACTACTTGTTGCTCATTGTTTTCTCAAGATTCGGGTCATGCTTTTCAGCCTATGTACAAGTTCTGACTCAACACTCAAATGCCGCATAAACAAATAAAACAAAACAAAGACCAGTTTAACATTCACCAACAAGCGGATGATTCCATCGTGAAGCTCAATTGTCACCCTCCGTGTTCTCAGCGGCCAGTGCGTCGAACCTGGCTAAAAGCCCGGGAAAGGGGGTATCAACCAAAAACCAAATGTCAACCAAACAAGCAATATAAAAGAGAGATATTTCGGTGATTCAAGCAACTCAATGATACACTGGTTACACTTGTCTCGTGGTGCAAGCTGAGAATGGTCCTCTTTTCCATTGCACAAAGAGCTCCGGCTCCGTCGAAACATCTCCGGTTGGTGCGGCCACCCGGACTTCTTTCAGTTGCTCAGGTGGCCAGTCCGAAGTTGTGAAGAATTGAAAATCGCAATAAAATCGATAAAAAAAATCGATATGTTTCGCAGCTATTTGTTCCTAGGCACCACATTCACGGTTGCCTCCCAGGATGCTCCAGCCGCAAGAGAGATGGGGTCACACTCGACGCTTTCAACCTCGAACTGGAGCTTCAATAAACTTCTATCAACCATCTATCTACTTGAGATCCTTGTCCTTGTTCTCAAGTGCTACTATAATCTAAGTCACAAGTCTAAAAACATCCTGCAGTGCAGCTGTGCGGCACAAACGAAGCTCTTGTAGCCCATCTGTGGCAGGCTAACGTGGTATTGCTTTTGTTACGCTGGTGACGTGGGGGTTTGGGGATTGGCACAACAAGCTTTTGCACCGGGACGCCACAGTCGGGCATCCCCCAAAGGAAACGAATCTTCCAACCCCTATTTTTTCGGGCGGTTTGTTAGTGGAAAAAAAAAATCCTGGTCTATCAATATTATCACAGATGGTGCCCTGCCTTGTCATCTCCATAAGGATTCCAGACCTGATTTTGAAAATTCAAAGCATCAAAGATTGACTTGCCCTTTCTGCACATGCAGGGTTTGATTCGGTTGGGATCCACATTTTAAAAGCTGGTGACCAAGGTACAACCAAATCTCGCCAACCGCCATCACTGACGATGTCCAGCTCCCCTTTTTCAGGGTCCTTCAAGGTCACGGTGCTAGGCCACACCTGCAACCATTTTTGCCCAGCGGAAAAACTGGGCGTTTTTCATGGCAACGTCTGGAGGCCTTTTTGTAAATTTCATCTCTGAATTCAGCAATTTTGATTTCATCTTTGTCGTACTCGACTGGGCTAGGAGGATCTTTTGTTCGATCCTGAGTTGACAATTTTGAAATGCTAAGCACATCAAAGTGATTAAAGTGATCAAAGTGATCCAATCGAAGCACATCCTAGCACGAATGCAGCAAACCTAGCATGCTGGATCATGCTGGCACATACTTTGACATGCTTCCGCAAAATGACAAACTGCAAAATGAATGCGAAAGAGTTTCCTCATAGGTACAACCCTTAAGCTTTCCCTCAATTCCAAGCTTGTCAATGTCAGAGATGTCATAGTAGCCTGGACATTGTTCAGTGTTACTATGACTGTGTTGCTATTTCTCGAATACCAATGTGAAATGAAAACTCAGACTCAAACCCTTCCCTCCAAAATTCAAATGGTCTTTGAGACTGGAGAAGCGAGACGTAAAACACATCCGGAAAATCAAAAATCTTCTGGCAAGTTGCTATGGATGCCGGTAGTGAAGGTGCACTCTGACTCAGACAGATTGTCCTTATACGGGAGCGGCAAAAACAACAACGGCTTTATAGCATAGCTTGGTGTCACCCTGGCGCCATCCCTCCATCCTATCGATGCCAAGTTGCAACTTTCATGGCAGTGACCAACTCACCATCTTTCAACTCCACAGTGTAAGTGCAACGAAACTCAAATGGCCACACCTGCCAGCAGAAGGGGAGCATTTTGCACGGCTAAACTCTTCAAGTCAAGTAACCCGAGCCTTTTTTGTTTCTTCAGAGTCTACCAGTTCGAGGACACACTTGCCATCGCTACTTTCTGCTTCTACAAAGCTCCAATCCATGTTTCGGGCAAAGCCTCAGCGTTCCATGAGGATTTTTTGCATCAACAAATGCTGCTGGAGTCGAGCCCCTGACCATGTTGTGGAATCACTTCTCCAGGTCCAAACTGTGGGAAACAAATTGGAAGTCCTGACAGCACCGAAGTGTTTCTCATCGATGAATCTTCGGGTTGAAGGTTGAACTCTTATGATTCTTATTCTCATATCATATATCCAATGGGATTCTGATGAATATGTTTTTCCCCCATGCATTTTTACATCCCAGCTTTCGAAGCTTTCAATCGCCTCCACTGATATTCGCCTTGGAGCCATCCAGCTTACAATCTGCACGAAGGCCAATCCATTCCACACCTTTGACAGTGAAGGAAGTCACGTTCGCACCACGCAGATACACCTTGGCCTCACGTGGGAAACCCCATGACCGGTTTGCCAATGGGGTAAACAAGGCAACCTTCGGCAAAACTTGGCGTTTCAAGGCATTTGGTGGATGAAAATGAAATGTTTCAAAATTGGTGGATGACACCAAATGACACCAATCTGATACACTCCAAAAAGAGGCGTACCTCTGAATCGCCATTGGTCAGTTGCACAAAGGACCAAGCACCCGAGTCATCCAATTTGGTCGAAGCCTTCCGCACCAAACGCACATGACGCGTTCGAGGCTTCGATCCTTGAGCTTCAGATGCTATCTTGAAGAGTTTCTGCTCAAAGTAATACAGCAATACACCAAGGTGCAACATGCTGGAAAATGACTTCATTAAAGGGGCTTCAAAAATAATGTGTTTTGTACATTTTTTTGAAGGATTTTGATTCAGCCAAGCTGCGGGTGGACCTTGGAACCAAGGCACTGGCAAGTGCCACTACACTGCCAGCCAAAGCACCATGCAGCGCTGTGGGTGATAAACCCGTAGGTTGCAACGCCTGTGACATGGGAGGACGTGGGAGATGGGCTTCGCTGGAGATTATTTTTCCAGAGAATTCAAGTAGAAATGCAAGGACAAAAGTGTCAAAAGGAGACAAAACTTACGAAAGCTAAGACAAGTGGTTTCCTAGTTGGGCATTTTGCACTTCACGCCTTCGCCTGTGTAAGGAGCGGCCGAGCCGTTGGCTCCTTGCTGGAAGCCTGCGCAAGGACCTTGGAAAGGAGGCAAGGCAAACGAGGTGAGAGATTTTATCCTTGTACATGGAGATCTCTTCGGTCCCTCATCTTCTGGATTTGATTCACACTTTAGCTATCCTAAGGTCCCCAACAAAGGCGGCCATGGCACTTTGGCTGATAATTAATTGATTTGATCCAAATGGCTCTTCCAGCACACAAGGACAGGAGCATCTTTGAACGAAACAAATCTTTCTGAGTTGTTTCAAACAAGCAACAAGCTCTAAAGTCATGCTGCGGCCTCGCGCCAGGAAACCTCCTTCGGCAGGCCTTGAGAATTCACCTCGATTTTCACAATTGGCTATGGCCTACCATGAATCATAGTCGATGATAGTTGGATAAAGACGAACATCTAATGCAAGAATAGGATTAAGGAAGTCTAAGATGCCTGAAACGTTTTGTGAACTTGAAAACTGTAGATAGGTAAGGCTTCGTGCAAGGTCGCGGTCATGGTCACTTTGAAAGGATCTGGTGTTTCTATAAAAAGCTTTGTTATATCAAAAACACAAAGCATCAAGCAGAGACTGTGATGCGAAGTCGATCTCCGTTCTTTGCAGGATCTTTTGGATGCCTGGACGAGATGAGGCTTGTGTACGATCCACAACATTGAACTAGCTACAGTGACAGAACATCAAATGTAGCCAGACTGACAGAACAGTAAATCAGAGATGATACTGTAACTAGGTGGATACACTAAGCAACAAATAAATGACAACAGCACAGTAGCTCCCGATTCATGCCACTTGGCTGAGGTGCCTTCCGACAGTCCAGTTTTTGCCATGGCCTTTGTTGTTGGGCCTGGCGTTCAGTGTCCCATGGAATCTCAACTTCGAACTTTCAGTCATCAACTATGGCGTGTACAAGAGTTGAGTTTCAAGTTCCATCACTATGGCGTGTGATATCAAACCCCTGCCACCCTCGCAACTCGTAGTTCACAAAGGGACACCCATCCGGCACGCTTGGGTACACCTGAATGACTGCATTGGTGCTGGATTCTTCATACAACTTCAAACATTCCAACCATGGAGACATCAATGGAAAAAGAAGAACAGTTGAAGTTTCACTGTGCAGCCAACAAGAGATTAGGTTGGGGTTAGCATTGAAAACAGAAGCTCTTCCAAACAAAGGCACAAGCCATCATTAGACTCGATTAGATTCTCGTAAAGTCTGAAAACGATCAAATATCTAAGTTTTGGACGCATTGCTCCCACCTTGCTGCACGATGATGTCGAAAGAAACATGATTTCGAATGATTCGAATGATTCCTTGGATTTATCGGCTGTTGGTAGTCCTCCACGTCCACCACCACCACCACCACCACCACCACCACCACCACCACCACCACCACCACCACCACCACCACCACCACCACCACCACCACCATCATCATCATCATCATCATCATCATCATCATCATCAACNCACCACCACCACCACCACCACCACCACCACCACACCACCATCATCATCATCATCATCATCATCATCATCATCATCAATTGAAAAATCTTCCGATATGCATCAGCACGAATCAGGTTTCGTATTCACCAACCAGTTGGACCTTCCATCCATCAGGAGCTGAAAGCTTTCCCAGCCATTGCTGCCTACCTGCGACATCAAACCACCGAGCCCTCAAAGTTCGAGACCAATTGATTTTGATCCAATTTTGAGACATAGCCCATATGTTTACAATGAAGCAATGAACTTAACTTCGAACAATGATGCATTCTGTAAGTAGGGCACCTGGAAGTTGTGGTAATATTTCGAGCCATCCCACTTCATCTCCTGCAACAATAACATCAATAACTCCAAGAATTTTTGGGACTGTACAAACAGTACAGCTTGAAACCGGGGAGAGCAAAAGAAACCTGTAGCTGCATCACTTCTTGAAAATGACAGACTACATTTTTGGTTCAAGACTTCGAGCGTATGACGCCCTACCAAAACTTCCTGTGGAGAGAACTTGTTCCAAGTGGAAGCAATCCAAAGAGCTTTTGCTGGACGATGGCTGTGCTTCCTGCATCCCGGAGAAACTTCGACAGACGATTACCAACTCTCAATGGTTGTCAACAATTGCTGCGCTCCAGTAGTCATCTGGATCTGCTTTTGAGGGCCTGTGAGCTTGGACCCATCTGGTTGCCGTTCATGAAAGACTCTCCGTATTTTAAAGACATCCCGCACATCTGGATACCATCAATAGATTGGTAACTCCACTTTCCACAAACTCCAAGCAGCCAATGACCATTCCAAATCTGAGTTTGAAACTCAGCCAGCACCAAAGCTCGCGATGCAGACTTAGCGCGTTTCCAGCTGCTATGCACAAAACCGAGATAAGCGAAATGAAATTCTGGTCAAATGGCTTAAAAATAGCTAAGGGAGGGTATCAGTCAGGTTGAAACATGGAAACAAATGCCATGGCCACTATCATGACACAGTCCTTACATGCTGTTGTTCTAGATTGATGGACTAGACACACGAACACCCCCCCCTTTTGCAACAACGCTGATCGATCCAACTGGGTGCCCAACTGCTGCTGATTTGTTTTTTGCAACCATGACTTTGGACAGAAGGCGGTTGTAACCTGACAGCAATCAAGGATAACAAAACAGTAACAAAACAAAAGTCAAGTGCACAGCCACAGGTATTTGACCACTTTTCAAACATTGAAGCTGCAAATTCATGCAAATTCAAGAAATGACATCCCCTGTTGTCGTGACATTTCACATCTCCAAGCAACCAGAAAGATTCACAGAACGCTCCAGAGCTGGACTCACACGGGGATCGATTCGACCAGACCTTGGGGATGATACATCTGTGTGAAATGAAACCTTCAGACCTTCAATCTGTTCAGATGTCTCAACCAAATCCTTGGGCTGCAGCTGCAAAAAGCCTTGCATCTGCGTGATCCGGGTTGCAACCTTGCGAGGAACTAGCACAACTGCTAGTGTTCTGTTGCGCACATAACGGCTTCGCAACCCTTTACCAAACTTTTCCCTTCACCCAACCTCAGCCTCATCTCCAGATATAGCAAAGCCATGACATGGCAGAACTCGCAGCTGCACCTATCAGGTTTGACATTGAAGTCAGGTTTCCATGGTACCAATGTTTCAGTCATGCCTTACATCACTGTCACGTAAACCAGTTGGAAAAAAAGAACTTTGGATCGCATTTTTGCCAAGAAATGATTTATGTCATTTCAAGTGAAAAACAATAGTATAGTATAGAGATCTATGGAGCCGGTAGAGACAAAACTTGTGTTCCGTGTTTCGTAATTTGAAAGTCTCATACACCTCTGTCAAAATTGAAAAGGTTAGTCTTCTGAAACTTTAAAAAACTCCCTCAGCATGACAACCATGCCTCTTGTATGACCTTCAATGCACTAGGCCGGTCAGGAGCAGCCTCTCACTTTGATGAAAAACTGGAAGCTTGGATCATGTCAAAAAGAAAGGTGACTCAAATGGGGAAAGATGCTATTGTCCACACTGGGAGAAAATCAATACAACAATGCACATCCTGCAGCATCTATTTTCAACTTCGTGCTGCTCGGTGCATTTCAACTTCGGGTGCATTTCGTTATCTCTTCGGTGTGAGGCGCGATGGTGAGGTTGATTGGAGAGGTGCCTGTCGAGAGAAAAAACTGCTTCCAGCCCAACTTCTAAGGTCACAGAAACCCAACCTCTGAGGTCCAACCCTTTCGCCATGGACTCCTCACAGGTTGTTCTTTTGGATATTTCTGGAAAATGTAGGAAACCCTTGAAGTGCCATAGTGAAATTCTGAAACCCTCCAGAAACTTGAGGCAAAGTTATAAGACTCACCTTTTCTGTGTCCCTGAAAACCTTGCTTCAACCGAAGTCCAAGCAAGGCTTGGCGGGGCAAAGTGGGCAAGGGTTGTTCGAAAAGATGAATCAACGATTTTGGAAAAAATCACAATGCAATCTTCCAATGCATCAGTCTCTTTCGAACAACCTGCCAGATATGCACAATTTTCTAGTGGACATAAAACACCCAGTTCCAACCACCTAGGAGGACATTGTTTCTCTGTCACAATGCCTCCTATTGAGTGATAGGTGGGTGTAGATGAATAAGCAGCAAAAGATATGTTTGACCTAACTGACCTCTGCCAGTGGCATAGCGGAACCAGACACGGCACGACTATGTCAGACCTCAACACAGAACAGTGCCACAATCAATAGAGCTGACCACATCCTTTGACCAAAGCTCACACAACACTCCAACCAAATCGGTTTTGCCAAGTATCAACATCATGGCAAGTCCACTGCACTCACTGCAGGATCCTCTTCGTTGCTTTGGTATTTTTCGACGCACTGCTTGGCAGAGACCTTCATTCAACGCAATGGACCAAGAAACTGAGATGGCCCCTTTCATCTCTACCTTGGCTTAAGATAAGAGTTTTCCCACTTTCCCAGTTAAGCTCCACACGATCGCTTCAGTGGTAGGTATCACCTGCTAACAAACAAGCGTGATGAAAGAACAAGTCAAAGCACAAACGAAAAGGCCCTGAGCTTGCAAGTGCACCTGGAACTGCCCTCCATAGAGCACAGGAGCGTTGTGTGGAAGTGGCATATCATACACCCTCTCCATGCAACACCTCAGGTGAAATCATTTGAAAAAATGGAGCGGAAGTCAACTTGCAGCTGTCAAGGTTGCCTTGTTGGAGCTCTCTTCACTGTTGGAAATTCTGACTCAGGGCGCTGGACACTTTGACACAACACAAAAAAATTCTCTGAAGCACTTCCAAGCTCCTATCTTGGAAAAAGGCAACAGCCGGCTGTACAGACAAAAGCCACCAAATTCCCAACATTCACAACCGTAAATCTGAGGCACTCCTTCGTGTCCACTGCATCCACTGTCACATCATTGATATTTCGCAAAGGCTCGACACGTAACGCCATTGCCAGCGAAGCCCGCCTTGCATCCAGTGTATATGAAAAACACTTCCAGATATATGTGTTTCAGTTCTCACTAGTCAAAACTATCTGCTTTCCAGAAATCTGCTGATAAGTCATGGCACATGCTGAAAGGTACTACCAGCCGCCACACTTCGCGACCAGCACGGCGTTCCTTTGCCAGGTATTTCGCCCACCTCTGCGCAAGGTCCTGAGCTGCAAATCTGAACCACCATGAAATTGGATACGTATGGAATAGTTTTGAACCAAACAACACCTTAACCTATTATCAATCAACAAGTGTTGTATGTCAGATTCAATAACAGAAACCCCTAATATCTTTGCCTTGATCAATTATCAAGGAAGATTTTCTTCACTATCAAAATGAGTCACGAAAGCACACCACAGTTGGATGCTATCAGCACAATTAGCAGCCTCTAGAACTCCCACCACTCCAAAGCCCGGGCACATTGTTGTGCCATTTTGTGAGCACATCCATCCGTGGTGCACATTGAAGCACCTGCTCTCAATACACTTTTGCGTAGAATTTAAGATTTGAGAACAGCTGTGCACCATAACTTTTTTGTCCAATTATAAAACCACGGTCCAGTGCCTGAAAGTGTGGGCCCGAGAAGGGGGTGAGCCGGGGTGCATTGGTCACCTTCTCTCTGCCAGGAATAATGACATCCTGCAAGTTTCGAATCACCGGAGCCTGAAGTGTATGCTACTTCACTTTGCCAAAAGATTCATTGAAAAGGTAAAAAAAACTGTTAAACTGCTAAACCCTGGCAAAGCTGCAATTTCTATGTGAAGCCATTACTGGTTCCGACATGAACTGAGCATCCACAAGTTGCACCTTCCAGGTAGCACAGCGCTTCAAATGCCACAGCAATGAGACAAGGGAACTCGATGAACTCGCTCCAAATAGATTTGCAATATCCTGGGACACCTGAACAGGGCTCATGATGGCTGCTCATCATATCTCTCATGGTATTCAGATGTTCCACCAAAATCAGAAGAAAAAAGAGAGGTGCTGAGCCGTTGAGTCCATCACTATACTCTGTGAGTAGGTCTTGGCGGAAGAGTCGTACTCAAGCAAAAGGATTAAAAGAAAAGACTTCACTTAAGACTTGCTTGTCATACAACTGACATTCCCTCGCCTCCTCCTTGGGAGGGAGGCTCATGTCCTCAGGGCAAAATCTGAAACACTCACGTCCTCCCTCATTTCCACAGAATGTCGTTTCACAACTCAACCTGCAATGGACATGACTGTCTCCATAATGTATTGTCAGGATTGAAGCATGTGCTGTCAGGTTGAACCAGGGTCCTCAACAAAAATCACTGGTCGCGACTTCTTTGCGCCAAGTGCGCGTGGGAGCGCTACAGTAGAGACGGATTGCAAAGATTGCAAGGCAAGTTTGGCACTGGGCACCTATGACAGGTGATGTGAATGGCAGATCTATCTTTCAGTGAGGCGTCATGAAACCTTTAGCAACAAAATGAAAGAGGGACCTTAGAGGAACATCTGACATCTGAGCAACCAACAGGGCACGTCACAAGTGAAAGCAGCACCTTCTCCACAGATAGCCAGGTGCAAGAGGTCAGTCCAGCTGGCGAGAAATCCAGCATGTTCCTGACTTTGAAAACTTTCTTGCCTCAGATTCTCGAAGTAAAAGTCATGCAACCAGTAATTTGAGTACTTCTACTGCAATTGTTTCTTCACATCAGTAGGGCAGGTTGAAACGATCACGGAATCACAGCTGTGACAATTTCATACAATTTCCACCTGTGCAACAGCTGTCATTATCCTTCCTCGTGGCGAGGTACTCA
>DF239149.1:129179-144823 GCA_000507305.1 Breviolum minutum Mf 1.05b.01
TCAACTCTGGCCTTGAAAGTCTTCTCCAAAGTTCCAGCCTGCCGTTGAAGCCGGAGTTGCAAGAGGGAAGCCACCCTGACGCGATTCAGCCTGCCAGATTTTCACGGAGAAGTGGACAACACTGGAGAAGTCGTGCACCTGTCGGTGGCAGCCTGCCTGAACTTTCCACGCACAAATCACAGCTTCCTCAGCGGCAACTTCTTGGAATTGATGTCACTTAAATCTACAGAGACACTAAATCTGCCCCCTGAAGCCTCTTCAAACTTGACAACTTGACAACTTGACCAGTAAGAACTGGCCAAAACAAGATTCACTATACAGTAAATGATTTCATGTTAGATGTTTTTTGGGAACCAAAAAAAGTCCCTATTTTTTTTCGTTCTACATAAACCACTAAGACGCCAAGACGCCAAGACATAGAAATTTCCATCTGAAATCAGGCGCTTCACAGCTGAGCGCGCATGCTGTCGTGAGAGAAGCTGCCTTCCCTCAAGGTCTTGAAGCTGCCGAAATCGCCTGGGAAATTCGTACAGGGAAACCATGTCTTAGATACCTATAATAACATCCCAAGTCCCTAAGGCCTTAAAATCTCCCTTTGGTTGGAGATCTCACCTTCTCAATCTACAGAAAACCTGTACACCGTTTCGTTTCAGTTCCAGGCACTGCAAACTCTGTTGGTATTCAGCATCATGCTTCTGCTGGCGTTGTTTCTCTAGCTGCTTCTCCAAGGCTGCACTCTGCGTAAATGTTTGCCAGAAGAGCAGAATGGCAGAAAGCAGTGGCTCCCAGAACCAAAGTACTCGCTCCTACAAAGGTCAATGAGCATCAATATGCATGATGGCGGTGTCGTGCAAGAAGACATGTCTTTTGACCCAATCCCTCTAACAACCCAGCAGTACATGATAGCATGACAATGACACTGAGATGTGCGGGCTAAGTCAAAATCCTCCACCACGCTTGCCGCAGCTATCAGAAGGTCGCCTACATTTGAGCCTGGTGACTGGGTGGTCTACGGCTAGGTTCCAAAGCATAAACAATTCGCAAAAGGCTGGGTAGCCAAAGAAAGAAAGCACGTATAGATTGACTTTGTGTACCAGTGCGTCTTGTTGCATCGGACTTCATATTCAGAGTTGCAAATCCTGTACATGGACGACAGGGCAAATAGCTCAACAATTTTGTGATTGTGACAATACGTGACCATGGTGCAGTCTTCATCCACAGGAGCATGTGTCTAGCATACCCTCGAAAAGCTGCAACCAAACAAGGTTCTGAGAGAAAGGCTACCATTAATTCACCAATCATAATGTATATAACTCTGGGCTGATTGTCCTAGAGTTTAACTCCTGTAAAAAAAAAAATACAGGATTGACCTGCAACTCCATTCCCATGACTCTTTTGAAGCCTTTGGATAATCAAATAACCCAAATGCAACGAGACACTTGGATCACTAACTTCTGAAGGTCTTGGCACTTTTGCTCCAACCTCATCGCCCAAGGAGCAGCAGAAATGTCAACTGGACATTTTTTCTCTCTTGAAGTCGAGAAATCAATACATCATCGCCAAGGAGCAATCTCCGTAATGTCGCCTTCTAAAGCGTGCGAGTGCTGTGCATAGAGAAGCCAACACTGAAAAACGCTTTGCAGACCTGACAGGACATGTTTGGAAACCAACGAACACCTCCTGTTATCATAGTGCTTCAGAGATCCATAATAAATTTTCGAGTCCTCTGTGACATCTCATGATTGGCTGTCCCCTGTGTAAAACCTTTAAGGAAAAGCAAAATGCAACCTTGCTGAAAATCAAAAATGACTTATATATCTTAAATCTACGAACTAGTTAAAGACCAGGCACAGGTTGCATCTTCTCGCAAAAGGGCTCTTTCAGTCAGTGACGACGCCATCATTTTTAGCTCGTCCAACACAAGCTGTGAATATTCCTCAAAGTTTCGCTGTCTTGTAGCAGATGCGGCAACAGTTGCCCAATTGCTCAGAATTCGTAGAAGCAAGAATCTCATTGCCAAGCGGTCGGTCATGTTTCTGATCTGCCCCTTCCTGCAAGAACATTGCCACAAGTGCCTTGTGTGCTCAACAAAACCACTGGATTCTATCATTCATATTTTGAAACAGTCCTTTTTAGGATAGAGCGCCAATTCGACAGTGCAAAAAGTAGGTGAAGCCGCTTGCTTGTCGCAAGTAAAGAACTCAACACACCTTCTCGTAGCACATGAGATTGCAGCACCTGCTTTTGTCTCCAATTGTCCATCAGATTCTCCAGTTCTTGCAATTCGCTGGATTGCTGAAGAAGAAACTGCTCCCTTCTCTCCCACTGTTGCTGTACTTCCTGCAAGGTCAATGGCAAATGTGAGTCCTTTGAAGTGGAATTTTGCCTGTCACATCCACTACGAAAATATCTTCTGGTCTTACCTCATGCTAGCACTGAACCCAGAAGTTCTGCAAAGATCATGCAAAGGCAAAGGTAAACCAAAAGAAAAGGTCCAACAAAGATAGCATAATTCCTCATGCGTTTTGGTAGGATAGATAAGATTTTAGGCCATAGGCAGAGAGCGCTGTCTTCCTTTCTGAGCATCAATAACCTGTTGCTGTGTTTTGGAAGTGTTTGAATCATGCCCTCCGTTGTGAACTGAGGAAGTTGACCTTCTGCTGTCGTTCTGCTCTTCTAAAGGCCATTTCCGATTCTTTCTGACGATCTTCCAAGGCTTGCTCGCATTTGCGCCGCCGTGTGCGGCAACACAAGTGAGACCAAAGGACAAAGACCTCACAACAAGGGCGAGCACTCCATGAGTTGCATTTTGTGGCATTTCCGTTGGCATTTTTCCACTTCACATCTTTTCACTTTGTTTTGAATGATTCCCTCTGGCCTGCTGTATCTGATTGTGATCCTTCTTCTTGCACCTGACGGCAAAATTGTGACGAGACCAAAGCGAGCTCACGGTCAAAAATCATAGAATCTCCACCATTTCTGAGATCATCGCATGAAGTGTAGAAAACGACGTTTTTGTTGAAAAACACCTTGGCCAAAGCATGTACATTGGGCGTGTTTTTTCTGTTCATCTTTGCCGAACTGCAAGAAAAATCCACCTGTCAGTGTATCAGTTATTGAAGTACAAAGGTGATAAACAATCAACAGTGAATCAACAGGAAATTTTGCAGCTTGGTTACGCCCTTCCAAGAGTTGCAACTCCTCGTCGATTGGATGGAACGTGTTCACCTCAACGGTGCCTCTGCGGAGTGCCATGATGGCCCACACCGTGAAGCACCTCACAGGAAACACTCGAGGCTTGTCTGGGGCTCTGGAAGTCCTCGAAAAAACGAATCTATATGTGATCCAAAGGTGCATGTACAAGCATTCCACTTAAACCATCTTAAACCCTTGATGATAACTCAGGAGGCCTCTGGCATGAGCTCCTTGGTGCCCAGAGATCCTGTGAAAAAAGTGTGTTTTTCAATGTGCAGCTGCCTCGTTGACCATGAAGACCATAGCACTGTGATTCAATGGCTACATAAGTCATCCTATGCTCATACTTTGTACACCAGATCCCATCAAAATCCAATCAAATCCCATCAAATCTGAGTCCTTGGATACTTTGGCAAGGTTTCCACGTCTCCACTTGCTCAGGCATGCCTTACCCCGCCAGACTTGGAGTGTGACTGCCAGGTACGTCCTGCCAGAGACTTGCATCATCACATGGCAAGCTGTTCACCGCTGCTTCTGCAATTGCACAAACGGGTCCTTTTGCAAGCTGCCATTGAGGAACACACTTGCAAAAAATCATGAGGTGTTGCAGCTGGATGACCTCGGCAGCTGCCATCGGATTGGGTTTTTGGGAGGGGCTGTTGAGCAGGGTGTGGTCCTAGGTGTGGAGTGATGTTCAGTTGGTGGTGTGTCTGGGTGAGTGTACGCAACTTTTTTGGATTCGTTTTGTTTGGGGGGCAACAGGTTTCTTCAATGTAGCGATGCAAAGCTTTTATTTCGTGTTTGCTGCTGCTTTGCTTCATAAAGTAGACTAGACCTTGTGATGTTATCAATGCAAAAAAGTGAAGTTCACGGCGTAATAAAAGATTCCCTACTTTGGTTCCATCCAGCACCTAGAATCGTGAAGGAGTGTTAAATCAACATATTGGCATACAAGCCACAGGGCATGTATCATATATCCTGTCAAACTACAGTAATACTTGCTGTGTTTGAATTTTCATGTCTGTTTAGCTATATGATACAATACCTATATATATATATATACAGAGAGATCGGTTTTTACATGTGTTTCTTGCCCAGAAATATCTATGTAAGAATATGTATATTTTGAATCGGTTTGAAACAAATTGCGGAACATCCATAATACCTTTCCTTGCTATTTGGGGTCTATGCTGGTATATATACCGTAATCTATTGCAGCCTTTTGAAGCTTCCAGTCTGGCTGAGCAAGGCACCACATGATTCCATGCTGCCTGCCACCTACGAACAACAAAAAATGAAATAAACAAACAAAAAAAGCTCAACTGCTCACTTGAAAATGCCCTTGCTGTCAACGGAGTACTTTGCCACGGGTCATCTTTCATCTTGGCCTCCACGAGTCACAGACTACTGCTGACGGCTCACCCCACTTGAGCCGAAAGCTGTCAACAAAAGTTGCATTTGATTCCAAATCCAAATCGGCCGGCGAGTGGGTGCTCGAAGTTCGTTGTGCAAAAGCAGGATGAGTTGAAAGAATTCTGCACACCAGCTTCAACATCGACATTTTACCATCTCTTCATACCTTACAATATTGCTTCACATTTTGAAACACCACAATACATCGACAAGGGTACTCTCAAAACCTGCTTATCACCGAATCTGTAGCCCTGCCTCAAACTTCCGTTGATACTCCTCGGTCTCAAAAGCTTCCACCAAATCCTGGACAGGATTCGGATGCGGTGCATCAAAAACACCACAAAAAGGTTGAATTGGCAAGTCCTTGATCAGGCTCCAAATGCTGCCTGTTCCAAGTGTTTGACAAGTTTTTGTTGAAAAGTTGAAAGAAAAGAACTTCGCCGCGTCCGTGAAGAGACTGGCTTTGTTACTAAGACCCCCACTGAGACGCTGCTCCAGACGCTCGTTGCGCGACGGGAAGCTCACACCCGCCACCCAGATGCGCACCACGGGAGGGAAGTCATCCCCTGTGGCGACAAGGTTTTTTGCCCCAAACTTGCTGTCAATATATGCTCCACCAAAGGAAACCAAGTGATAGATTGGGCAAATTGCACGGACTCGGCTCTTCAAAAGGGACAAAGAAATGTGGGCTGACATTTGGGAGGAGCAGGTCATTCTGCAAACGCGAGCAATTGCTCAAACACAAGCACTGTAGCCGAGATTACTTTCCGTAATAGCAAAAGCATGACAGAAAAAAAGTAACTGCAAAGCAAAGTTCAAGCTGTTCCAAGATTTGGGCAGAGTGGCTATCTTTGAAGAAGAGTTCGGCAGGCACAATATCACTTGCTGATAGATCTTGTACTCGCAGCTCACGCAATACGCTGCCGGCCTGATGCAAAATTGGCAGCACAACAACTTTCTACCAATTTGATCCAGTTTGCAATCAACGATGCTCGATGAACACGCATCGATACTGAGTCCTTGATCATGGCATTGTTCAACGACAAAGCTTGGCAAGCTTTCCTCCACATCGAGGGCGACTGGTTCACGGAACGTGGGCTGCTCTCAAGTCTCTGTTAGAATTGCAAATGTTGCATTGCTTTGGTTTTGAAATTCACCGTTTGTTTCCCAAGAAGATATTCTCAACACAAAAACCACAAGGTTTCCAAAAGCTCTTCAAAAATCTGCAGGTTGAAGCTGGTTTTCTCCTGAAAACAAAGCTCAGGGGTGCATCTCTGGGTGCAACCACTTCTGCACCACAGCCATCACTGTCCTTTCCGCTCAGAATTCGCTTGTATGTTGCACACTTCAATTCTATATCAAAATTACATTGATTTATTGGAAATTGTGATGTAAGTAGAATTGCTGATAGAGTCAACATATGTCAAAACCCAGAAAATACACTTCGTGGATTGCCGATTACATTGGAAACATGGAAGAAGCTGCTTCTATGGCACGCACTCCGCGTTGTTTTTGGTAAGAATCCAGTCAATACCTTTGCTTCTAACTGTCTGGCTAAATCATGGTCAAGCTATTGTACTACGATTCATTGAAGCCCCAAGTCCTGGAAAAGAAAGCTGCCCATGTCCATGACCGACAGGAGTGTCTGGGCAGCAAGTTTGCTCCAGAGCGAATCACTAAAGTTTCACAGCCCCTGCGGCCTCCACCCGTTGCAAGGCTTCCACGCAAGGCAACGGCACGGCACAGGCTGTCCCACGAAGCCGCTGTGGCAGTGCAGGAAAGCTGCGCTGCACCCGCAACAGCCTGTGACCAAGATTGAGAATTGAAAACCTCAAATTCTTCAAATGGAAATACAAAGTGTCTGAAGAAATGAAGCAGACACTCTCCAATTTCTGGAAAAGGATCCAATTCAAAAATGTTTGGGAAGACTGAAGAATCATTGAAGAAGCACCTACATGCGTTTTTCCAGCATCTGTAAACCCATCACCATTCTGACCACCACACCTCACTCTGCAATTTGCAGGCGGATGACCTGATGCAAGGCGCAAAAAGAACAGTGGGCGGCTGCGAGATATCAAACCGTATTTTAAGATACAAGTTGATCTTGGTCATGTCACACCCCGCCACCCCGAGCCTGCCAGTCTCTCTGCACGGAGACGCAGCTCGGAGCATGGCCATGTGCCCAAGTCCAGGATCACTAGTTCCGACCCTCAAAGCAAGGGATTCTTCAGGATTCATATTGATTCATCTTGATTCATGTGGATACTAAACTCAGAAAACCAAATAATTGATGAATGGAATAGACGCTTCAGTTTCAATGCTTTCATTTCCCACGGTTTCATACTTTCAGTCTGCTGGCAATACATTATAGATTCTAACAGCGAACATCAACAACATCATGGAACAGCATGATTTCACCCTCATTTCCTGTCAGATAGTCCGAGGATCTCATCTCTGAGCATCTCTTCAAAAAGGACTGAAATCGGATTTCTTGCTCCACATAGAGCTGCGTATCAAGGCGCTCCTGCATGGACATGGCTTCATTGATATGCCGCCAAAATCTGTTGAGATTTTTAAAGGCCTCATCGAGCAGTTTTACTGCTGGCAATGCTGGAGCACCGCACCTGTCAGCATTTGGGCGCAGTGTTGTGTGATGAGGCAAAAGATGGAACGTTTTAGACGTTGGCTCTGATGGGCTTGGAGGATATGAAAACAAAGGAACTTCTAAAAGTGGACGCAAAGATTGGAATGGATACCAAACAAGCAACATAATCACATTAATCAGGCAAACAACAACATGTCAGCTAGTTTAGCAGCTAGAATGAAATCCCGAATAAATCTTCATTGGGCTCTTTTTGGAATCAAGAGCCTGGGACATCGTGGCAACTCTCTCAACGACTCCAGCAGCTCCTGATGCAGGAATATGAAGGAATGATTCTTGAAGAAGTGACGCAATAATATTCATGGATGTATACTATTTGTAGCTTTGTGCCACATGCAACACGATGTAACATGTATGGATCATATTGACTTGTGCATGTGTAATGTCGTCTCTTTACTGTATCAAAAACCAAGGCAACACACCCGAAAATTTCCACCTTCCATTCCCAGTCTCCTCGGGCATGGCCCATGTGGCCGTTGTGCAAGCCGTCGCACATCGCAGTTCCAGAGCCACACCGTTCAACTCCCAGAGATGCGAGGCCCAGCCAGCTACAGCCCACTGGCCATCCCAGCAGCTGCTCACAACCTCACCATGGCAAACACCAACATTAACCGAAGGTTGTCCTTGGCACTCCATTTGAGTTGCCTTGGGGCCTGGGAAATCAAGACGTTTCGCAATTCATCGTTGTTTGGAAGCCGAATCAAAAAAGACATCGGAAGGATTGATATTCAGAATGCCTACTCTAAAAGAAGGAGAGACACAAGGAGACTCCCAAGACACTTACCAACACCAAGAGCAAACAAACCATGGGAGACAACATGGTACCCACACTGACACACATCCAGACTTTTGTGGCAGATTCTCCATCTACCTTATCCCTAAGAGAAGATCCTTTTCGACACTTGTCAACGGGCCAGAACAGCACAAAATGATCCTGCAGTGTTTCTCTCTTGTTTTATTGATGCAAATAAAGCCTAAATTCAAAATCAGTCGTTTCTGGCAATAGTTTGCCTTCACCTGCTTTTGACGTGACCAAATCTTATCTTCCCTCCATTCCCTCCTGAGCTTCAAACAAAAGATCCCAGCGCAGGGTGCTGCAGGAGGGACGAGTGGAAGCCAGAGTGTGGCGTGCTATCCCTGTAGCGTCGGCAGTAGTGTAGCCAACAATCCCATGCTAACCTGGTAAGATGGAAAGAACTGCCAATTCACAGAGGTGACACATCAAAAGACTGCAAAAAAATATTGTATATAGATTAGCATAGATATATCAAAGAGCCACTGTGGGCACTTCTCTGCTCTGCGTGAACAAATGCTTCAACACAAGAAGACTTTGAATACTAGAGACTGCTCCGAAGCGCAGCTTGGACACTGAGGCTCCTCCAGAAAGGTGGAGCGCATACAGATCTGCTCAAGGGTCTTGCCATTCCTCACCCGGCTACACAAAGCATGACTCCAGGGAGCACGTTGCCATTCCCCTTTTCTGAATGGTCTTTGGACTCGTTGGATGCCTTCTAAAAAGATATTGAGTCCAAAAAGATTCCGGACATTGATATGGGAAAGAAATGGAATCACGGTAAACACGTATATACCCATAAATCGCAACATTTGCATCTCAATAGGGTTTCTCATAAACAAGATGACTGCCACCAAAACACTCTCTGCCAGGCCAAGGTGAAGTTTTTTCTGCCATGCCTTCCCCTGCCAGCACCAGCAGGGCATCTGCATGGCTCAACCACAATGCAGCAGTTCGGAGTGCATCCTCCACCTGTGTCGGCTCAGTTTACCCATTGGTTCTGTAAATTTCCTGGCAAGTTTGGCTATCCTAAGCGATCCTAAACTGTCTTGTCGTAGGCAAGACACTACGCCTTTTGGAATCTTTGGGAGAAGAAAATAATGATGAATCAGACATAAAAGTAACGCAGAAGTGGTGCTTTGTCCATTGCATTTTCAAGAATAAACCTTCATTGCATGAATATTCATGACAATCGATTGGGTCGTTCTTTGCTGAGACTTTTCTAGACAGCCAAGCGACTCCAAGAGTTCTAAGGGAAACAAGCACACATGGAGAAAAGGTATGCATCAGCAGGGAACCTCCATCTGGGACATTGGGCCATGAAGTGCCAAGCTCTCTTCACCTGGTAGTGACATCAAAACCCATTACGTTGTCAAATTGTCAAAGCATACTGGGACCTCCATCCCCAGACATTTTGCCAATAAAAAAGGGTGCTTTGCCAATGTCGCAGTTCCCACCTGGATCAGATCTCCAGCAAGGACGTTCCCCTGTGACCACAAAACGCTCCAAGATGTCACGGGGCCAAATTCGCGACTCCTCCGAGGAGTGATTAAAAAATATCCAAACATCAAAGGCTTCCAAAAAAAATAGCAACAAATTCAGAACGACCAACCTCCGGCAGGTCTCGTTCGGCGGGCTCGGTACGCACGGGCGATTCGTTGAGCTGCACTTTGTCAAGGGGACGCCTTGGGAAAGGATTGGGAAGCATTGATGCATGTCTATGAGTCTATGTTCAATCGTATTCAATCGTTTGGAAAAACATAGTATGATAGAATAATACAATATGATGAAGTGTGATACAACTTGATACAAGATAATGACATGTGATAGATAGAATGATCACCAACACCAACTTCATGTCATTGATGAATCCCGATGAATCCCTTGTTAGGGACTCATGGACATGCCGCACATGCCATTGAAACTGGTGACGTCTCCACAGACTCTAGCCAAGCATCAAGAAGGTGCCCATCAATCGATGGCGACGCAAGACAAAGCCACCCACAACGTGGTTGCCTCCAAGGCTGCGAATGTTTTGGACCACAAATGTCCATCGGATTATCTTGACATCTTGATAAGTTTTCAAGGAGAAGCACAATCATGCTCAATAGACTTAAGATACTTTTGTGCTTGGCCTTTGTAGACTTGCATTGAAGTCTCCTCACGGTCTCCTAAAAGTCTGAACATCTATGACTCAGCTCGTACCCGCGACACAAACTTCAAAGCAACACAACTTGGATGCTGGGTCTCAGACCGTCCTCCGACCTGCTTTCAGACTTCCCCCCAATGTCACCATGAACAAAACCCTTGACAAAATATTCATAGTCATAGCCGAGGCTTTGTCTATTTCCATCACTCATGTTCCATATCAACAGATGACAGCATCTAAGCTAAGAGCTCAGAAACATCTGTGGAGCCTGCATCAGTAGCAATTGAAGCTTGAGCGAAAACAAACATGCTTGGCCCCTAGTGATCAAATACTTTTTGCTCAGAATGTGCCGCACCTTCTTGGTTTTCCAAATCCTCCGTGTCGTCCTAACAAACCCGAGTGTTGGAATTGTGTCATCCACAATTGCATGTGGCCTTTTTCTTGCTGACGTCTGAGCCAACGGATCCCATGTATCATATGACAAGGTTGAGCATCCCATTGGCCAATGCGACATCCACCCCATACAAAGTTCAATAACTTCAGTCCTGGAAGACCGAGGGGTTCAGACCTGACCCGAAGGAAACATATTCAAGAGATTTGCTAAACAAGGCGCTTAATATTGCTCGACTTTGAAGAACTTGAGTGAAAAGGAATGATTTGTGCGTTGAATTCTCCACACAGACACCGCGAGAGAAACTGCACGAGTGCTCTGACATGCATGAGACACCACAAACACAAGTTGCATAAGGTGGCATTGGAATCCATTAGAAACTGCAACAGCTTGGGTTCCAGCAGAATCTGTATTCCAAGATCCGCAACCATTCCTGCAATTGGCGGATTTCAAACTCCCAACTTGGGAAGTGCTGTTTGCTGTTCACCTCCCCACGCTCTTCAGCAGCCTCATCTGCATGGACCTGAAAAATGTCGGGATTCCCATAATGTCGAAAAAATAAAACGAATATCCTGTTTGTCTTTGATTGCTCTTTTTATATTGTTTTTATTCGTGTTTGATCAATGTTTCAGGCGCCAAGTTTTCCTACCTCTGCCAGAAAGACATCACCAACACTCAGCAACTTCAGTGACCTGCGCCGCTCAGAAGGGGTCAGGCAACGTGAACGTCAAAAACGAACGGTGCTCCGGTACTCGACCCAAACACTGAGTTCAGCACTCGCTGCTGCAACCTTTACGGATGCACTTGCATAGGTGCAAATTATGATGTCTCAATAGCGACCACAAACTTATGCCAATCTGCCAATCGTAAAGACATTAACTTAATCATATCATATAACCATATTGAAAAACAACAAATTCACACGTACAGAATGCATACCTGCGCATCCAAGCATGGGAGCAACAAATGCCAGTGCAATAAGGTGTATTTGGGAAGGAGTTCCTTTTGACAAAAACGCAAAGCATCATGGGCCTGCACCAACACTGGCCTGGCCAAGAATTTTTTGCAAAGAATCGTACCAGAATGGCAAGAGTGGATTTCTTGAGAATGCCCAGCGCCCCTGCAAAGTTCAAGACATTGGAACAACTCTGTGTTTTCTGAGCTCTCACCATAATTTTACATCCTTTGTCAGAAAGTCAGACATGACTATTGTAAGATTTTGCAAGTACCATCAATTGCGGAAACTTGGAAGAACCACATTCAGGGAAACCTCCTTGTCAGTGGTTTCAAGCCTCAAAACGGAAGCAAGGGAGTCTGAATTGGATCATGTGAGCACTGGGAAGATGAAATGTCAAGGTGACCAGTTACTTGATTTTTACCTGATAGTTTCAGATAAGCACATCAGTTTCAAATCTTTTGTGAACATTTTTGCCTTTGGCCCTTCTGATGCCAACATGGACTCCAGAATTTATGGACAAAAATCTTGGGGCCACCCACCCGAGTCTTTCCAAAACAGGCACCTGCACACCCATCAGAACAAGGCGCATCAAAACATCATGCAAAAGCAACGAAATGCTTAAAATGCTTGGAAAAAAAAACACAATCCTATCTTGTCTTGGCCAAACAAACATGTCGCATGTGATTTCATTTTTTTCGTGGATTATCACTGTATCATCGAATGTTTTACCCTTATCCCACCTGGACCTCGGCAATGAAAAGCCTAGGCCTGCCACAAGATCTGCGAAATCATAAGTTGCTTTTCTTACGCAGGTGGATTGCTGAAATCCTTCCATGTTAGTGATTTCAGGTTTCAGTCTTCAGAAGTGAGGCATCAAAATGCTTATCCACAACCATCAGGTTTGGACACTAAGTTGTTACAACGGCCCAAATGTTCAAAGTGACCACGGATAATGAAACTCAACGAAGGCACTTGAAATGTCAGGGTTCTGCATCGTTCTGCCTCTGGATCATCCATCTGTCTCACCGAGAGGCAACATTGTCGAAAACCCGACAAGTTGATTCAGGTTCTCCGTATGCTTGCGTTCACAAACTTGAAAAAAATGCTTATATGTCAACACAAACTATCACTTTCGATTCAAATGGTGTTCAAATGGTTTTCAGTTGTTTCTCTACTTTCAGGCATATCTTTTGCAGTAGACATAGAGGCTGTACCCTACAACATAAGCCACTATATGCTGTAGAACAAAGCGGTGTAACAATGCAACAGGTATATACGGTATAAGGTCATGAAGCCATGTGAATGATCTGGCTTGAGCAACCGTAGGAATAAGTAAACAACAAGGCCTTGGAGAAGATGCCAGGACCACTATGGCACTATGGGAAATGTATCACATAACAACGAAAGGCCAGCGGCAACGAAAACTTTAGGTTTACTCTTCTGGAGCCCACCAAACTACATTCAAAAGAACACAAAACTTAGCATTTCCATGTTTGCTTGATTCACTTCTCAATCCTTCTGTCCAACAAACCATGTGCATAGTCTACAAGTTTCAACTGTCATTTAACCAAGACTGACACTTCCAAGCTCCGGATGCGCTCTTCATAACCTCTGGGAAAGTTTCCCAAGTCAAAGGCTGAGGCATCATGACATCATGGGAATTGAAGCTCCAAATTGTTTCTTCCGTCTAAGCAGCTGGAGCTGAGCTCAATGTTCTGCCGAGTCACCTGCAAACATCCCACCGTCCCACATCCCTGATCACAAGCGAAAATCGTCAAAGCTGGCCTTCTGGACCTCTTCCATCACGGCTTCACAACACCTGATAAAACCAAGGCACCTGTTACACTGGTGGATGCTAGCAAACAGATGATCATGTTGCAACAGCTGTGAATAAAAGTGCACAGACTGGAGCACCTTTCTGGATCTTCTGGAATCGATTCAACTTCACTTGTTTCCTGGCAAATGACATGAGGAGTGCACGACTAGAATCAAACATCAGATTTCCCGGGCTACAATTGCATGTCTCCACTAAACCTGACCCTCGATCTCATTTACCACAGTCAGCTGAATTTTCTAGGCGTCAAGGCCAGTTCGTGGTCCAGAATCGCAAGCTGCGCCTGGCAATTGGAAAGTGATGGCCAATCAGCGTGTCAGTTGAATGACGACCAACAGACTTCAAGGTGCATCCTGCTTGAGTATATTTGAGCTGTTTGAAACCGGCACCTCTGTCAAATTCATGGCCGTGCTGGAGAGTTCCTCCAGAACAAAGTTGTACTCACTTCAAAAACTGCCATTGTCCATTGAGTTTGCAGCAACATCTTAACCCACACTAAATTACCCAACAAATTCGTTGGGTCAGAGCTTCGCAGCAATTGTTGTCTCGAAGACCTTCGGATGTGTATGGTATATACATGTATGGTATTGTGTACAAAGTTGCTTTTCATTGTAGCCAATCCTAAGGAAGTTTGAGGGTATGGTCAACGAAGTTGGTCCTTCTCAACGGATTGTAGCTCTTCAGACAGCAAATGGCCTTCGAGTGCTGCTTGCCTCCCAAAGGGCCAAGGTTAGTTTGAGAGAAGATTTTCAGGGATGAAAGTGAGGACAGTGAAAGATCTCACCTTAACATCGCACTTAACTTTCTAATGAAACCATGACCAGACTCAACAACATTTTAATCAAGGCCTCAACTGTTCTACGAATTCCTCTGTTTGCAGATCAACCTTGCAGCAAAGTGGAGCATGACAACTGGGTCGCAAAGCATCACCGCCTTGAATGATTCCATGATCTGGAAAACTGCCTGAGGAACATCATCGTCAGACAGACCCAGTTCGGAACGCAATTCTCGGTTCCACACCTGATGCAAGAAGTGCAATGTGTTGTCATAAGTTAAATTCATGTTTTGTCATTTTGTATCAAACCCAATGTGTTATGATGTTGGGTATGTTCATATTTGAAAAGGAAATTTCAACGCCTGAAGCTGGAAGAGCAATTTCATGTCATCGGAAGACAACGTGTCTTTCCTGCCCTGTCCAGGCATTGGCCTCATGTTTGACAAATCTGGACCATGTTTGCCCCGAGTTTCTTTCCCAAAACATCGTTGTGTTTTTTTGCAAATTGGGACCCATAAAAAAGGACTACTAAACCCAAATCTAAGGTGTGATACTGATGTGATTCCACAGCAAATCACCTCAACTTCAGCTGCATGTAAACAACCGCTATTTAGATTTCACACTGAATCCATGCTGTTCACGTTTGCAAATTTCACGCAAAGCAAAAATACCAATTTTGCTTGGCCCATCACCTTTTGTCTGTTGCCATGGGTGAACAAAAAATCCAGTGCAAATTCAGAAATGTCTGTTGTTTTGCTGGCGGCATGTGACGCCAAGCAACAAACATGGGAAAGGATTGTATTTGGAATTTTGCGACTTGTCTGTGAACTCTGTCCATGTTTGCGACTTGTATGGCCCAATATGATGCCAACCCGGTGGTTTGAGCCATTTTGGTACTGCGCAGGTCCTTTTATCAAACCCCTTTGCTGCATGCCTCTTGTTTCTCATTCACTCACTCATTCGTAATATTGTTTGTTTATTGTGCTCTTGGGCCTAGGTTAGCTGCCATGTAACTCGAGTGCAATGGCCCAAACAAAAGTGCAAAGCAAGCGCACTCCTCTTTCAAAATGGGGAAACGGCTGCGACACTTCCCACAACCGCGCTTCCAGGCTGTGGGTTTGGCTATACAAGCGTGAGAAATAAACGGTAGTTTGTAGAAAAATTTGGTGTTTTAATTTGACACCTGTCAAGTATGTGACGGACACTTGTCCGGATGAATGGACACTTGTCCATGAACACACTTTGTGTTGAGAAAAAGGGGGAGGGAAAAAATATGTAAACGTTCCTTCTGAGAAGTATATATGTGTACATAAATATGTGTATATATGTGTATATACATTCCTATGTAAAATGGATGAGCACCGGTCTTATGCTGGCTTGTCTGAAAAATGGATGAGCACCGGTCTTATGCTGGCTTGTCAGAAAAATGGATGAGTACCGGTCTTATGCTGGCTTGTCATAAAGATGGATGAGT
>DF239149.1:151653-213503 GCA_000507305.1 Breviolum minutum Mf 1.05b.01
TGCTTTTTGTAGAAATGAATGTTTTTCCCACGTCCGGAGGGCAGTAGTCTTGTAGACGGATTCACCTTACTGGGCTCGACGCTTCTTCATTGTGGTGCAGTACTGAAGGGGACTCTGAGCGGCCTTTTGTTTCACCTGCTGCTTTGCAGTTTTTGTTGTCTCACCGCTTTGTTTCCAGAAGGCACTGCCCTTTTGCGAATTAAGATTTGCTTTTTGTTCCAAGGATTTACTTCTGGTCTCTCCGGTCCTGGAAGGATAGCGGCCATGGCGGCCCCTTTACTTCAACCATACTTTTAGTTGCTTCATCCACTCGTGATCTGGGAAAGCGGCCATGGCGGCGTGCCCCCCTTTCCCATCTCTGTCTTTTGGTTCTCCTTAACCTATTTTCCTACCCATCTCGTTACAATACTTGAGCTGGGAAAGCGGCCATGGCGGTGCGCCCACCTTTTCAAATCTTTGTCCGTTCGTTCTTCACTGTTTATTTTCCTCTTCTACCAGTCCACCTACTTGATCTGGAAAGCGGCCATGGCGGTGCGCCCCCCTTTCAAGAGTATTTTTCCGTGCCTGTTTGCAACTTTGATTTCCTTGGTTTGGGAAAGCGGCCATGACGGCGCGCCCTTGGTGTGTCGGGTACCCTTTTTGTCCTTCGAGGAGACAGCGGCCATTGCGGTGCGCCTTCCTTGGATTCACCCGGCCCCACCCTTTATCTTTTGTTGCTTTTCTTTGGATCACTGACCAATCTGTGCGATCGAGTTATCAACCGATGACTAGTTTAGCATAGTTACATGACTGCCACAGTTGTTATGACGAGCGCAGCATTGACAAAAAAAAACCGGCCCCACCCTTTATCTTTTGGTTCATCTTGGCGTAGGATAGATAGCTTCAGTGCTAGGGAAAGCGGCCATAGCGGCGAGCCCCCTTTCCACATTCCATCAACTAGACCACAATTCCTTTCCTCCCATGCCCCCTTCCACCCTGTCATTTCCTCGAGGATGAGACCATTTGCCATATAGTCGGGGCGCTCCCTTTTCAAGTAACCTTTTTAGGATAAGTTAATTTTATTACCTCCAGTTCTTTTGCGTAATGATGGACGGCCATTGGGGTCTGGGAAAGCGGCCATGGCGTTGGTTGTCTTAACATGCGTTGGGAGGTGCAAAGACAACTGCATTGTGCAAGCAATAATCGGATCTGATACTTTTTGTTTGCGAGAGAGTTTGACAGGAAGGTGGGGAAGATTGGTGATCTTTGCCCTTGCCATCTTGCGTGTTTTTTTCCTCCCTTCCCGCCTTTGGGTTCATCATTCTCCTTTGTGGACTTTGAAGTCTTTGATCTGATGTCTGGATATCTTTCTGAGAACTCATGGATCTCTATCAATTCAACGCGAACTATACATTTTGGGTCAGCCATCTCTGTTTTGATTGCCCTCACAAGTGCCGGTTTTCACAGGTCCAGCCTTGGTCATGGAGGCCGCCACTACTCTGTCTCCCAGTTGGAAGCCCCATCTGCTCAACCACACTGTCCTGGTCATGGACTCAACAGATTATCTCTTCACATTCAGTCTATTCATTGCTGGAGGGGGAAAGCGGCCATGGCGGCGCGCCCCCCCTCTTGCATTATCCACATCAATCATCACAAGTGCTTGAGCGGGAAAGCGTCCATGGCGGAGCGCCCCCCGCTTGCACCAACCTACTTCCTCTCCATCACCTTGAGCACCTTCTGCCCTCTTTACCTTCTGGGTCGGCCTGCCGCGATAATCCACAAAAAATTCAGATCCAAAGTGATCTCCTTATCTTCTGGTTCTCCGCATGGATAGATCCAAAGTGATCTCCCTGATCCAAGTTTGTTGAAGAGAGCTAGGGCCGGAAGGCTTCCTTTGGCCTTCTCACGAAGTCCACTGGATTCCTTGCTGGCTGGGTTCCTACTTCTCTTCCTCATCCTTGATGACTTTCATGTGGCCCATCCATCCTCGGATCTCCTCGCTTAGTCGGTTTACTGGCTGTGCTTCTACTCCGACACCTGTTGGTGCTCCTCCACTTGTTGTCTGGCTGGGCCTCACTACATCCTGGAGAAGAACTACTGAGAGGAAGCTGAGAGGATTCTGAGGTGGCTGCGACGGTACGTTTCACATGTTTCACCAAGTCCCTGGTTGGTCAAGTTGCTTGCGCTCTCCAACTAACAGGCACGCGGTAGTACGCCTTGGACGGATTGTTTCACCGGACTCACTTTGTCATTTGTGGTTCTACTATTCTTCAATTATCACTACATCGATTGCGTTGCGTACCCGTACCAATGCACTCTCCGTCTGTGGTATCTCGAACCCCCATGACAATCGTGCAACGGACGGGTACGGCGCCATTTATCGACTGTGCCCGCAGGTTCTCGGTCTTTGACCCAACTCGACCTCGGCGTTAATTAGTTTGTTTGCATTGTTGTTTAATTTGTTGAATGTTTTTGCAATTAAGTTGAAAAGTTAGGAAGTCCGTTTTTTCACCTATTCCGCTGACTGAAGGGCTCCGCCCGCGACCTTCGTGGCACGCAAGCAGCGCACAGCAAAAAAAACCACGTCGATTGTGTTGAGCACCAGTACCTAATGCACTCTCGCTTTTTTCTGCAAGGCAATAGGATCAGCGGTAAAAAGTTATCTGGTGCGGTTCCCGGCTAAAAATTTCAAAATTGGACCGGCCGCTGGATTATCAGCCGAATCTTAATTGATGTGATCTCCCAACAGTTCTGCTATGGAGTCAGAGTGCACCGTTCGATTCATTTTTGTCAATTCGTTTTGATTAAGTTTGGCCATTGCAAACCGAATGTTTTTTGTTTCATGCGACTTGAGTTTCGTCTGTTTTCCGTTTTGATTGATTGATTTTTGTTTGTTGGTTTTTTTGGAAAGCAACCTCTGTCGTTTGGACTGGTTTGGGTAAGTTCTGTTTCTTTTTTGTTTTTCGAGTAGGTTTTTCGTAGTATTGTCGTTTGTTGCTTTCGGTGGGAGGTTTTCTCTCTTGGTATTCTGCTTCATCGAGTCAATTTTTTTTTGTTGTTGTTTGATGTTTTGCTTTTTGATTGTTGTTTGTTTGCTCCTTTTTTCATGACCCATACAAGCAGGTGAATCAATGATTATTTCTCACGACCGTCAGTGTCCTCGAGATCCGTTATGGTGGAAAAATCCGTTTGTATTACTTGCTTGGTTTTTGTTCAACCTTGGCAAAAATTTGATTCTATGTACAGCGTTCGCTCTCTTGTCCATGTAAGATCGTAACAAATGAGGATGATGATTTCATTTTTTTTTTTGTGGAAGATACCGACTTTAACTTATCCATTTCAGCACTGCAGTTTTGACGTATGCTCAATGATCAAAGTGGTATCTTTAAACGTAAGAAACATCTGGCAGATGAAAATGTTGTTGTCTTGGACATTTAAGGGTTTTGAACAATTTTTTTGCCGCACCGTCTATCGATAGATTCCCAGTTGGCATCAGGAACGCAAATGGTTGGGGTTAGAACGATGTCACTGATTTTTGACTGCTAACAAAAAGGATTTATGGATCTGTCATTAAAGCGTTTGAAAACCCAATGCCACGCAACAAAAAACCAGTTGACTCGTCAAATCCCCCGTATCACAGTCACAACAAGTGCTGGGTGGTTCCAGTATCCTGTGGACAACTTGCCACAGTGAAATTGTTCTGGTTTTCACAGCTGGTGAGCCTTGAAGAGATTGCGGATTTTATCATTGCAAGCACCATACAAACGAACATATACAGTATATACACACACACCCACACCTATGCGCATACATGGCGCATACATTTGCATTTGCACAAACAGGCACACATACACTCATATATATAGGCACAGGTGCATGCATTCGAACATAGCAGACAAACTTGCAATATTTCAATGTGGGGTTGATGTTTTACTTTTCCAAGCCTGGGACCCCAAACACGTTTTTTGATACCAGTTGGTCATTTGGCACATGAATGTCTAATTTGAATATTCAAACTGATTGCTTCATGACGACATGACAAAAATGACCCTCAGGCTTGAACATGTTTGAGCTTCCATCAAAACCGTTCACAACTGAAACCCTGATGTTATTTTTGATCGATGCGGTCAATCCCCCGGCAGCATGGCCTTGCCAGATATTGGCGAAGAACCATTCAGGTCAACGGTCGTTTTCGGGGTTCGGAGGAGCTGGCGGTTGATGCAGGATACGCACAGATTGAAAAGTGAAACCACACATTCAGAGTGGCTGGCCTCTTCAAGACCACTCAAGTTACCACTTTTCCCAGTTGCAGACTCGTCAGGTGGGTACAGTGGGAATTGGTACAGCTGTTGCTCTCAAGGCTCGAAGATATGGTTGATGGAAAAAATTATTTGCTGAAGTAGTTGGGTTGCTATTAAGGGATCAACTATTAACTATCAAACCTGGAATCGTTTCTCTTGAAGGTCAAAGTTTGAAGGGCAAAATTCTCAGATGGTACAGGATTTTTTCAAATTTCATGAACTATTCATCTTTTCTGCGAAAAGACTGACTGATGTGTTGGTCTCTTCCAATGGTTTGGAGGCCTATTGTCAACCAGAGACACCTGAATCTTGGCGACGAAGGCGAACATTTACGCTAGCACCCAATGAGATGCAGGCTAGGCGGCTAGGCTCTGGAGAGGGGAAGATAAAATTCAATGATGACATGATTTGGTTGGATGATTCCGTTTTAAAAGATCACTGAACAAATGAACACATTATGAGACTCTAGCCATGGTTTGTGAAATGCCGAAAAACACATGTAAGGAAGTTATAGCTTCTGAGATTCCAAGGATTCCGGTGTTCTACTTGCTATTGCCCTCAAGATTTCGAAGTATTCTTGCAGGATCCCAGAAGAATCTGCGATTTGCAGCCGATTCTGTTTGAGATACGTCCCAAGATAGGATAGCTGGGAGAAATGATAAAACTAAGTGCATGCTGCTGCCACTGCGTGTGACGAGATGCAACTCTAGAGATTTTGTTTCATGTGATGCTACGAAAACTGGTCAGCAGGCATCATCAACTCCAGCAGAGTTGACTTGTCGTTGGCTTCAATTGTCATTTGTCTTCTTGATTTTCTACACTCTCGCCTTTGTGATCATACTGCTGAGGCTATCATGTCCCTCCATGGTTCTAGATTTAAGTTTGGTACTATTTGCTCACCTAAATTTACCAAATTTTGATGAAATCGTTGTGACTGCACCATCCCTTCCACACAGGATGGACTTGATGTTGGCAGGGCATAGCCCATAGCAAAGAAACTTCATAAGTCCTTGACATCTAAAGATCACGGAAGATTCTATTTGCGGGTTGGTGCAGGCGCTTGATGCAGAGAGGAGAGCCGTTGAAATCATTGCAGATGCCGCAGGCCAGCAATGAGAGGGGCCGATGTTTTGGCGGTTTCATGTGTTCGGAGTTTTCGAGGCCTGAAGCTTGATCAACTCCGCAGCGTTCTGCACAGCAACTGGTGTGGAATGGAACTCATTGCGGAGGCGGATGATGTGAACTATCGAAGGAATTTTCCTTTGGCATGGAATCTATCGAAGGTCATTGCTGCAGCTCCGGAAAGTGACAAGAGGCCAGTGATTGGCAAGTGAAAACTGCAGTTTTCTTCCTTGTTGAAAAGATGTTTCACGATCAAAGGCGTTTGGCAGAAGAAGCGGTTGAGCGTGCAAGACGCCAGAATTTGCTGCCTGCAGCCAGGAGCCCAGCCGCGTAGTGTTCTTGTTTTCTGCATCCTCCAGAATCATGAACAAACATGTAACAGGAGCCAAATGTGAAGAATGCACATTGAATATTTTTTGAATTTTTGACCAAGATATCATTTGAAAAGAACATATTTGTCGCCAGTGATAGGAATTCTTCATCCGCTCCTTTGAGGCTGCGGATGTGGAAGATGTTGTTGCTTCTTCCAGGCCGAGGCCGAAAGAGCCATTTATTCACGGGGAAACCCTTTGATTTGGAAGCCTTCCTTGCCCCCGAGGCCTGAAACCCGTCGAACCTATGGCACTGACCTCAAAACAGTCTGACCACATTGGAGATGTTGGAGGGTCATGCACACGGTGTTTTTGGATCTTTTTTATTCTTTCTTTTTGTGAAGATGTGGGTAATACTACTGTTTGTATATCTAGCGCACAGCGAGTACTATCCCCATTTGAGAGATTAAAAGCATTTGAAAACTTGGAACTCAAACAGTTGAAGACCAAGGTACCAAATTTGCACTTCAAGCTAGAATCAGAAGTTTATGCGATTTGTGCTGTTCATGAATATTTAGACTATATATATGTATATATATATATGTTACACAGGTGTGTATATGTACGGTGATATGTTATGATATCATTCTATACTTGACTCGTGGCTATTCAATTTTGTGGAGAGAATCCCCAAGGTGTTGATGTGGGCGGCTCTGCACCGCTCTACGTGGAGCATCTCGGCATTTGACGTGGCCCAGGAATGGCTCCATCAAAAACACCAACTGTACCACTTTGGAAATCGAATGGTCGGCAAATAAATCCACCATGATCGTAGATGTATCTATTGGGTGCCTCGTTTCTTCGGTCTGTGGACTGGAAGCATCTCTGAGGAGAGCCCGTGAAAGCTTCAATTTGAAGGAAGCCTTACGACAGCTGCAAGAAGAGGGTCTAGTTGTCTTGCCCGGTGCTTGGTTTACTCGTTTCCCTTGCAAAAGGTGACGTCCCGAAGTCGTGCCAACGTTGGGGTTATGGGGGATCAGCAATGTAATTGCCAACATTGGCCCATCAGGTCTGGGGAAACTGATCCTGAAATGGTCAGGAAAGCCTTGCAACTACCCAGCATTGGGCGTCCCGTGCGGGAGGCGCAGGAATTTCTATGGCCAGTAAAAAAGATTGAGTTTTTTTGACGGAAATCACTTTTTTTGTTGGAGGTACCCAGCAGAGAGGTTTTGGCACTTGGCTGTTCCACACCCTTGGAACCATCTGCCGGTCGCCGTCACTTCCTGCTGCGTGGTACTGACTTTGCGGAGTCTAGTCCTCAGCGGAAGGTTCGTTGCATGAACTCTCAAGATGCAATGCACAGATTTTTTTCGATGTGGTTGCAATGGTGCCCTCGATTTTGCCACAATAAGGCAAGTAGTTGTTCCGTTGCTCGCTCCAATTATGCCGCTGTGCTATCGGTATTTCTGCGAAAATCGCCCGGACGCATCTCCAGGTGCGCAACTTGCAAGTGTTTCTCTCAATGAGTCATGCGCCTGGGTGTCTCGTGACTGGGCGCACTGTTCGGCCAGGGTCTTTGTTAAATGATGCGGACCATAAGTTGCGGTCGGCTCGTTTCCACCTCAGTCCTCCGAGAATGCAACGCTTCAGTATGATCATCATGCCATGTAAAGAAGAGATGTTTTGAAATGCTTATTTTCAATAGCCTTAGCCTCAAGACAAAAGTGTTGAACAGATCCGCGAGAGATAAATGAAACTCCTTAAAGTCAACAGTCTTCGTCTTCCATCTAAACCTGCTTCAGAGATTGACATCATCATCAGTCACTCAACAAAAGACGGTTGTACTTCATCCCAGCTGCTGCAAGCCCAACTGTCGTAGCCATGGAGAGTGATCGGATTTCAGAATTTGATGCAGCCTTGTCAAGGCTCGGAGGTAATGTGGTGTTGCTACGAGCATAGACCTAGAAGGACCACTAGATCTCATCACAATTTTGAGGTCCTTCTGACAGCTAATTCTTGACGTCCTAGGCTGCACTGCACTGTGAAGTATCAGCCTTTCAGACATGGCTTTGATCGTGTTTCGATTCCATTCGATCCATGTTGCAGGTGTTACCATTTTTTGGTTTGTATACTGTAAGTGCTTCTTTTTTTCACAGGCATCGCGAAGAGATCCTGGTGCATTTGAACAGCATGGTGGAACAGTTTGATGTGATCTTGCAAAAACGCTTGGTTTTGTTTGGCATGGGATTCGACAACAAAGAACCTTCAGAATCTTCGATTGACCAGCTTGATGGAAATTCTGAGGAGGTTTTGCACATTGAAACAGACCTCGATGCCTCAGATGCACAGCATGAACGTCAACGTACGCCTTCGAAAGGATCCCCAGGACGATCTCCAGGACGTTCCCCAGGACGAGCACTTGGTGATTCAGACATGCCTAAAAAGTTGACCAGCAGGAATCTGACTCGAAGCAATAGCTACGAAACCGCCTTGGCTGAAGAGAGCCGACTGCGATTTACTTTTGCACATTTCTTCTCAGACTTGGACGTGTCGGATGTAACTGCTAAGCCCCTTGGCTGCTTTTGCTTGTGGGATTGCTGGTTTTGTTCGCTTTGCTGATTTGTCTTCTGAAAATCAAGCCACGAATGAGGACTCGCGCACGCTGTGGTGCTGTTCAAAAGTGGGCGGCTAAATTGGTTTCATCCACATGGTTTAACCTGCTATTCGCAGTGATTATCATCACAAACTCCTTGCATCTCTTGGCATTTAGTTTTATGTGCCTGTGAAGTGCAGATATCTTTTGCAAAACCTCTATGGTCTTCGGGGCAGAATCCGTTCAGATTCATGAAGATTTCGATGGAAATGCCATCTTGTGAGTGATAAAATTAGAGATTCTCTGTTGAGGTGCGTCTCCTTCGTTCGCAGGGAGGACCTGAGATTCAAAGCCACGCTTGTTGTCCAAGGTATCTGGGAGTTCAAGTTGAGATCAATGCGATGTATGAAGGGATCTTCATTCATCCTGCTCTTCTGGCTGTTCACGTCATCTACATGGGACTCTTCTCTGTGGAGATTTTTGTTCGCTGTGCTGCAGTTGGACCTGTTGCCTATGTTTGTGGCTCTGGGTGGGCATGGCACTGGCTTGACATGGTGGCTGCTCCTTGACAGGAGTTGTTCAGTTTGCGTATCCTCAGTGTTGACATGTGGATACATGTGGCAAGGAGAGTAAAAACCAGTCATATCTTTTTACTGTATTTTGAAGTTCTTCTTCTTCTTCTTCTTCTTTGTTCCCCTCTCCTGACAGTCTAGCATAACCGAGGTGATCTCATCCTGGGTGGAAATGGCAGTAAGTCTGCTTGACAGATCAGGACAATTCTCTTCAGCAGCCAGCAATTTCAGAATTCTTCGAGTCTTAGAAGCAAGACCGTCCAGTTGTTGGCAGCGGAGTTTCACTTCTTGAATTTTCGGTCCCACGTCTTGGGCTTTGGGGCAATTTTTGGATCACTTTTTTTTGGCAAATCTTCAGATGCGTTTTTGATGTGAAACTCAGGAATTTTCAGGATTACACGCTTGGTGAAGGCGCGTGATGGTATAGTAAAAGCCACAAGAGGTTTTGATTTATTAGATTTGGATGGAAGACTTCGGGAAAAAAAAGGCTTTGTCAGAAATAGATGGGATGATATGAGACTCTTGGAAACAAAAAGGATGGAAAGCCACTGCAACGAGGTGCTACGGTCATTGAGCCTGGTACGATTCATTGGGGCACTGCGAACTTTGGTGCATTCAATTGCTGACACGCTGAAGCCCTTGGTTTGGGCTTTACTCCTGTGACTTGGCGTATTGAAGGTAAGCGGGCCTTACATCATAGCTAGTGGAGTGTTTTAATGAACCTTCTCTGATCTTTCTTGGCGGACACGCTGCCATTGATGCCATGGAAAGGGCCATGATCTTATGGTGGGAGTGGATGACGTTCTCCGGCTACATTTAGCTGAGGCTTCTTTTGATTGAATATACATTTTCAATCTTATTCACGGATGCAGCGCTTGACTATGTCAGCGAAAATCCCATGGATGAAGCTTCTGTGGAATTGCGCAAATACTATGGCTCAGTCTACCTATCAACAGAGACGCTTTTCAGAGCTCTTTTAGGCGGGATCTAGCATTGAACTTGACCTGTCACCGACTCTTCTAACATCTTCCAACACTTCTGTGACAATAAAAGGGTTCATGTACCACATTCAAGCAAAAATGATGTTGACAAGACATTAGAGCAATCATTGGAGGAATTATTTGTGTACATCTATGTACGTATCAATGTAGAATATATATATATATATATATATATGAATATACATATATAGTGAAAATAAGGAAAGGCAAACCACGGACTCCAAAATCCTGAATGTCCAGCTTGCAGGTGGGTTGGATTGGGCTGGGCCAGCCAATGCTTTGCTGCCACTGGGTATCTTCTGGGTATCTTGGAGACAGTTTGAATGCGTGAATGTGATGGTGTGTGTTGCTGACGTATTTCAGAAAGCATCTTTTAAAATGTGGCAATTTCCGGGGGATTGCGAGATATCTTTGCCTGGGAGTTCGATCGCAATGTCACTGTGTAGCCCTGCCCATAGAAGTCACAAACTGCAATATTAGACCACAGTTGAACAGAATGAACAATAGCCATAGGGATCCATTGGGCTAAATGATCTTTTTCAAATTTCATTATAACAAAGTTTATTCTACACATACGTATAGACAGAAAGAGGTATCTTGTACAGTATCCAGCCATGGCAGCACCACTATCAGCCGCAACTCCAGCACCAAAAGCCTCCACACCAACACCACAAGGACTCTGTAGGGAGGACCAGCCAGCACTGACCAGAACCACCAGCATCATCACCAGCAACACTACTTGTATGACTCCGTAGGCTGTGTTGTCAGGGTACGTTTCGCGCGCTGGCTCCGTGCTAGCAATGCGCTAGCATGCGCCAGAACGAATCACACGGGAAAGACCCTGGTCCATCATGCGACTTAAACAGGGTCATGAAATTTTGCAAACAGGATTGATGCCAAAGACGAGCATTGATTACCGATGATGTTGTTGGCGCCAGCACAACATCAGGCTCGTCCGACTCGTCTGATTCCAGCTGAAAAAGTCTCGCGCTAGTGCAATTTCCACATGATTTGTTCCTTTGGTTCATGTCTTCTGTACACGCACATGTCTGTCCACCACAAAAGCAGCACGAAGCGGACCACGAACGATCACACAAGCAACGTTTCGATAAAGCCATCAAATGGTGTAAACCACTTGCCCTATAGGTACATCACAGCAGGCCCGCATATTCGTTGAGTTAGGCCTGGGCAAAGGAGTTTGCTGCAGAGTTGGCAATCTACAATGCCAGATGTGGATGCCTATGTCATTTAAGTTCGACTTCACCCTGAGGGCTCGGTCACTCTTTGCTTCATTCCTGGAAGCCCTTAAGACATTGTGCCGCTAGCGACCCAAACATGTCCCATACATTCCATGAGAAACAGAAAACAGCATGCCGCGCATGGAATTGTGCGCCATGGTTCCGTCAATGAAGCACCGCCGAGCACTTCTTGGGGCGATGGAAAGGATAGCACATGTCAGCATGAATGACCGACGCACAGAGCCAAATCCTGGAAGAAGGAAATCTGCTGGAAATCCACCAACCTGGCCAAACAAAACAAACATGTCAGGAAATCTTCGATAGCCTCCACCTTTTCCATTCCTCAAGTTGCATGATTGAAATTGCAACATAAACCTAAGGCTTGTATGGCACGTGCTGTACAACCACCTTGCTCCGACAGATTCAAGTTAGTGCGGGTCCTTTCCTTCCCAGCAAGTATGTTTTTTACCCTGGATCTGCCCAAGCAGGTCTCCACAGGTGCTGTCAGAAATTGAGTTTAGACCTTTTGTCCAACTTCTTTGGTCCAATTTCATGGTGCCTACAAGCTCCAAGATTGGTGTTTGAATGTTTGGAACTGGCATTCGATGACAGTCTCAAGGCTGGCGAAAAGACTGCTTGCAAGTTGCCAGGATTGGAATGGTCACAAGCCCTATCAGGGTGGATTGAACAGTGTTTTCACCACTCCCCAACAAAGGGCTGAAGGCATGCGCCAAAACGGCCCCAGACAGGATGCTTTGACGTTGCTAGGTCCACCCCCGCCGCAAATTTTCGTGATGCAGTTTTGTGAGAGACCAAGCCGCATGTTCGATGATGACTGGTGCAAGCGGGAGAGGGCAGGGGAGCTTGCAATCAAGCTTTCAGCAAGGATGCAGCAGCACCTAGGCTTCACCGTGTGATCAGAGTGGAACGACAACTTGGAGAACCGCTGGGCTTGCATCTGTCTCCCCGATTTGTACCCGACAGCAGTGCCACACTATTTGCTTCAGTCAATACAGAAGCGCGGCTACATCCTATTCATTTATATATAATATACATTTAATAGTGACGTGTGGAAAACAACCAACGCACATTGCTGAAGTTTAGGGCGAAGCGATACAGATTGTTAGCAGCTCGATTACTTGCAATGCTCCTTTGTAAACATATGGCCTTCTTCCTGGCTTGGACACGAGCGGAAGTTTGCAATCGCAGCGAGCCCGAAGAATCCGGAATGATCCCTTGCGAGGAATTTGGGAGAGGTTGGCTGCATCACAGATACAGTAGATTTACAGTCATTTTCGAGAGAAAACAAAAGGAAGGCGACCCAGGAATCGTTGGGGGATTGCCGCGAGGCAGTTTTCCTCGGAAAAAAAATTAAGAATCCGGGAGGGGTTGGCCGCATCACAGAGTTCACAGCGTCTAGGGGTCTTCAACAAAAAGCGTGAAGACAGAAACAAGTAAAATTGGTTAGACATGAAAGACACGCACGTCCAAACCCACTAGGAAGAGTGTTGGTCCCGCATTCCAAGTTCCATATCTCGACAAGGTCCATGCCCGACATCAACTCAGGTTCAAGTGTTTCATTGGTACATCGCGTTCTGCAGTTTTGCTGTGCTAAATGTCATGACAGGAGCATTTGGGCAGCAATTTTTTTGGAACATGCTGGTTGGTTTTGAATTGGTTTTGGTTTGAAGTGATTTTTTTCTTCACAGGTTCGTTCCCTTTTCGGAATGTTTTTGTCGTTGGGGTTTGTGATGGCAAACACCAAAATATGTTTGTTTTTTGTTTTGGTTGGTGATGCCAATGGGACTTTGCTGTGTAAGGTCTTCTGTCATAGTGCCATCATGGCGGCGGAACATGATCACCAGAAACTCATCGAAAACCGAAAGAGGACGGACACTTGAAAATGTGTTGAACCAGATCAGGGTTGCACATGGGTTCGCGTTGTTGGCATATTAAAGCCCAATTTTGCAACCCATGGGTTTTGATTTGTTTGTTTTGTTTGTGCGGTGTTCATTTATTTGGCTTGGTCGCAGGATTTCAATGAATCACCAAAACAAACATTTTTTCCCTCGTTTGGGCCAAAACGCACTTCAATGTTGGGATGGTGGAAATCTTTGCCTTTTCAGTACGCGAAAGTCACGCGACCTGCAGGTTCAGAATCCTTCTCGAAGACGTCTTTCTGAAAATGGACCCGCATGGCCATGAGAAGATCACAATCTCTCAGTTTGAACATATATTTGCTGATGAGGACAATTGTTTCGTTGCATTCGCAATCGTTTGAACCGCAAACATGTTGTCAAATTGTCCAGGTCTTGGTGCTAGAATTGTTTTGGTGAAAATGGGGGCTCAAGTGGTTGCAACTTGACAAACGCAGTAGGTTCTTTTGTGACGACAACTTCAGGACATGAAAGCATTCTTTGAAGCAATTGAAATCAATGCTGTGGATGCCTGGACCCTTTTCGTTCCTTGATTATGTACATTGCATGACAGGCATGTTTTTTAAAACCATTCAACTTAGCTTTTTGGTCGGACTTTTGCCAAGGAAAGTCTGGATGTAGATGGGGACTTTGTCATCAGTAAAAGTGAATTTGTGGAGCGGTGCATGCAACTACACGGTGCTGCCCGGTCAGTGGATCTGCCACTCAGAGCAATTCTGTGTTGGATGGCTTGATTCTTTGGCTGGTGAGATGCGTTAGAGAATGACCCCCATGTTTGCGAAGTGAACACCTATTTACACGGACTACATGCATGATCTATCTATCTATCTATCTATCTATCTAGCTATCTATCTATCTATCTATCTATCTATCTATCTATCTATCTATCTATCTATCTATCTATCTATCTATCTATCTATCTATCTATCTATCTATCTATCTATTCCTATCTATCTGGAATGCATTCTCTCATTCCCTACAAGTCACAGCAGCCGAGGTATGCCTTGAAGCAACAGAGTCAGAAGCTACGGGAACAGATGGCTCAAGTTGAAGCCATGAGCAGGAAGTTGGCATGGGCTGTACAGACAGTTGTAACGTTACAACGTGGTCAATCTGTAGAGTTTGAAGATTCAAAGCCTATTGAGCAACGCGGTACTTGGAATGTGTAATTTTTCTTCTTCCTTCATCTCCAAGTGCCTTCAAGAGGTGCTGAAGAGTGAAGATTCAACCCTGAAGATCTCGTGGGGTTTGTGGCCTTGTTGATTAATTGATATGAATTGTATTTCTCATCAGTTTTTGAGAGGTGTGATTTTCGTTGAGGCTGCGAAGAAGAGAGCCTCCTAAGGAGGGCTTCAAGGGCTGTTTTTTGCCCAGTTTTCACTTGGATTTTTTACATAGCAACGTCCCCGATGCCTCTATCATGATGGGCATCAAGTTGGCGAAACCGTCAAGTGCGCAGGTGTCTTCCATCCGGGTTTACTCACCTGCTGGTCCCAAAAGCGTGCTTGCTGATGGGGGGAAGACTGGTGAATCAAAATAGGGATGTTCATGGTTTCAACTGGTATCCACCCTTGAGCCAATGACCTGGATGCTAGGTTTGTACCTCTCTGAGTGCCAACTTCTGGTCTCAGGTACGGCCTCATTCCTTGTGACATAACTTCATCATTGTAGGGCAACCTTGAGCGGTCTAAGAAACATCTGGGAGTGTCAAGCTTTTTGTTTTGATTCCTATCACTCTCAGATCCCGGAGCTGTCAATCAAATGTGGCACTGCGATTCTTGGCGTGGCATTCTTTTGCAAAAGCCAGTTGCATTTGGAAGTGAATTTACCTTTGGTATCCTTCTGTGCTTGTTGTGGACAACTTCACACGCTGAGGACAACTTGAATCCAGGGCTTACAGTCATCTTGCCCCTCACGGAGGTGGATGACGAGTTGGGTCCCACACACCTGCTGCCAGGCACACTAGGAGTAAAGGATTCTAAAGATACTGTACCCTACCAACTGTGTCGAATCTTGTACTCACAACGCCAAGAAGCCACGAAAAAGATTACTGTATAGAGTAGCTCATGATGGCAGTCTATTGAAGTCTACCTGACCTTGACCAACTTCTGTGGTTCTTTGAATTGGTGGGTCGCACTGATCAGAAGCAGTTGAGTTAGAATATGAAACGTTTTATTTATTCCTGGAGTTGCCAGTTGCAATGTCCCATCCTCTCGATGTGAAACACCCGTTGAAAAGAGCGAGTTCGCTGGGTGTGCTGCTCGCAGGCACGCACCTTTTCCCAGGCTGCAGCTTTTGAGTCCACCTTGCTGCAATCTGAAAGGTTTACAGTTTCAGTATTTCATTCATTCCATTCATTCCAAAAATTCCAGTTCACATCAGAGTTGTTTGGTGTTCTTTCCAAATTGGCAAAAGATTTGTACTTTCATTACTTCTTTGCTGCCGTGCAGGCTTCAATGGCTTCAGTTCTGCCTTGAAGATTCTGAAGGCTCTTGGAGCTGCAGGTGGGACTATGGCACCAGTGCCTTTACGTCCTGGCGAGGCGAGATGTACAGCTGGATGCCCCTGAGGATTGAACATTTAGTTTTGGTAAAATCCAATCCATGTTGATCTTTCCAGTTGATTCCAGTTGATCTATTGATTGATTGGAATTGATTGGAATTTTGCAGGCACTGATCTATGATGCTTCTTGGCAGCCAAAAACACACTTGAATTAGGTGCATTCTCAAAAGCGGATGTCTCCCATTTTTTTTGAGGCTCGCTTGATGCATCGCGGCCTGGCCAATCATTCATACAACCGATGTCGTGTAGCGGACTCCTCGGCACGAAAATTCCCGGATTGGGATGTCTTTGAAAAAGTTTGACTCAAAGTATTCAAGTATAATTCAAGTATACTAAGTATACCAGACTTTATCTTTCTTTATTTGGGTTACTACATCTTTTTCCTCGTCACCAAGGTGATTGTGATGCGACACTTGGCCTTTTTCAAAATGTCTGGCTGAAATTTGTTCATCGCCATCACAAAAACCTTGCTGCCATTGATTCTGGATGGAATTGTGTAGTTACACATCACCATTCAACAGGTTGTTGATATGAGGAACTTCCTGTAAGATGGAAGGCATTTTGTTTGCTGAAATACTTCGAAAATCTAGCTGAGGTTTGGACATGCTTGACACTCCACCCCCTGGAGCAACGGTCCCTTAGCAGGATCACATGAAGTCATTTAGCCATGTTCCTTGGATGTTTCATTTTCCGGTTGACGCTGTGAATACCAAGGTCTTCCAAACCGCCATGATTAGATCTTTTGGAGTTCTACTGCAGGGTCTAAGCTATTTGTACAAAGTGCTACCAGCCCCAAGGTTGGGATCTTGGTCATAATGAGCTCAAAGCAGCTTCTTGATTCATGAGAGGAAGAAAACAACATGAGTTCTTTTTTGTGATTATACAGTGATTAAGTGGTTACTATGACAGATGGTTCAGCTTAGAAGTTGAGAATTGGAAGCTTTGAAGAGATGATTCAGCCATGCTTGATCAAGCTTAAGAGGAAGGTGTGGAAAGCCTTTGTTAGAAGATTGGATCTTGTCAACTGAGCATCCGAAAGTCACAGACAACGAGAGAAGAAATATCATTCTAGACATGATTTTAAACATTTTTAAACTTTTGTATGTTCAGGACACCAACTTGAAGCAGCTTTGGCAAGCCACATGGGCAAGCTTCTCCCCAGAAAAACCTAAGTCATAGCCAGCAATTTTCACAGGACCAACTTCACATAGAGCTGCTTGCTTTGTTTGCTCCTGATGGATGCTGGCCAACCACAGGCAAAGTTGGAGAGCGTGTTGTGATAAAGTTTCAAGACAGGGAATTGAGTTATATAGCTAGGCTGTGCCTGTCATGAAGCTGTCCAGTTTCCTTGGAGACTCTGAAGTTCTCCACGAATCCGCCATTTTCGCAACCCCTAAACTGTCGAATGGTTAATGGCCATGCTCCCAAGATGCGGGGTGAGGCCAATGGCCATGCTCCCAAGAAGATGTCGCTCATGCCATTCTTGCCTTTTCTTTGTTGCTCCCTGGCCTTGTTATGAGCCATTTTGCGGAGCCAAGTTCTCACATTGGTGGTTGCTTCCCATGTCGCGAGACCCACACCTGTCAAGGTTTGAAGGTGAGTGAATGTTTAAATCTGAAGACTTTCATCGGATTTGACATAGAAATTAGGTTTTCTCTATGCTCCCTGCGTGACCTACAGCGAATGGCACCATGGCTGGAATTCAGGAATGAAAGCTCTTTGCTGAAATCTTGGGACAGTTTTCAGTTGCGATCCATACGAAGACCAACTTCAATTTTTGCAGACATGAGGTAAAAGAAGGCTCCTCAAAGTCACGAAAATGGTGCAAAACTGTTTTTAGCATAGGCTCTGCCAATGAAAGAAACCATGGATGAGAACACTGTCCAGCCTTCTGGATGTATTGCTGATCTCCATTTCAATCCTCAGTTTCTGAGCCTTTTTTGTGCTTCAAATGAATACATTTCCAATTCTGCATTTCAATCGACCTTTTCCCATACCCCGATTTTTAGCAGTTGAGGAAAGAACTTCCCCTCAATGGCCCAAGCGATTCATGTTGCTCGGGTTGGTGATGCTTTTCGTTTGTCTTCCCTTTACCCGGCGTGTTTTCAGCCTCAGCGAAGTTGAGGTACATTGATGAGCTGTTTGCAGTGCTTCGCAATGAAGATGCGCGAGGGGAAACAAGCCTCACGCAGGCCGTTGCTATCATATGCCAAGGGTGTAAGCAATGGGTACCAAGGCCGCCAATTTTCCTAGGGTATAGTTTATAGGGGAGATGTGAAGGTCGCAGGAATTTCGAAGCGACGTTAGTTAAGAAGAGTTTGTTTTCTGTTCCACTTTTAAATCTACTAGCAACCATGTGACGATCAAATCTTGGTTTTTGGTCTCCACAACTGATGGCTCTTACACAGACTCAGAATCATGATCAATATCAATCCCCAAATCTCTAGAAATACAGTGGTTGATTCAGACTTCCTACTTATGATATTAAGACACATCCATGTAGACTTTGCCTTTGTATAAGTGGAAGGATTTGCAAGATCTCTTGTTTTGCCATAGAAAAGACCGGAGCACCACAGCGTGAGGTCTTTTCCAACGACTTCTGGGGCAACCCTTTGTGGGGTCAAAGCTGGACGCATAAGTCTTACCGACCTTTAGCGGTTTTGAGCTTCTCCTGGCAATTTCGATTCCTTGGGGAGGACAAGTCAGAGAGTCGAAGTGGAGAATTTTTTCCAGAAGTCGCCCCAAATTTCACATCAGTTTTTGACATGGGTTTGACTGAGCTATTTCAACATTTGTGTAACTGAAGAATCCGGGGGAAACCATTCAAAAAAACGGCATTTTCAACATGTTTCAATGAAGCTCCCCAGGATCTTTTTAGACCTCAACCCCTACGGACCTTCAATGCTGCCTTACATGCAGCCAATTCATTGCTATTATTGTGGCTTGGTGATAGATCCACCGAACGGTTGTGGCAGCAACTAGCAACAAGAAGACAAGTTTTTGCGAGTTTTGTATTTGGTATTTTATGTTTTTGAAATATATCGCTGCGGCGTTGAGATGCTTTGTATTTTTTGAACAAAAACCAGTCTGTTCATCGGCTGCACTTTTTTTGGTCATGGACAGTGGCACCTCAATTTCTCCATTTTCGCCAGTTTTTGGTTTGCTAAGATCTCCGGAAGGAGCTCCTTTTTGTGACGAAAACGCTTCTGTTGAATGGACAAAAATTCAACTCAAAGCAGTAATTCATGGGGATATGTACTATTCGCATGGATATTTTCTATATCAATTAATCAACGCAGTATATTCACAGGTGCCATCCTCCCAAACACATGTTGCCAGGTTGTTGCTCCGTCGCTTGGGGCTGAAATGGGCATCGCTGAGTGCCGCGCTCTTTGCAGCGCATCCGGTGCATGTGGGGGAGCTGAGAGTGGCAGCCGCGAGATTTTTTGGGTGACTCACAGTTTCGGATGTCAGTTTTTTCACTGGTGATTTATGCAATGAAATGCTCCAACATTGTTTTAATAGAAATCACAGGTGAAATTTCTAAGATTCACTCAGATGCTTTAACGATGCAATTTTTGTTGGGAGGTGGAAAACATTGTGTATTTGGTGGGTCGTCCGATGCTCAGTGTTGGCATGAATGCAACTTATAATGTGGAGTCTCCTATTGCCTCTGGCGATACCCATGGCTCGTTTGGAGTTGATATGATTGAGTGACCTGATTTTGTGTGTATTCCTTGAGGAGCGGATGTGCTGGCTACGACTGGCTGGCTACTAGCAGCCTTGGTGCACCTTGAAGTAAGAAGTAGTTGGCAGGTGAGTCCGGAGGGGCGCAAATTTGGGATGGGATGAACCATTTCCATCATTACAGAATCAGTCAATGTGGAGGCGAAGGGCAAACTTCCCAAGCTTGCTGGTACACTGCTGGTGCCGACCCTGGGGAGCTTGTACCGAGATAGAAGACTAAAATAATACACCTCAGGTTTATCCAGACATTTGGGCAGATTTTACCAAGGTCATTCTTTGCAGCCTATTGGCTGCAGGTGCTTGCCTTTGCAAGGAGCAGCTGTCTTGATTTTTGCCACCAGCAAAGACTTGTACATATTCTTGGTCGAATGATGTTGGCTCAAGGAAATGGGCCTAACGCTTGGAGCCAAGATAGTTGATCCCCTCTTTGTTTTAGCATCCATTTTATCAAACAAATTTGTCCAGTGTTGTATTCCTTTCTGGCGAGTGACGTGATCAACACATTCTGGTCTCAGGTTGCTCGTCTTCACAGCAGGCTTAGAGCTGGTCAGTGTCCATCCTCAGTGAACCAAACGACTAGCACAAAAAACCACCACCCGAATCGACCATCAGCTCGGTGGTGATTCCATATTTTTTTTGGAAAACATATTATATATAGTATATTTACATGCACATATATCTTATATTTCATATATAATTTTTGAAGAATCATACATCATGTTCACCTTGTTTCAATTGGGGAAGATACCATTTAAGGATGTAACATACTTTTCAGGTGGGTGGCTGAACCACCAGAATTCATGAAATGATTTACCTCCACTGAGGTTGTAAACCTGGCAGTCGGCGCCTTGCCACAGGTCATGTTTTGTTGAATTTTTAATGGGAGTATTTTCCAAAAAATCAATTTTTATTCCAGTTTTTTGTGCCCCCTTTTTTTTGGCAACACATGGCAACACTGGTGGGAAAACGAACTTTATAGGATCAGTAAAGTTGATGATTGTCTTCTTCTATCGAAGGTCCCGAAGTCATCAATCGACAGGTGCAGTGCCAATCGCTTTGCTGGCTCTCTGCGCTTTTGTCCTGTTAGCCGCAGCGCGTTTTGCTGTGACGCAGGTGCCACGTTGGGTCGTATCATCCATACGTTTCAGCACCTTCCCATGGGTACGTTGAAACGCATCTCTGGTAGGGCTCCAGTGCTGCTTTTGGCTATGTGGACACACCAGCAGGGACTCCCAACATTTTTACCCCCTCCCCCAAAAAATCTGAAAATCCAAAAAAAAACCTCATGAAGATTTGAGGTCCAATACCATGAAAACCTCTGGGTAAGGACTTGGAGCTTGCCCGTCATGAGTTTGGTTGATGGAAAAATGGCAGATTGGAGTAGGATTTGTTGCCATCTCTTGCAATAGCATTTTCTCAATACCAAGATCCGTGACAACGTGGCAGGCTACCTGTTCCAGCACTCATACTATGGCAAGCTGCTGATCTTCCCGGGCTATTTGTCATGGGACCGGCAGTTCTTTTGGTCCAGCGCATCCTACCACCCTTTAATAGAGTGGGTGGCAAAATTTTTGGCTTGGGTGAGGATGAATCAAGATCTGTCCAGGACTATTCATTTGATGCTATCCCAGTGCTTCGCGCAAGCTGGCGGGATGTGCGATCCCTTTCAGTTTGCACTGTTGCTTGGCCATGGGAATTGATGGGTTGGGTTCATGGAAAGCGTGGAATTCCGTGCTGCTTGAAGATTCATGAAGATTCTTACGCCTCAGAAGGGGTATGAAGCAAACAGTGGGTTTTACAAAGTTGTGTGAGAAAGAAAACGACGCAAATCTCCGAAAAGACGATTTTGTGATCTATCAGATCATTTGAACCGCTTCAAGTTTATGAACCACATCATAAAATTTTGGAATACTGTATTTATGACAACACTCGGGCACTGATTTCAGGCGTGTTTCTCCTCCTTTCTTCTTCACTTTTGTTCACCATCATGATCATGGCAGCAGCATCACAGAGCGATCATATGAGGAGAACTTGGCAAATCTGTTGACCCATCATCCACGAGGGATTTAGATACAGAATGGGATAGAAGGATCACGAGTAGTTTCTTTTCTGTAAGCAAATTTACCTCAGTTTGAACACCTGGTGAGTAATGCCGCTGCTTCCACGCGCACCCACTGGGAACGCTTTAAATGATGGATGTTTTCGCATCAGATCTTCCTGGTCAAACTGTATCTCAAGACTGGAATGACGGTATGACCCCATATGTAGGCTTACTTGGCCATGATGGCGCTGATTACCTGGGGCTTGGCCCATTCGCGCCGCTTGTTGCCAAGAGCTTGGGTTTTACTGCTCGGGTCGGCGATCCAAAATGCCCTCCTAACCACCTGAGGTTGGGTCTGCAGGTGGTGATCATTCCCTTTGTGCCCGCATCCAACCTCTTTTTCAAGGTGGGGTATCGATAGGCAGGAATCCAATTTGGCTGGTTTTTAGGCTGTTATAAAGGGCCATTCGCCAACTCCCGCATCCAAAAATCATACGCCAATGGCTTTCTTTCACGCAGCAACCTAGTTTAGTGGGGCAACAACCTTTGACAAGTGAGAATGCAGGTTGGCGTGACCATCGGGGAGAGATTGCCATGCGCTCTGGATCTTTTGTGTGAAAAAACAGAGAGAGAGATGGAGAGAGAGTTGTTCACTCAATGAATATGTAAAGAGTACCTTTTTCTCCTTTAACTTCACCGAATTTCGTCCTCGACTTAAGCACGGAGAACCATGAGGTTGTATCCATGTACAGTTGGTGCTGCCATTGCCATTGCAGTTTGGGTGCCCAAAAAGGGGTAAAGAGCTGAATAGCTGTTCCAACAAATTCAGCAGGGTGAATCTATGATCCATTGCTGTTGTGGAAAAAAAACACCTCGAGGCCTTAGGTCAACACCTCGAAAAATCACGACGCAACTGGTCGCTTGGCCAATGAGTCCATTGAGCGAGATTTGTGGGTGTATAAATCACATAACACCGTTAGGGTGGTTCATATTTGCCGGTTGAAATCAGCAAGCGCAGCTGGAAGCAGCTTTCAGATTATAGAATGCTAACTCGAGTTTGTCGCAGGGCTGTGCATGGAGAATGCACACCTCAATTCAGATTGTTTGTTGCGCAAGGTTAGAGGCAATAAAACATATCCTGCTCACGGGGTTTGCCCCAAGAGATTGCTACAAGAGTGGTTACACCAAGATCTTGGGCCTTTACACCGACTCCTCTGCTGAATGGTTGAAGCTCAAATTTTTGGATGAGTAAATATCGAGGCCCAGACGTGTGGCTGCTGTCTTACTGTGCGGTCCCATAGAAGACTTTGTGTTCTTTTTTTTAAAAATCTTCAAGGGAAGACTTCATATGTACGCAAAGAATGCCTTGGCAAAATGTGTGAACTTTTGTTGGAGAAAGTGTTGGATCCCAGTGTTGATATGCTGACTCGTTCCAACCCAGGGCTGTCTATGTTTGGCGCTGCGGAGAACGAGTCTGGCAATGGCGTTCATCTGAGGTTGGGTGCCCCTTGATGTAATTTGACGACCTGGGGATGAACAGAATCTGGTGAATCAGTTGGGTAGTTTATTTGAGTTTATGATTCATACAGTTTCATACATGCCAGGTATATTAAATGCGGATTTTGTCCATCAATAGTACATCTCTTTTGGTAGCAAGAGCTTATTTGAGGCCCTCTACATGGCTGATGCTTTGTCTTGGCCAAGTTCCGTCAAGACTCGACATCAGCTTGGCACTGTCAGAGTCTCGGTGCTTGTGATTTCTCAAGCTTCAGAGAAGCTTTAATCAAAAAGTGGGGTAGTGAGGGGCTTTGCCAAGATGCCAAAACTTCAACTTGGTGAATCATTCATTGTTTAACAAGATGGTTTTTATCTTTGGCCAGAGGGTACTTGCATCATGGGGGTGCACCTCATGTATTTCTGAATTTCTATTCAATCATATCTATGTTCGTGTCTTTCTGTCACGGAATTTTGCCTCCCTTGCCGTGGATCTACTGTATAGATCTCCTTTGGGTCTGTAGCCCGTAGCTGCTGGAGTTTTACCAAAGTCTCTTTGTGCAGGTCTTTCATCAACAAGGAAGATACGAGGAAGCTTTGCATGAGTTCAGCACTGAGACCATTTTAGGGCCCAAGGGGTCGGTTGGTCGGGCCCGGTTTCTGTTTTTTAGAGGGATGAGGGAACTGTTTTTCCCCAACAGCAGAATGCTAAGGGGTCTTTGCACAATATAGATTTCGGTGTGTTCTGGGCGAGCTGGGGCGGTTCTGGGAAGGAACTGGGTTCCGGGAACCGGTTCCGGGTGACAGGTTTTGCGGTTCCGGGGACCAGTTCCGGGAACCGGCTACGCGTTTCTATGGTTCCGACAGGTTTTGCTGTTCCAAGGTTCCGGGTTCAGTTTTCGGGAAACCGGGTTCCGGACCCGAGGCATTGCCAAGGTTTTGGGTTCAGAAGGTTGCGTGCCCGAGGTTTCGAAGGTTTCGGTGTTCGATGAGTTCCGACGGGTTAGGTTCTGTTCCCAAGGTTTGGACGGAACCGGCTCTGGGAACCAGGTTCCGGGAATCCGAGGTATTAAGAAAGTTTCGGGTTTGGAGATTCCGTTGCCAAGGTTCCGAAAGTTGCTTTGTACTTACTTTGAAAGTATGCTTTTGTATTTTGAAAGTAAAATTTGTACTTTGAAAGTAAACTTTTGTACTTTGAAAGTATACTTTTGTACTTTGAAAGCATACTTTTGTACTTTGAAAGTATGCTTTTATACTTTGAAACTATACTTTTGTACTTTGAAAGTGCATTTTTGTACTTTGAAAGTATACTCTTGTAGTTTGCCACAATGCTTGCTTCAGGTTGCACTGAAAATCAATACAGCAAGGGCAAAGAAAAGGTGGTAAGCAATGTCCACTTTATAAATGCAAACCTCCGTGCTGTTGGGGATAACACCTACGCTTATTTTTTGAAGCGCCTTGCAGTTTCCTTATTCTTCTCAGACTCAGACTGACTCTCAATTGGCTCCCAGTGCACCTTTTCTTCAAGCCTAGGTTCAATGCATCCTTGATGATCCTAGACGACAATGCAACTTTGCTTTCAAAAAATCGCTTCCAACAGAGAGAGTTTCTCCCTCTGCCATTTTAAGTGTCAAAGAATCGTCAGATATGAGGCATTGACAGATCATTGCATCGCACAGATCTACATCGAGCAAGGGACTTGGCCTGCTGTCAGATCGCGCACTGTGAGTTTCAGTCTTGCTGTAGTTTTGGATTTGCTACCTACAAGTTGTGACCAAGAATTGACCGCTTGTAGGACATCAATTCACTTGACCTCATGCATTTTCCAGTGGATCCTTTGGTAATGTGCAACGGTTTTGGGCTCAAAGTCGTTGAACATTCAATCCAGTCAATGTTTTTTTTAGGTACAAAACATTTGTTATGAAAGATAGAAGTTGTGAGCAGAAAGGGAACTCAAAGACCTCAGATGTTCATTTTTGATAGTTGCCACAAGTTTGACGTTGAACCGATGACCTCCACACAGCTGTGCCGCTCAGAATCCCAAGACAACGTCTCTGGGATGGAATCACAAGGCATGGATGACAAGAGTCTTCCAGGAATCTACTGGAAAGAGGTCACAGAAGTTGAAGATGCCGATTCGGAGGATCCTGTGACACCTGTGCATGTTTGGCCAGACACTGATGAGGAGTGGAACGATGACTATTTGAATGACTTGTCAGGTCTCAAGTGTCAGACAGCATTCAACTTGCAGCCTGTACTCAGCCAAGTTGGTCAAGCATCTTTGCCTTGCTTCAATGACTTCAATGTGCACCTGGCAGTTCCTGTGCCTTCTTCTTCCCCCCCACAAGGCACAGGGCTCTGCCTGGTGTCACATGTGTCACATGTGTCACATCCAATTTCAAAGGATTCCATTACCCCGATGTCGAAAAAAAGTACTTGCACCACTTTGGCCAGTGCAACTCCATCATTGGACTCGGAATCTGAAGATGAAAAACCTCAAAAGCATGAGAAGTTGGGTGACTTGAGCAAGCCCATCTCCTTTCCGAGATCCGATGGATCACCCGGAAGTGTGGTGGATCATCCCAACGAGTCACCATTGAAACAGGCCATTCGCACGGGTGCCTTGGCATTGAAGAAAGCTCGGGCTTTGATGCCTGCGGTCAATTTGGAGCCTGACATGAAGCCAATGAAGGTCAAATTTGGCCGTAAGGCAACCAGTTTGAGTCAAGTTCAAGTACTGCCCACGGGGCAAGTTCATCGTTGAAGGCGGCTGGTGGATGGGTTTTTCTCCAAGGGGTACACAAGCATTCTGGTGCAGCATCTTGATGCTTGTTCTTGGCAGTTTGAAAGCAAGTGCATGAACACTAGATTGCATAAACTCATTGATCATTACGTATGCAATTCTCATTTTGCTGGATTCATTTCTGTGTCAAAATACGTATCGTTAACACATCTTTCTTTGTTGATGCTCTAGTGTGACGCACTGTTGTCTTGCAACTGTGATGGTTGCAAGCTGTACTGCATGTTGTGTTCCAATACTTTGAACTTTGTGTGGGATCTGTGCATAAAGATTTAGACATCCGGATTTGATGTACTATAATCGACCTCGGGAATTGTGAGAACATTTTTAGATAGAGAATCTTTGTTAGGGCTTGGAAGCCAGATGGATGCCATTCCTGGCCATTCCTGGATCCCACAAATGTATTGATATTTGGTACAAGTTGGTACAAATCGCCTGGAGACTGTTTTGCATTGACTGTCATCAGTGCCGCTGGAGCCTTTGGCTCCATTTCCTCTCCAGATTTCGATTTTTTCGCTTCGCAGGTCACCAGATACATGCGGGGGTTACTGGAACAAAACCAGTTGAAAGAATTCAAACCATTTCTGAAGCAATGGTGGAATGAAGTCACATCATATTTGCAATTGACAACACGATGTAGTCTTGTTGGAGTCTTTTGGCCAGTGGTTTGACATGATGAAAAAAACAAGGCGAACAAAATTGCTTCATGCATGTGATTTGGCCCCTGGGCTGCCGGGTGAAGCAAATCTCGCTGTGCTTCCATCCCGGGTGTAGTAGTTTGGGAGCAAAGTGAGATTTGATGGAAGAATTCCAAGTTGTTATTCCAGTAGTAGAAGTGACAATTAGACACCGAAAATCACCGTTTTTTTTACAAGGAGATCTCAAGAGATGCTTTTCACTGTAGATTCCATGTTATTTTTCGGGCTTTGTATTATACAATAGGATGCACTTACATTACACTCATACCTACCATACCACACCATACATTGCAATACTACATGACGTTGCACTACATTGGATTGCACTACACACACACACACACACACACACACACACACACGATGTTGGATTTGCCTATGCTTTGCCTGCAGCCTCGTAATTCGCAGAGACCCGCTTTTCGAAATTGAGCAGAATCAACAAAAACGACATTGGGTTTGTTGTAAAGAAGGCGTGAAATATCTATCATGGAATTTCCGGATCTCCAGATCATTCACGACATCTGAATCCATATGAACAGATTGGATGCTCAAGTTTTGATACTGCTCAACTTGGTCTCATGCAAGAACCTGCTACCGTTTGGCTGGGAGAGTGGCCATGGTGCGGGTGAACGATGGACCTGCCCTAGTTGCTCAAGGGGGCAACATCCGGAGATGCCCATGGCGCGATATCAGCGCTTTCCTGCAGCTTCATTTACCAAAGATGTGTTGATAGCTGAGGATTCTGTATATTACTGAGACGTTACTCCACCGGCTGTTTGTTCAGGGAAATTTCCTTGAAGCACTTGTGGGATACAGCTGTGTTCCTTAAGGGGAAGATGAGAGCCAGCCATTGGGCCGCGGTGAAAACGGTGAAAGATCTTCGATCCTTTCTTTTGATGTGAAAATTGGGGTAGGAATCGGCAGGAAATCCATTCTGAGACAAAGAACTTTGAAAACCTTGATCATTCAGGACAGGTCGATACAACTTGGCATTGGAGCGCTTTGAGAAAATCATGTCGTCCCTGGCGAAATTGTTGGATTCAACTTGTGAGATGACTTGCACTTTCCAAGTCACTTGTTTCATGAACAATTAATATCTTGACAAAGATTTCTGACAAGTTTTTTCGGAGTTTTCACATGCAGAGATTCAGTTGTTTCATGCCAGGCGTGGTCATGGTGTTGGCTTCTCACCGTCCGAAGCCCCAAATCCAAAGAGGCAGATTTTTAAAGAATATTTTTGGATCGTCACTGCAAGGTAGTTTTTTGGTCTTTAATATTTGATAGCTCTAGCAACTTCACTTTTGGCTTGTTTCTTCTAAGAAGTGGATCTGATTCCCACTTTAGTCATGTAAACTTGTTTTTTGATTGAGAGAGATTAGAAGGCTCCCTTGGCAAACCTGTTGGAGGGCCAGTCTCCCCCCCAAAAAAGGGTTTACCAAAATAGAAATCCGGATGTTTTTTCCATGTCATTTTGGATGGCGAATTCACTGAAAGGTTCAACCTGTGGATGCTGTATGTCGACTATGGCTTCACTTTGGTGGCCTTGAGCCGCTATGAAGAGGCGTTGGGATCATCATTCATGTCGGATGGAGCAACTTTTGGTCTTCACACCTTCCAGTGATCCAAGGGTGATTTTTGTTGCTACCTTTCATATTACAAGGGTTGAAGAAGTCGAGAACTACGAATCAAATTCAGGGGTTGTGGAAAAAACAAGACCCCCTGTCTGTGAGGCTATAGAACCATTGGAAAAGGGACTTTCAAGGTGCCGCTACTGCAATTCTATTGGATGGATCTTTCGAGTTTCGTTTTGTTGTGCACTTGATGTTTGATTGTTGGAATTGTTGGAACCAACCTGTCTAGCCTTGGTTAAAATGTCAGGAATGCAGCAGTGCCACACGGCCAGAATGCCTTAGGTTCGATGCTGAGTTCACATTGGCGATGCGTTGATCAGCTCCAACCAGTTGACTGGAAGAAAGCCGAGCCCAGGCTATGCCTATGCAAGCTTGAACCAACTGCAACAGGCACAAGATGTCCTTGCCAGAGGCAAGCTTCGAGGGGGTTTTGGTTGGGTTCGATGTAGATCAGGGCACATGCACACAAGAGCGTTCACAAAGATGTATACATTTCTGGGCTCTAGATACTTCACTTTTGAAGGACTTGGCTGTTTTTCTTGTCATTCTCACACAATTGTTGCGTCAAACTCCTAGGCTTGGAGTACGATCCGGATAATCCTGTGATGTGGTCCAACTTGGCCGTGGTTTCTTGGCAAAAATTCCATTCAAATTTCGAATCAATCCAAATCTTCTGGGAATCTAATAATTGGCAATGGTCCAAACTTCCAGTAGCTTTGATTTTTCAGGAATTCCAACATATTTTCAGGACTTGTGCCTTGAATCTCGTTGATTTCCCCGCACTTCCAGATTCCAAACCTTCGTGTTGTAGGTTTGGATGGTGGCAGGTGCTTTCCCACAGGCGGCTCAAGGATTGGAAAAGGCATTGACCATTGAGTCCCTTTGGCAGCAGAAAGCTGTTGTGTGTTTTGTTGAACCAAGAATTTTTCCTCCATCTGACAAGCCAAGTTTGGGGTGATTTGTGGGCATCTGACGAAAAATTTTACCAAGGCCACAAAATCCGGTCATCATTCACAACGTCATGGTTCTCAAAGGCCATTTGTTTTTCTACAGAACTCCCTTCAGCAATTCGCATGAAAAAAAATTGTCGATGTTCCAGTGGTACCTTCACCTGAAAGGTATCTCGCAGACTGGCTATCTTTCTGAACATCCAAAGCTTGACTTGTTTTTCTCCAAAAACTGAAGTGTTTGGGTTACAACGATGTCTATTTTGGTGCAGATTTTGAGCACACATTTGGTCTGGAGTGTCTACCAGATATCTACCCAAGTTGGGTGTCCAACTTGAAAAGAAGCGCATCCAGCGTCAGAAGAAGTTGAGAATCGTGGCTGACGTGTCCGAGCAGTCCAAAGCTGGCTGTGGAAGCGATTGGTAGGGAGAAAAAGGATTCATGACTGCGGGTTTGGACCAACCAATTATATAACCCCCATTCACTGCAGTAATATGATGTGCATGATATGAATGTTCTGTCTGCCTTTATCTGTAACACAAATTGAGTCTGCCAACCATGCTGTTGTTAGAGGTGGAAGGGAGCCTTTGGGGGGAAAGCTGAACACCCTCCTCCATTTCTGGACATATTGACATACCCTGTCAGGAACGAACATATCCCACCTTAGGAAAAGGAAAATCATCTTCAAAGATACCTTGGGTGGGGATCTGTTAGTTCCCATGAGGGTATTCATAGCTTTGGCACCGGAAACGTAGTCCTTTTTTACTTGACGGATTTGATCGCATGATCATTGCCCTCTTCAAGCCAACATGAACACTTTGCCAAGCATAGACAACCTGAAGAACTGCAACAACCTAAACAACCAACAACCTGCGTACGGGCCCAGAAAGTTACAACGAAAATTCAGGTGCATTGGTGCAAACAGCTTTCCTTGCAATTTTCTTTTCTCCAATGTTGGCATTCTCGCCAACACCTGGGACATGGTGGCTCTCAGTGGAGAAGACTCAGAGGGCGCAGGAGAGGTAGGAACTTCGCTGGGAAATGGCAGAGATTGCTACATTCAAGGTGGAATCAACATCTCAATCACTGCCTTCCTTGCTTTCCCACAGAAAGTACATTTATCATATGTGTATATACACAACCTCTATATTGTATGTATATATGTAAATAGACAAGACCCTATAGCTACATACAGATACACACACACAGATGATGCAGCTCTGTGGTTTTCTCCAACCATACATACTTAAAACTGAAGACTTGTAATGCCATCTGTCTGCGTCCCATAGGAGCTTTCGACACGGAGCTCTTTTTTGAGACCTGGTTCTCAAAGACTTGCAAGGCGTTGTCCTTTGACTTCTTTACCAAGACGTAGTGAGTTCAGTGTTGGCTTGCAGTTCCCAAAGTTGCGAGTCCTCCAATATCAGGGGGGATGGATTACTCATCATGTGTAGCAAGGATGAAAAATTGTCAAAATATGCGCAACAACATCTCAGTTCTATGTTGTACTGAATCTCGTTGGATCCATTGCTCAGAATCTGAGGCGTTGGTGCTTGGACGGCACCTTGCCGTCAGCATTGCTTGGGTGTGGATCCTCGAAAGCTGTTAGGTGATTGTTACATTTAGGCAAAGGCTTGCTAAGAATGGATCCTTTGAGGCTTCATGTTTGATTTACAATGTATTTACCAGCAAATTCTGAGAATGGCTGGTTTTTCTTGGTACTTATATGATATGTACTACATATATAAACCATATATATATATATGTACGTATAGTAGATATTACATAATATAGCATTCCAGACCTCTATGCCGGGATATCTTATATTAAAAAAGAATATCAATCTTTTTCAGCCGCTGCAGCTTCAAGGTTGGCGGCCTGGAAGGTGCCAAAATGTCATGAGTTTCCAGCATTGATGATGGTGAGCTGAAACTTGGTTAAGATGCTAAACTGTTTGTCAAAGAATTGTTGCCAGCTGTTTTGGCTCATGGCTCATGACTCATGAAACTTGGCTACAAAAGAAGAAGTGTTTTTTGGTTGAAAGACACAAATCAGGATGTTGTTTGAGCAACCCATCCAGTAAACATGCATGGAACACCCAGCAAACATCAAACCCTGTTGAGGGATTGAGAAAAACCCGCGGGTGTTCTCCGCTACCGGACTTTGTAAAACTTTTTTTGCCCCGGCAGCGTCCTTTCTGGGCATTTATCATGGATTCCAGGCGAGAGTTGCTCCAGACATTGCTTCCTCTGTCACATTCGACCACTTTCCCCAAATTCATCAGGAGGCAGTCTGTGGTAACGCTACTGGTGGCTTTTCTGTTCTTGCGCTGGGCGGGCGAAGGCAGCTTTTGTTTCCTTGCGCTTTATTGAAAGCTCTTGAAAGTTGGCTTGGTCGACCCAAGATCCTTAGATCTTCAAGGTCTTGAAGCCTTTGCCGGGCTCAGTCGCTCTCTTGGAAGTGGGCTGGTGAATGATGTGGCAACCAGGCAGGAGAGGAAACACCTTCATCAAACATTTGCAGCAGATGTTTACAAACAGCACTCGGCAGCAGTGGGTTGCGGCCTCTAAAAGTCTCTGATGCAGGTCGAAGCATACCGTTCGCCATGTTGTACAGGATCCGCCCACCAGGAGCCTTTCCGATTCTCCAAGAGCTGTCTTTCATGAGAAATCTCTGAGCAAATTCGAAGAATTTGAATCTCGTTCACGTGAAGAAAACGTGTGCACCATCCTACTCAATTATATTCCATCTCTCCGTTCAGAGGCCGCGGCTCATGAATCACCTGCAGGATCCGTCCACCAGATATAGAGGATGCCGTTCGTTCCAAGGTGCTCCACACGCACACATTTTGCATTCCAAGGTGCTCCTCAAAATCATCAACAAAAACATACACACACACACACAAATGATTGGAATCTTTACAGCATAATAGTACCGTACATAGGTGCTGTTTCTAGGCTAGGCTGTGATATTGGGGGAGCTAAGGAGCTAGGGGTGATGTATTTCCCTACTAATTTGGGAGCTAAAGAGCCCCAGAATCTTCCAAATCACAGGGTAGTAGGTCTGTGATCGTTTTGCCTCAGAATCTTTTCCCAGGCTGCAGACTGGGCTGAGTGCATGGTGCAGTTTGGAGATGGATCCTATGACGCTGAAGAGGCAAGATCTTACAGAAATTCTGCTCATTGAAACATCCATGGGATTCCAAGCGGAAAAAAAGAGATGTCAGGATGCTGGATGCTCAAGGATGTTTCTGCAATTTTCTTTGATATTTTTTGCTTCACAGTAATAATTGAACAATTGCTAGTGAGGTATGGGTTTTCCGTCGCAAAGACTTTGATGTTTGGATCTTAGATGAACTTAGCTTCCTCCGATCCTTCCAAGGCATAAATTGTGTCCGCGATGTCTCCCATGTCCACTGCATCTAACTGCATCTAACTGCATATCATTTTTATTGGTAGTTGACTGCAGGATGGGAACAAAAATACGACGCTGCTAGGTTCTTCGGGATATGTTGGCTTCCTTGTTCAAAACCACTTCGACATCTTTAGTCAACTTGAAACAAAAGACAGCTCTGAAAACCTCAGGAATTTCAGCGCCTAATTGGTCTGCGTTTGAGCTATCGGAAGCCTGGTCACGGTGAGGCATGGATCAAAAAAGCCACGTTGCCAGCTGAAGCACTGAACTGTTGTGACTCGTGGCAAGGAAGGTCCTGCGCAATTTGGTGAGGCCAGGCGAGAGGAGGTGCGACAAAAATGGGAAGTTCTGATTACCTGGATGGAGAGACGTTGGTTTTGTTCGCCATTTTTTGCAAAGTGTATGGGAGGTCTGTTTGGAGTTGTTTAGTTGTTTGTTTTTTTTCATCAAAATGCCCATGGAAAAATCTGGGAGTCCCTTGAAGTTGATTCAGGAAAGGTGACATGTTTGTTGAGGTGGAGGAAATCATGGTGACAACAGTCCCAACAGCCTTCGTCCGTTTCATTTCAGGCCATTTTGGCCCAAAAGCGATTCAGAAATAGCAAGGCAGCTAAGGTATTCACCATGCCATTGGCCATCGATCCTCGTATCAACATGTGGGAAGGCAAATGGGACCTCCGTCAATTGGAAGGTCTGAGATCGGCACCGGCACCTTACCCAGCCTATCAAAATGCACTTCCTATCGTTGGAGGAATCAGAAGTCCCTGGACCTTGCCATTACCAGATCCCTTTTCCTTCAGTCCCAGTGGTTGTTTAGGCCCCAGTTTCAGTGGTGTTGGCTTTGATTCTTGGGAATCACTGGGTGAAAATGCGGGTGAATGGAATGAACCCAGATATGTCCAGCCTCGTCCAGAAAGGCCACGGATCCGAGGTCAAGACCTCCGATTCCAAGAATCCGAGACTGTCTTTGGAACAGCGACCCCTAACCATGAGATCCCAAGTGCTGGAAGTGCTCATCCGACTCGCAGCTCGGATGTGTCGCGAAGTCTGTGCACAGTCACTGCAGGCACTGCAGGCAAGGCTAGCTCCTTTAAATCTTCCACTTCTCTGCGAGATGATCCTGGTTTGAGTGGTCAACGATTGAAGAGAGTACTTCATGTGAAACAAGCACCAATCTACAAGTACTCCCTGTGGACCTCACATTGGATTGAACAAGGTGGTCGGAAATCTGGGGATCCTATGACACCGCGCTCAGAATTGACCAAATCCGAGTTTGACATTCAGTATGGAGCTTGGAGGAAGGCATTGGTTGAAGGCCCACCTCGAAAAGCATGAGAAGCTTTGCTGATTGTGCTTTGTTTCAAGGAACTGCCCGAATAAGGGAACTTTGTGGTTCCATCTCCTGGAAGAATTTGACGTGAAGAACTTAATGGTGTCAATGCATCATCAAAGTGCTAGGGGATTTTTGCCTAATACCTGCTGTGCCAAGCACAGCGCTCTTGCAGATGTACTTTTAAAATCACTTCAGTAGCCTGTTCTAGGACTGCTGTAACTGGCTCAGTGCCAGTACTTTTTCTTGCAAAGATAGATGAGGTATGACGTCTTGACTCAAGACTTGTGGGCCTTGCCTATTTGCTTTACACGTTGTATTGGCTCGCTTTTAAGGGCCAGCACTACAAATATCTTTCTTTTTGCAACGGTGATCTGTGTATCAACTTGGGATTTCACGAAAGTCGCCTTTTCACAAACCAAAAAAACAAAAGAAATAAAACTTCACGGCTGCCAGACAGGCCTTTTACAGCATTTCCCTCCTGCTGTGATCTGCTGTGACTTTTCCAACCATTTTTCCAACACAACGAGTCGACGAGTTGATGAGGCGATGCAGGGCACCAAAGTCCTATGTCGAGAGAGGCAGGGAAATTTGGCGAAGTTGGAAGTCAAAATGGATGCTTCAGGGAAGAATGGATGAATGTGGATGATATTTGTGAAATTTTGATTTGAATCTCATGCCTTTCAACATGTTGCAAAAAATTCATCAGGTGTAGATGATGAAGTGGTGAAATCGAAAGCATTTGAAGACTTTTGCAACTGAGTTTCAATGCTCAGGGGCATCGACCCCTCCTTGGTCTGCTCCCAGTGTGTGAAGGTCTTCACAGGCACATCCATTTGGTTTCTGTGTTTCATATCTAGTGGATCCTATCGGTTTGTCCGTTTGATTGGCTATCCCCACGGGTTGCAACATAAACTCGAATTCCCAAGCTGCCTCAGGTGGTGCCTACGAGGATGCAGGTATTGCAGCCCTAAACCTCAGGTTGTTTCACCGGTTGGTTTCATCAACTCGTGGGATTTTTTTTTCCCAAGGTGCCTGCGCACCCTGAAATGCCAGATGTGGTACAGTGCCTTTCACTCTCTGTGGGTGAGGTGGAGGGGTCAGCACCTCAAAAGTTTCCACTGCTGTTTTGACTCAAAATTCTTCGAGAATTTTTGGCGATTTTCGGTGTACATGGGCGAGTTTTCAGATCCCAGAACTCAGAGCTTGCGCAAAATCGTGGAATGGTTTCTTGAGGACTGGTGCCAATGCCACTCAGGGCCAGGCTGTTCTGAGCAGATGCATCTAAGTTGCTGTTATGCTGGTGCTAGAATTCAAAAACCATGCTGAAGCTGTTGTTGACTCGCTCACTCGGCAAATTCTATCAAAATTTCCATGCCTCTTGCCAAAGTCAATCCAAATCAATGTCAGTTTCCAGCGTATAAAACCACCCTCTGTATGCATCAACTGCAATGTAGCAAGACAGTATGATGCAGGCTATTGCACGGAATCGATCGCCCTTGAAGCAGACAGCCTTTTGCAATTATGTTTGATGCTCAGGATATTTTAAAGGATGATTTGATGCAATATTTTTCTGGACACCATGACAGCGGCAACTTCTTTAATTGTATGGGCTTTGAAATATGAGAGGCATATTGTACTTGAATGTAGGAGTCAAAAACATCAAAAACATGCTTTGGGCACTTTCTTGCGCCACACGAAGGAAACTTTGCTTGGAACACTTTTTCGGCTCTGAGTTCGTAGTATTAACAAGTGTTTGAAGAGTTATTGGTGACGCCAAACGACAGACAGTCAAAAGAAACATGACAATTCAACAATATCCAGGCTCCTAAGCAGCTAGTGAAATTGATATGTTTTTACATGCTGTTCTATGGATATACAAAACATTACTCTCTTTCTATATTCATTTTCTTGGCATACTGAAGGCAGGCTGCGGAAACCTTTCGTGGTGCATAGGAAACCGGGAAAGATCCCCAAGGATTCCTTATCAGCTGCGTTCACACCTTGCCCGATTTCAGCTTGACTCCATGGTGGGCTGAGAAGATGCGAGGAGAAGGAAGGGCATGCCAATATATGCCAATGCCGTGCCATTTTTCTTGAATCAAATCAGAATTTGCAAGAAGAAATCACATTCAAAATTTAATGAGCACAAAAACACACAAACTGGCCTTGACTTTGCAGGTTCTTATGTACTTCTCAAGGCTTTTCAGCAACTATGTGCACCTTCTGGTATGAAAGTGACCAGTGGCTGGCAGCCATCTTTGATGCTTGTTTAAGTTCAGTGACCCAAACCCGACAAATTCAGCTGGTGAAAACACACGCACGACCGGGGTTCAAAGAGGATTCAAGCAGTGGAATGACAGAAGGGCTGACTTCACACTGCTCATTTGTTGAGGAAGAACTTCACACCAAACTTTGTTGCTGGATTTTTTAGGGGTACTGAGTTCTCTTTCCATTGAAGCACCCTTAAGGGTGCCGGTGATCTAGTTCCACCAAACCACTCCACCTTGCGATGTGGAACCCAGGAACATAAGAGACTTTGAGCATGCTGGGAACTTACCGAACGCATTGTGTTTCCAGAAAACGTATCAAAAATGGCTGTTTTACGGAACTAAAAAGTGATGAATGATATGAATGCGCCAGGGTGGGACGACAATGTCTGGTCTGGTGAGTGATGTTGACATTCGAGTTTCATGGCCTGAAAATTGGGGTGGCGCCAAGCTTTAGTGGAAGCCACACGACACGAATTCCTCACTCTAAGGCTGGAAAAGAAATTCTTGGCTTTCCAACTCACACCCGGGCAACTTACCTGCATAGAGGTTGCAGGTAGCCGCAGCAGTAGCAGTAGTAGCAGTAGTAGGAGTAGTAGGAGTAGTAGGAGTAGTAGGAGTAGTAGGAGTAGTAGGAGTAGAAGTAGAGGAGCATTTTGCGGGACATAGTGCTTGAAGTAGTGTCGCAATTTGCCTGCACCGAAGCACTGCAAGATCAGCTCTGTAAGAATTCCTTCCAGCTGTTCCAAGGTTACTGATGAACAGCTCCATGAAGATCGCTTCAATGGTTGTTCCTTGGCTTGATGAGCATCTCGTTATGGAACCAAAGCATTTCCTCTCCTTGAGCCTGTGGTTTCGCTGTTTCGACAATGTAAGATCCAGCTCCAACTGACAGGCAATACTGATATTGATTCCTTAAAGACTTCCTGCGGCTACGCAAAGCATGCGTTTCTTGGCTATGTCCATGTCAATGTACGCGTGCCCCTATGCGCAGTTGTTGCTTCAACATGCTTAAGCTTAAGCTGTTTTGTGGCTGCATGTCACTCTGTTTCCGGCTTCTCCAAGAATTGTTTTGAAACGAGGATGTGGTTAGCTGAGAAAAAGCTGCAAGTTTTAGGCACTGATGCTGATGCTTTACTGAACAAGCGTTCGCAACATGAGTTGAACAAACATAGTTTTGACACACGCGATTACCCGAGTCGACCATGCGGACTGCAGGCCAGTCCCCATCTCTAATCGGTCCCCTAAGTACTTCAAACCTTTGTGCTGCTCTTTTGCCACAGAGCATGTTCCAAGGACAATGCAAAAGGCTGGCTACCCAGCTGGATTCGACATCGGCTCGTTGATACTTGGTCCAACAACACAAAGGACAAATCCTTGTGAAGTTTTTGACTGCTCCAGAGCCGGTGCATCAACTTCCAAGGAAACCGGTGATGCAGAGAAGGACTACTGGTCAGCATGGATTCATAGCCTTCCAAAGTATGAGGACAGAATTCATTGTTGGACACGTTCGAACAAGTGTTGCCTGGAATGTTTCTTCAACAAGTCGGCATCCATTGAAACAGTCCTTGGCTTCAAACTCTTTTTGCAACATATAATATGCTTTGATTCATTTTGCGCGTCATCCATAGCCATGGCAGGATTATGAAGGGCTTGGCCTTCCACTCACTGCACCTGCAACAGAGCTGAGGAAGCTTCAAGGAGTGCCATTCCTCCATCCCTTTCCGGCAAAATCATTCTGGTATTGCACAATCATTGCATCATTGGGTAGGCCCTAGGCTGTTCTTCTTGTTGTTCTTCTTCTTGTTGTTGTTGTTCTTCTTCTTCTTCTTCTTCTTGTGGTTGTGGTTGTGGTTGTGGTTGTGGTGGTTGTGGTGGTGATTGTTCTTGTTGGTGTTGTTTTTGTTGTTGTTGTTGTTGCTACAGCTGGAGGACTTCCCAAGTTTGGAGATGCAACTTGGTGATTCTGATTTGAAAGCTAACTTTGGCTTCTCCAAATGAAATTTGCGAACTTTGCTTTTCTCCATGTTGTGCTGTTGTGATGTTGCATTGTCCCAAAGACCAATCCAAAACATTGAGTTAATATCATTCCAATTCCAGGGACCGACCTGCACTGAAGGTACCTGCATGGACTCAAGACTTGCAGGACTCTTTTGGCACGGGAAGTCATCAGTGTCATTGTTGAATGAGACAAAACCCTGCAGGACTCCTTGAGGAAAGAACTTGACTTCTACAATACTCACCGTGGTGATCGACCCGAAATCAGCTGGAAAGAAGCTTTGCTATCAATTCAGAGGGTTGATGTTTGTTTGATCCTTGAAGCAGTCATTTTTTTGGGGGGCTAAAGAACATGCCAGTGTGATTGTGTGATGTACAGTTCTTCGTTGGAACATCAGTTTGCGTTGACTTTTTGAGACATCAAGACCTGATACCTTGGAGCAGGACGCATTGTGGGGGCTCATGGCCTCCTTCACCAGGTCCTTTGATTGTGTCGCGGCCAGCAATTCAAGGATATGTGAAGGTACAAGAAATCCGTTAGTAATTGATCAACGGTAGCCTTAGATTTGACATTGGACCACTGATGCATGATCATTCATTTGAAGATATGAAATTCTGCAGTCATGATTTATCCTTGAAACCTCTATTTTTGCTTCTTGAATCCATGGATCCATCCAAGGTGGGGGCCAGGGTCATATGACAATGGCACCTGTTGGAGTGGCTTAGCCTGCATTTTTCACATCCAAGGTAACTTGCCCAAGTTTCGACAGACCTCCAGAGAATGTCTTGTCAGGATATGGTCAATCACTCTTCTACTCCAAATGTCGCAACTTGGCTAAAGACCTTCACCTGGCCTATGCATGACGAATCAATGCGCGACCGAATTGAAATGCTGGGAGTCAGACCTTCTAGAAATCAGGGGGAAACAGATGTTTGGAAAGACATCGATCAAACATCCCTTCTTGGGTCATTGGTCAGTTCGAAGTGACCTCTTTCATACATGTAATTTCGATCATGTGATTCCAGGTTTACTACTGCGAGCGGGATATGTTGAAGTTCACCACGCGCAAACCAGTGAAGGCTGATTTTTTTCATAGGGATTTCGATAACTTCAAAAGGATACGGTGATATAGTTTCAAATTTCAATGGTCCTTGCCCATGCTTTCTTTCGAAAGTCTCCGTGCTGTCACTATCTCACCACAACTTTCCTCTATCACAATGAAGCTGTGGTGTTGGTACCAGCTCATTCTGACAACCACAATTGTTTGGAAAAGCAGTATTTGCAGATATTTCTAGCATGTGCGTGGAAGCAGTACTTGTCCAAGACTGAAACCAGGCTGGCGATGAACTTCTTGTAGCCTACCATCCACCTAAGGCTTGTGTGACTGCAACTCTCACGTCGACGGTTGAAGGTCGTTGAATCCAATGAGAACCACGCTCACAAGCCTGCCTTGTTAGCATCACCTGCACCTGCACCTTCACCTTCACCATCATCATCATCATCATCATCATCATCATCATCATCATCATCATCATCATCATCATCATCATCATCACCATCATCATCGTCATCATCATCATCATCATCATCATCAGCAGCAGCATCATCATCATCATCATCATCATCATCATCATCATCATCATCATCATCATCATCATTTGTTGAGACATATTTCCAATGAGGGAAAATACCAACAAAATCATCTTCCCGCTTTTTACAGGCAGAAAGTGAAGTCATAGATTCTTTTCACCAAGGATTGATTTATCTGTTCCGCCAGGATGGTAGCGTTACTTTACTTTCTCAATATGGCATTCTAGATGAGGAATCAGTGACTTGGAAGCAATTTTTGGCCCCGTTGGACTCTCTGTCGGACGATTCTGTGGGACTTGCAATGGCTGTTTGGTTGAGATCCAAGGACAAAGGCAGCTGGTCCAAAGATGACTGCCAAATTCTGCGTGACGCACATCTTGAAGAGCAACATGTCTGCAAGTGAAGCATCCTAAATACCGATTTTATGGCTGAAAAGAGAACGTCGTTTTAAACAAACGTCTTGGGAGATGTTGAAAGGCTGTCCAGAGCTTCCTGCTGACAGTTGAATTTGAGGTCTCCTAGCCTCTACGTGAAGAATGCTGCCAAGCTGATCGACATCAACTGCCCTGCGCCAATGAGGAGAGCTTCAGTGAGAGCAACTGCAAGCACTGAAAAGGAGAGGCTTTGTGCTACTTCAAATGATACCAGCATAGACCCCAAACAGTGCAAGTAAATCAATGAAATCGGCTACAATTACGCAGAAACGCAGAAACGCACAACAATAAGCGAGTGCAACTTGGGTTACACAACAGTAACGCAAAACGCAAAGTTATTAATTTTGTTCAACGCAGAAATGCACGTTCGGTTCAATTTTGGCGACACAATCAGCGATATCGATGTTGCGTGGCGAACTCGCAGTTCATTTTCCAACTCGTATTGTTGTGTTAAACTGTAAAGTAGTAGTTGGAGAACTGCACTGTTGTCTATGCTGTCCTTTTTAAGCTGTGTTGGTTGGCGGTACTGCCGTTTCTCTCCTTTTGCTTCCATTTCGTTCGCTTCACATCACGCTTTTCGAGCACGGAATTGCTCAAAACCACGTTTCATTCACCAATGCCAGGCTTTGTTTTTTGCAAGCCCCATGATACACATATGAAATGCACATGAAGTTAAGCACAAAGACATCATGAAGACATGAAGACATGTATAATGTAGACCATACACAGAAAGCCAAATCCGCGCCCAACCCAGCGCAGCGCGCCCACCAGAGCCCAACCCCATGCCCAACCCAGCCCAGCGCGCCCACCAGCGTGTCCAATCTCTTTTTTTCTAAGGTAGAACCCCACAGGTAAACCTGCTTGGGGAAAAAACCATCATCTTAGGCATATAGAAGAGCACAACATGAGGATGAGGATGAAAATCATAGAGTTTATACGCAACTATGGCTTTCTGAGTTGAAATTTTATCCAGCAGGAAGGTATCACTTTGAGAGGGCTTGTACAACCGATGCTAGTTCGACCAGGGCAAACCCGACCTGGATGTCAGGGCAAAAGGAGCAGATATTCTTCAAGCCAAAATGCATCTCCAGGCGCTGCAGAAAAGCACATGTCAGATGTATTTTTTTGTGGATGGATTTAAATTTGCAAGTCAACTTGCTACATTTTTGTTTGCAACACTGAGAGTCTCAGTCTCAGAGTAACAAAAACGTTTTCCAAGCAATGGCAAACATGAAGTTACAAAAGACCATTTGGAACTGATCTCTTGGTCGTTGGGCAGGTACCTACGTTTTGGAGGCGCTCACGGCGATGGCACCTGCAGAACTTCCTGTGAGGTCCCACTTCTGAAGAATGTTGGTTCCGTTTTAGGCTTGATTCAGCTTGGTTGTCAGTATGATAAACTTCATAATCTTCTGAGTATTGATTTGTTGTTTCTCTTGCTTGATATGCCATTTTGCTTCGCAGATTGTTTGTCCAGCTAAACTAGGTGACCTGGACAGTACTTTTTTTTAAAAGGAGTTTATTATGCTCTTTCAATGTGACTTCAATGTATGACTCAGGTGACAATGTCGCGTCAGGGAGGAAAAAGGACTTGCGGCCGCGGTTTTTTTGAAACGGACGGGGTCAATGTTGTGAAAGCATGGCGCATTTTCACACCTTTACGACGCAGCTGAGGTAAATGCGAGGTTTTCCACTGTCTCTCTCTGAAGGAGTACAGTCTTTGAAATTTTCCATTATTTGCGCCTCGGGAGGGTTTTTTTCTGTGCAGCAGTGTGTTTTTGGATGTGAAACAAGTTCACCAATTCACTAGCAAAGCAACAAGAGGTGACAAATGCCTCGACAAACTGGGCGTTACGGGAGACAATTTGAGTCATGAGTGTCAAATGAGATATATGACGTTTTCCATTCTTTGTAATGTTTGGTTGTTTGGTTGTTTGGTTGTTTGGTTGTTTTGCAGGTGTCTGCCGTCTCGTCATTTTGCCCATTGGCTTTTACATGTAGCTCGTTGGAGAGATTTCTCTGATTTTCGGTGTTTCCGCGGCATTCAGTCTGATCTGATCTTCCTGCAGCTGAAATGCAAGCGGTTCAAGTCTTTGTTTTCCTTTGTCAGCGCAAAACAAGGAGATATTTTTTTGGGCAATATCGTCTATGATTGATTTGATTGATTTAGTTCTAAGTGTTTCCTGAAAATCACATTTCTGGCTTCATGGCAAAGGCAAGGAAATGAACGGTGTTGTAGCAATGATACTATGTCTCAAGAGCTCCTGCTGGCAGACGTATGGTTGGTTTGAGCAACCAGAAACTCCCAAATGGAAACCAGATTTGCCGAAAGCAAAAAGATTTGCACTGTGAGGAATTCGAGTGAAACTGGATGGTACAAACAGCTGCCGAAAAAACAATCCTACCTTTTCCAATAGGCAATACATACATCTATATTCATATTTGTATAAATATAGATGGATTTTCCATGGCCATCTTAGTTTACCGGAGAGTCTCCAATATCAATTAGATACTGAATATTGTTAGAATTATATACCTTACATTTTGCAAAAAGTCTTGGGGTCAGATTCTTATCATGTCTTTGCCAAGTTTGGCCCCCCAAAAGGCCACCAAAGCGCTGCAATTCGCTGGTTTTGCTCCCAGCAAAAGAGATAGCTCTTTTTGTTTCATGACCGCAACCTACATGAATTTGGGAAGGTTCTGGTTTCTCCGATTTTGCCTCACATTTTCCAACTCAAAAAAACCATGGTAAACATGATGTAGACCTTTGTTGTAGGAGGTTGCGCAGGGGTTCCTGCCATGGATGCTACAGCAATCCTTTGGAAGGGCTGATGCCATTCAGAGCTCCCGGTTGGAGGTGGAAATCCCAAAATAGCCATATAAGTTTGAAAGGCGAGATTTTTAGAAAAAAAACACATCCTTTTTGGTATCCATATTCAAATTTCCAAGGTATATCGCATTTTAAAGGTTACTCAACTGGTTGGTGTTGCATGAAAATTGCATGACCATTGCGACATGATCAGCACCATTGTGAATTCTTGTAAATCCAAAGGGAGTCACTTTGCTTGTGGATTCAATGATGATTGTCTTTACCAGCTCTTTGTTGCTGGTGGCTCTGCAATCTCTGTAGAAATGGAAAACAGAAAGGGTTTGGTAGATAGAATCTCAGTTAAAAAAAATCGACTCGACGATCTGGCTGGACCTTATGGTTCTCTCTGAATCTGGGGAGGCAAACGCTTCGAGCAGCCCAACTTTCTCGCAGAAAGGCTGGAATCTGGTCATGGATTTGTGGTACCCTTCCTTGCTTCATTGTTACCCATCACGGATTGCAGGCTTCTCTAGTTGCTCCAAAGCCTTCCATTGTGAATGTCACTGCAACTGACCTCAAGGCCTTTTGAAACATTTTGACAAAACGCCATCTGCGGGGGGAAATCGTTGTTGAAGTTGCTGGGTTTTGACTGTAAGATCCTACCCAGGCCTACCATCAAGATGGGGTGGTCCACCTTCCTGGTGTCTTTGGCCCCTCAGCGAGAGAGATGTTTTTGAGCCAGTGGTCACGGTCATTCACTGTCCCCAGTTCCGGAATGTTGAGTTAGTTTGACATGTCAGGAGAATGGCATGAGAATAACTGAGTGCTGCTTAGGCGATGATTGGGTTGACTACTTGCGTGAGGCTTTTCAGCAAAGTATGGAGAAGCCAGGCGGGATTGGGCTACTGGGATTCATGCCGATTTAACTTCGTCAGATTTGTTTTGGATATAGACAGAAATCTAAGCAGGCTAAACAGATGCGAGCAAAATCTTTCTGTAAAATTTTGTTTGTGAGTTGCTTGAGGAAAGTATGCCGAGTTTATCGGCAAAGATACGACATGGGATACACTATTTGCAGCTCGAGAGTAACTTGGATGGAATTCAAACCGAATTTATCCAAAATTTGGTGAATTATGTCTATTTGCGACATTTCATCATACTCTCCATCCACAGCCCATGGTGATTGGTATTACAATCTTTGTGATGCAAAGCTGAGGAAGGATATTGAGATGTTTCAAGATCAGGTCAGATCCTTGTTGAAAGAAATGCTGGCACTTGGGCAAGTTTGCCAGACCTTAACCTTCTAAACTTTAGGATGTCCCTAAGCTTGGGATACCTAAATCAAAAATATCTGAGAATGTGATCCTGGTCACAATTGCAAGAGAGGTTGATCATATTAAAGAATTCCTTTTTTTCTTGTTCCTAATGGTTCAGGTGTTGGTTGCTCAAGGTGATTTTCGTCCCCAAATCACTATCCACATGTAGTTTCCCTCAAAAAAAACACCCTGAGGTCTTCTACCAAGAGGCTGCAGAACGTGTTCCAGCAGCAACCCCAGAAAGTTTTTGCCAACTCGATGGGGCCTCAAGATTTCCCAAAAAAAAGGGTGCTAATTTGGCAATTTGTTGAAATCTTCCATTTTTTTTCACCAAAACAAGATCAGAAAAATTGTCATTTCCAAACTCTCCTCGTTTTGTTGAAACATGATTTCCTCAAAATCCAAGGCATGGCTCCCTGTCTTTCATTCTCATGCAGGGCAGCTGATTGCAGAACTCATGGGATCTGCCCAGTGGCCCAAGTGATGCGGCCGGGAAATCCATCGGAAGGCTTGGAGTCGTTTGGAGTTCTGAGGCAAAGATCTCGTTCTTCTACCTGCATGCCATTCTGAAGCAAGGAGGAGCCAAGCAGGTCGGGCAAATTGATGATGATTTTTTGGGCTCGCAACCTTTTGTTGGACTGGGATGCACCTTTTCTCCGATGCCAACCTGGACTTTTGTGAGTTTTCATGGCTGCATCAAGTCAGTTTTCCCACACTCTCTCCCATCAAGCTATTGTCCCGGAGGCTATTCCTTGGCATCAGGACTTGCCATACTGGAAGGCGAGGTTGCTTTGGTTGAAGATAGCCTTGTTACTTGTGTCATGTGGTGTGAATTAGCCTTGTTCAATTAAAGCAGCTTCCAATTGCTTCCACACAGGTGGATGGCAAACAGATTGGGTCTGCTTGCATCCCAGCCTTGATGATTTCAGAGATGTGAGAACTGGGCAATGTGTCAACAATCAACGTCCCAGATCTTTTGGGCTCACAAGGTGTGGATAGCACTTGATGATATGCCACTGGCAGCCAGCGTGCGGTATGTGCAGGGCTCACATGCCGGACACCTAGGAAACAAAATTGAGCGTTCCAGGAATCCTTTTGCTTCTCTAAAGATCTGAGTCTGGTTCTTATGCAAAGGATTGACATTTTTCAATCACATCTATCCTCAGGACTGAAGCCCAGAATGAATGTTAAAAAAAAGGTAAGTATTTTCCGGAAAAAAATATCACGATGCAGTGTCACAGAATTTCCCCGGTGGGGGGTGGGATCTTCAGTGATTTCGTTGCATCGCTGAGGTATGGGGGCTCTTTCGTCCACAGCACTTTGTCGACCACTCCTCATATGAAGGTGGAATTGGCGGGGACAGCAGATGGGGGAAGAGACACAAGGCACCAGAGATGGTTACCGGGCTACCATGGTTTACCCAATGCTATTTGATGGATAATCTTTGTTGATCACCCACCCGAAATGCACTGCTTTGCCTCTCAAATTATGTGAAAAGCAGTACTTGTGTACGTGTAGTTGGGTGAAAGTTTCCGGAAAAACAGTTTTTTGCACATCATGCTTCTTTGAAAAGTCAATGGCATTTTACTGGAGTAGACCTGCCCCTGAAACTTGGGGTTGGGACCCAACCCCAACACAATGACGATAATCCCCGCGGAGGTCGAGATGATTTGCCATTGCTTCCTGATGTGGATGCCATGTTGCAACAAGGCAAAGCTAAAGCCTTGGCTTTCGAAGTGAAAGCGGGTGATGCCCTATGCTTTGATGCACGTCAGTTTCCTCAGCCCAAATTCACTGAGCAAGAAGGAGGAATTAGTTTTAAATTGAAATGAGAGTCTCTCGAGTTGGATTTAATAATTTCATTTACATCATTTCGATTTATTTCGAGTATATATGGGAAATTTTGGCCGGAAGTCTAAAAGATCGCTTCTCATTTTCCCACTTTTGTACCACAGGCTCTGCCTTCCTGATTTTTTTTCCCAAGGTATTGTTCATGGTTCCTTGGGAAATTCAGCACTGGAACAGCACCGCCGCGTGGCGTTGCGCTTTGGTGGTGAGGATGCTGTCTACTGCGACCGTGGAGGGGAAACAGCTATTCCCACGTGTGCGTTTGCACGCTTTTGCAGTGGGCTGGATTCACGACTGGGATGACTGAAGAGAAAAATCTGACTTCCAATTGAAGCAGTTGGAAGGGAGCAAACAGGGCTGAATTCGATGTAATGTGATAGAGATTCTTAATCTTAACTTGTGTCGGCTGAACGGCTCAAATTTTACAACCCCGGAAGAACCATGTCTCAACGGTCATGTTGGACCCTCTGCCAGGCCAGAAATCGATGCGGTTCATGGTCTTCGTGATGGGGAAAAACTGAGCTGCAAGGTGCAATGGCACTTTTGTTCAGTTCAGGTTACCCACTGGTTCCCTGGCACACTCGCCAGGCTTTTCCGCAAGTGTGGCCGTGAGAAGGACTCCCAGACCAACAACGCGAATCTGGGCTTTCAACGAGTTTTTTTTTGGGGGGGAGATGTTTTCGACACAGACCAGGACCCTGATGCCTGGTATGCTTTTTGTATCTTTTTTTGTAGTCTAGCTCAGAATGCCTCCTGACTTCACCAGCAAAATTGAAATCGCTTTGCTGCTTTTTCTGATGCAATGCAGTTCAAAATCATGATTTTAAATAGTGAGGTGCATTAAGCATTTCAAGAAAAAGGATGAACAAGGGCGAATGAGAAGCAATCAACTTATATACAGCAGTTGCAACACCATTTCTCCAGTCCAACTGCTTCCAATCTCCAAGGTTTGTGGCAGCCAAAGACTCGCTGCTCGCGATTCTGTGAGCCGAAAAAAAAGGGGGAAGTGGGGCCGTGCCCCGGGGAAGAATTACCCTTCCCATGCTCATAGTTGATGTGGAAAATGAGGCAAAGTTGTTTTAAGGAAACTCAAGTCTTGAAGGTACCTGTTTCATTGAACCATGATTGTTTGAGTGAGAGAAATGCACTTCAAAATCGGGAATTGATATGCATCGGAATGCATCAAGATGTGACAGAACCCTGCAGAGGTGCTTCCAAAGCAGCGCCGCGTGCCAAGACATGGCTTAGTACCTGCGACGGAGAGAAATCGAGGAGCTGCCCCAAGCAATCAATCAATCCAAACCTCATCATGCCACGACCTGCTTGATCACTGCATACAGTTTCTTGGAAGAGAAGACATCCGCACCGCAGGCTTTTGAACCAAAAGTTTCCCGCCTGAAGATTCTGACGAAACCGCGATGTCAGCTCCTCCGGTTCCCATGTATGTGAAGGCTTTGACCTACATCGGACGTGTGGCGAAGATCTGCTCACCAGAGCCATGGCCCATCGTCAAAGATACTCGCAATGCCAGCTTTGCTGGAGAACAGGATGATGGTCAAACAGCCAAGGTGGATGAGGTGGGCGTCAAAGGTGGTGGTAAACGAGTCTTATTGGCAAGTCGACCAAAAGGTGACATCAAAGAGTCAGACTTCAAAGTTCTGTATGAAGAATGCCCGGAACTTGGTCCAAATGAAGTACTGGTCAAGTCCATCTACATCTCGTTGGATCCAACACATCGTTTGTGGGCCAGTGATCAGCCACAATACATGCCATGTGTTGGGCTCAATACATGTATGAGAGCTAGTGTTATTGGCAAAGTGGTGAAGTCCACTTCCAAGAAGTACATGGAAGGCAGTTACGTTGGAGGAAGCGGAGGGGTACAAGAATACTTCGTAGCATCAGATGCTGCTGTGTTTCCTCTCATCCCTGGGGTGCCCATGAGCCTGAACCACTCCCTCTTCAATGTGGTCATAGGTCTCACTGCATGGGTTGGGGTGAACATTTGTGAGCCCAGACCAGGTCAGACACTAGTGGTTTCCGGTGCTGCTGGAGCCGTTGGCTCAGTTGCTGCACAGTTGGCCAAAGCTCGGGGGATGAAAGTGGTGGGACTGGCTGGTAGTGACAGCAAGTGTAGTTGGCTCCTCAATGATTTGAAACTTGATGGTGTCATCAACTATAAAACTGAAGATCTTCAGAAAGGCTTGGATCGTTGTTGTCCTCAAGGAGTTGATGCTTACTTTGACAATGTGGGTGGTTCTACCCTCGAGGCCATCCTTACCAAAATGAATCGATTTGGCCGCATTGCCTACTGCGGTCACATTTCAGGCTACAATTCTGAGAGTGCCGACGTCCAAGTGAACCATTTTCAGATGATTTTGATGCGTCGTCTGAAGATTCAAGGCTTCATTTGTGTGGATCACCTGGGCGATTTGATGAAATGCTTTGCAGAGTTGATGGACTTGTACGTACAGGGCAAGATGAAAGTCCAGGAGGATATCCAAGAGACTAGCATCTCCAACTATGTGCAGTGTGTGAACATGCTCTACACTGGGAAGAACAATGGGAAACTCATGATGAAAGTGAGCGACGAGTGATCTGCAGACGTACAGAAGGATTTGCATTTGCAGACTGTCACTAATTTTTTTTTGCAGACCGTTGCAGACAAAGTGGCTCAGGTACCATAATTTTTTTAGCAGCTCGAATTTTTCTTCTGGCATTAGCTGTCCGGCGGATAGTGGGGCAGGTCAGAACTTTTTCTCTGAACAGATCCGGCTGCTAGCAGCGCACAGGGGCTGCCACTTTGGAGACAAACCAAGCAAAGCTGCAAAGCTTTGAGTGACAAGAAACAAGTCCCGAGCAGCCCGAGTACTGAGATGTTTTTCTTATTGAAAGACTCTTTCCAAACAACTCCACTTGAAGATGGTGTTTTAACTACCAAAGAAGTCTTGCAGATGTTTTTCCACCTTTTACCATGAGTTGTTCCAAACTCATGCCTTCTCAAATCTCAAAATTCCCAAATCACCCCTTTGGCGCAGGAATTGATCCAAAACGCTTGCTAAGCACAATGCACCAGGCCAAAACGATCTCATTGGTGACATAAACTCTGTTTCTTGCAGGGTCCAGTCCTATTGTTGCCAGTTGATAGGTTGTTTATCCCATTATTGACAAGGTTTTATACCTCCCAGGTGGTGCAGGATATCTTCCATCAACAGCATGTAGTATCCATTGGATGAAGGGCGGGTGATGAGAGAGTGCTGATTCATGTATCTGAATTACAAGCATTTCTCCAACATACTCACAGATACTCAACCCTCAACCAAGAGCTGATGAAGGAACTTCCGTTCATTTAAGGGTTTGGGGAATCTTGCAGTATATTCCTTTTTGTACTACTACATAGAAATTTCGAAAAACTTATATACAGCCTATCTTGGAATACCTAGGATGGGAATTATAATATCTTACCTAAATCATTGACAATATCAAAGGAACATGATCCAACAAAAAGATTTGTCTTTCTGAATGCTTTGATGCAGGTCGGCATTGGAAACCCTGAGCCACAGCTCCCGGCACCATGGCTCAAGAGAGAAATATCTGAAAAGCTTGGTGTTTTGACCCCTTTTTTTGGTTTCAACCAATAGAGAATCTATGAAACTTGTACACTAGTTATGCAAAAAGGAGGCAATTTGGCAATTTGTGTTTTGGTTGATTGTGCTGAAATTAGTCACAGTCAAACTCTGGGAGAATTAACTGTGATTAGTTCATGAGGCACCTTCGGCCAGTATCCTCGCAAACAGCAAGGATGCGGCAGTGTCGGAAACCTTGGAGATGAAACACAAAAACACCGCATTTTGAGTGCTGCTAAAAAGCATCTAAAACCCATCGCAATGAGGGTTTTGGTTGTTTAGTTGATGGTTGCTTTGGAAGTGGAAGTAATCATGTAATCTATGTGTAATATTGTGGAACCCTTTACTTGTGATTCTTTGTGTCGCAAAGCAAACTTCCTAAGGATGCTTTTGGAGAAGCGCCAACAGTCACTCGAAAAGGTGCCTCCAACCCCCCTTTGGTATGACTGAAGCTACACGAAGCACAGCTACAATAGATCCTTCTACCTTGACTTTGTGAATCATTTGCATCAAAGTAAACCTGACCGGACCTGCCTGCAGCTTCTTCAAATATCACAAATCAAATCAAATTCACATGAAAACAGGTGAGATCCCATCACACTTCCCAGGTATGAAAAAGAAAGACTGAGCTTGGATGAACATTATAGATTTGCCAAATATGGATTGGCCTTTTTTCCAAGAGAACTTAACACATGTCGTATTTTTTTGGGTCACACAATCAAAATAAAGAAGACAGATCTCCTCCTCGATCTTTCCAGCCAAACATCTTTCAAAAGGATCTGCTGAGGCAGGTGGAGTTTGGGGGGGCCGGCTGGGGATGCTAAGGTTTTTATGGGGATGCTCCCGGATTTGGTTTTCAGAGGAACTTGGTGGAAGATGAAGATTTTCCCTGTTACCCAGGCGGAGCTCCACAAAATGGATCTCCTTCATGATTCTCTGGATGTTCTCACAGCTTCACTGACGCCCACGCTTCTTTCATTTGTGCCTTGGCGTTTGGTAAAGATTGCGTGGGCACATTTTCAGACAGAAACGTTGCATGAAAGCAAAGACGGGAAGAGCTAGAACAGCCAGAAGAGCTAACAGGTATCTTTTGTTTCTACAGATGGAACCACAACCGAGCACTTTTTCAATAAGCATGGGCCTTTAGGCCTCCAAAAAGGATCTAGCAAATCCTCCAGCTACAACTGTGATAGGAAGCAACCCATAGGATTTTTTCCCCCAGTGAATCAACTGAGGCAAAGGTAAATGTTACGCCAGATGTACCAGGAGGTGGAGGCATGTCACTGCCCAAGGGGGTGACAACTGCTGAAGCAGCGATTGTGGCAATCCTTGTGTCTTGCCAGAAGGTATGTTAATTCATCTTTCTATTAGTTCCTATTAGCCTATGATTGTTGTGGTCGTTATGGTTGTGGTTGTGGTTGTTGTGGTTGTTGTTGTGGTTGTTGTTGTGGTGGTTGTTGTTGTTGTTGTTGTTGTTGTTGTTGTTGTTGTTGTTGTTGTTGTTGTTGTTGCTGCTTCGCACCAAGGTCATCGTTTTGATTTCTATCGCCTCTGTGCTGTTCGGAGGATACATGGCTCGCTTGAACACACCAACGGGACGCTTGTATTAAGAAACTAGAAGCTTTCTTAGATCTGTAACTAAGTTGTGTGTATGAAATTTCTGTGCTTTCTGTGTGTATCCATTTAGCCTTGTCTCACCTAGTCCCTTTTTGTTGAGGCAAAATCATGAAGTTGGCGGCCGGCGAGGCCCGTATCCTCATTCCTGCGACCTTTTGTCTTTACCTGAACAGCAGCTTAGATCGCAAATGTACAAGTGGCAGTGCAATGTGACCAAGTGAACGAAGTAAGCATAGGGATTTGCTGTAAGACATGCTCAAAACAGCACATCTTAGGTGCCTTGTTCATCCTCTTGCCGTATTTTGGTGGGCAATTCGTTCAGATGGTTGGAAGCAAAGACTTTATCAGCGGTGAGGCCTTGAACGAGGCCAAAGCAAAGGAGCAAAACGTGGGCAAAAAATGATGTCTTCTTTCCTAGTGCTTTCAGACTTTGAACATTTGTAGCACTACTGGCAGATTACAGAGAAGATTGTTGTGGTGGCTGTGGCCTCTTCTCTGACTTCAATGATCAGAGGCAGGCAATTCCAGGATTTGTTGTGGAACATCCCAGACTGGCTTTCAGTCAGCGGATTGGACCCCTGAATCTTCCTGATCTTTGCCAGGCATGTTGTATGTCTTGGCTGGTGAACGTATTGTGCGCGAACTCCGGAAGCAGGCAGTTTGAGTTGGGGGCTGTGCCACCGCGAAATGCCAACGGGAATCACCACCTTCGCCAGGTGTTCAAAGCATTGATTCGCCAAGAGATTGCATACTTTGATGTGCAGACCACCGGAGTGCCTTTTCAACCAAATGGGACTTGTAGAAGTTGAACATCTCCTTTTATCAGAGGTTGGTTGGTTTCTTGTGATTTAATAAACAATGGCAGAGTGGAAAAGGCCATGGAGCCAACAAATAAATGAGTCAGAAGTGAAAGGAGTCTACAGAGTCAAGGGAAATAGGATAGTATATCAGTATATTCTATCACGGTGGCGCCAGATTTACTGGGCATTTAGCCATTCCTTTGTTAGCCGTTTTTTTTGGGTTGACCGTCAAACATGGTTTGAGGCGCTGGTCTCCAGGCTCACCAACGACACTCAGACTCTGCAGAATGCAGTGGCCCGTCATTGCCAACAGATTTGCCAAAAATGAAAAATGTACCATTTTGGGAAACCCAAATTTGATTTTGATTTTGTCGGTTCAAATGAAGCCATTGAAGCTTGTGTCATGGCCCAAGTGACTGTCCTGTGATTGCTGAGGCAAGCTCCAACATTTCCATTTTCCTTCGATGCACTGCCAGCCTTCTGCTGTCCTTGATTGTAATGTTCGTACCTAGTCATTGTGAACATGTGGATCACAGAAACATTCTTACAGTTGCAGCGGCTAAAAGACGAGAGCATTTATATGGGTGTTTCCTTAAATGGTGGTACCCCCAAAACACCCCAACATGATCATTTTTAATAGGAAAACCCCATGGTTGTTGGGTACCACCATTTTAGGAAACACCCATATGTTTATATTTATCTAACAACCTAACACTAGCCATCTATCCTTTGGCAACTGATTTTCAGTTGTTTTACCTCAGGTCACCTCATGGAAGTTGACCTTAGCAATGCTGGCAACAGTCCCGGTGGTCGGGGTTCCCACCATTTTTTTAGGTGAATATGCAACAGTTGGAGCCTGAAAATTTGGAAATATATGATGTATATGTATGATATATATATATATTTATAGAATCACACCGGTCTCACGAGTAGATATGATGGTTCTCAGGAGTCAAAGCCATGTCAAAAATCGATGTGTCGATCCATATGAATCCAAAAAAATGAATTATAGGCATTTGAAGGTGGAAAATCAGTGCAGGTCAGTATCCTTGCTGCGATTATGGGCCACTTCCAAAGGAAGGTGAGTTCAAAATACCAAGATGAGTATCTCGGCTTTGTTTTCTGAGACCTGGAGGGTGAGAGTCAAGATATTTGAAGATTTGATTGATTCAAAGCAAATTCATTTTCTATGATATTTGAATCTTGGAAGAATCAACTCTTAAAAACGAACAATGTTTCATTTCTTTCCACAAATTGTAGACTAGAAGTCTCTAGTTCCTTTTGCATATTGGTTCGCAAACGTTGACGATTTCCAAGGACCGCAGAGCTTGGGAATATCGCCTCGGAAACCTTCGGAAATCTTCGCACGGTGCGTGCGTTTGCATCTGGAGAGAAACTCATGGAATATAAGTACTGCTCCTTGGTCCCAAAACCCGGCCAGTTCTGATTTGTGACTTAGTTGATTTGAAACCGAGTTGAGAAGGGCAAATATCTTAGGTAGAAAATAAAAGAACGAATGTCAATGCATCATGAAGCAAGCAATTTTTTTGGACTACCATCAACCTGTATGTGTTGATGGGTTACTGAGGTAGTGCAAGTGATCGAGTTTATCTCTATGGTTGGAAACGGTCCATGATCTATGGAGCCTGGTCTGGTGTTGTGTCAGCCTTAGCAGCCTTGGGGTTTGGGTTGATGTGACAGTGGATGGTTGGACCATTGGTTTTGGGTGAATTGAGGTGGGTTTGCTGTTCTTTGTGGCCTTCGCGGTGGTGCTACGCTTTGGTGCCTGAGTAAAAACAATTCGAGAATTTATGAAAGGAAGGAGAGGTATACCCACTCTTGAGGAGTTGTTTCAAGAGTTGTTCTTTTTTGAAAGGATAGCCACGAATTAAGCAGCTGGCGAGAGTGTTGAAATTGCCTTCTTCACACCTGCAAGACTCGACGCGATGAGATTCTAAGGTGCAAGCCTAGTTGAGCAAAAAGAGATGAGCTCAGGAGATTTGATCTCTTTCGTGCTCTACACGGATGCTCGGTTTGTAATTGACTATAATTGACTTGTTGACTTACCGTGTTAGAACTTTAGTTCTGTTTTTTTTTGTTGGAAGAATCTTTTGACTTTTTTTTTCTTCCAATGGTTTTTATGGAAGCGACGTTGCTCCGATGATCCTCAATTGCGCCATTTGTAAGCAAGTCGTTTCAACAGATTCAGCACCGAAGGTGAGCTTGTCTGGATCTGTGGCCATGCTTGGAAGCAGGAAGCCGAGATATGTTGATTCCCCTTCACTCTCAGTGGGACGCCCCCCATTGCGGAACTACTGGTTCTTCCTATCAGTTGCAAGAAAGAACTACTAGCACAGCATTGCAACATGCAATTCCCCTCTGACTCTTGACTAAGGTATTATGCCTTCTTTTTCCGCTGCCATTGGTGCAACTCAAAAGATTTTCGAGATCATTGATCGTGAGCCTGCAGCGCGACCTCATTGGATTTTATGTGGATGGTGGTTTCAAATATTTTTGTTAAAACCCCTACCGCTACCTGGGGAAATGATCCAATTTGACTAATATTTTTTCAGATGGGCTGAAACCATCCAAATCGTTTCTACCCTTTAGAATCTGAGGCACAGGCGGACGGCTTCATAGATCCGGGCGAGTGCAAAGGGAAATTGGAATTTGACCAAGTGTGCTTTCACTATGCGACACGTAGGAAACTCAGACTGGAAATGAAACTCCTGGAGCTGAAAGTTGGCAAACCTTTGGTATAGAATCCTTTTTGACAGTAAAGAGGGTGGTGTTAAATACTATATTAATATGCAATACACGATTCACTTTATTCAAAAACCGGCTGAACCTTCTTGTTGTTGTGCAGGGAACCTCAGGTTTATGGAGGTTCTGTTTTCCAAGATGTGATGAACAAAACAAAATCTGCCAACACACCTCGAGGTCCAGATGCGCAAGTGCTGAAAAAGGTCAGCTTTCAAGCTGATTCCAACCAGGCTTCGGTAGCTTGAGAAGTGTTAACTGTTGATGATTGACATTCTGCACTGGTAATTTAAGTCTATGCCATTTTTTTTTTGGATTTTACAATGGTTTAGCAGTTTAGCTTGTGTCAATGAAATACATCTCAGCAACTTGGATAGGTTGTGGCATTGGTTGGCCAATCTGGCAGTGGCAAGACCAGTTGCGTCTCCTTGTTGCAGCGCCTCTATGATTGCCAGGCCAGCAAAAATCCAAACAGTCCAGTAAAGCCATCCCCCCATCCGAAGGATTTTCCAGGATTCCTTGCATTTTTTCACAAAATAACACCTGTCTCATGGGAGTTTTTCCACAAAAGTGGTGCTGTCTTGAATGTGTGTGTTTGTTGGATATTTTTGAGGCAGTCATTTTTTGTATTTTCCAAGCTTCCTTTAACGGTGTTTCACAGTGCGTGACCTCCTCTGACAGGCTGGTGCTGTAAGAATCGATGGTGTCGATGTACTTTGGCAGGCAACCAACAACACCCCTGACCCTCCACCATCTTATCGACGTGATGAGGTCAAAGAGCTGAAAATGTCGTTTTTGCGACGAAACATGGCAGTGGTCTCTCAGGACGAATCTTTACTTTGTTGGAACATGTTGAAGTGGGAAATTATCATCTTGGCAAGGAGATGAAAGGAGGTTGGTCTCGGACACTTTTTTGTCTTAACCATTGGAGGAAGGGTAGGGATTTTAAATCTTGTTATGCTAAATCTCTGGAATCCTGCTTCAAGACCCGCATTTCAAGCAAGATATGACAAACTTAGCATTGTTTATATCATCCTTTCATGCCCAGAGCGCTACTGCAACCGAACATGTTTGTCTTTGTTGTCAGACATTTACCAAATTAAGCCTCAACTCCACCCTGAAAATGCTTCGGGTTTGCTCGAAATGGGTCTACAATCCAAGGCCATTCATTACCGTACCTTGCGGATTCTTTTGAAACATGAGAAGGGAGAATTGAAAGGTGCTCCCGAACCCAAGTCATTTATTCCACAACTCACAGGAGCCCATTCTCTTTGCGATCAGCGCTAGAGAAAACATTGCTTTTGGAGTGGAGGAGCTGAAAAAAAAAACACCAAAACTCCAACAAATCACATCTGTGGAAAGTCGAGCTTCGACTCCGTGCTGCTTTGTTTTTCATGTCCTGAAACCAAAGTGGCCGGCCTTTTTTTTTGGGTGCCGGGTTTCAGGAGGCCAGTCAAATAAAGCTGGAAGAAGCTGCAAAACTCGCAAATTGTGATGACCTCAAGGGTTGACAACTGGATCTCTAACCTTTTCAAGAATGGATTCAGTCTAGGAATAATTTTTGGAATCACTTGATTATTTTTTGGTGTCTTCTAATGTCACCATTTTAGACTGTACACCTTTCAGAGTTCCACCTCGGAATCTTGAAATGATCTCAGATCTAAGCGATTTAACTCAAGTCCAACCTTTGACCACGAGTGAATTTCCGTTGATCAGCTCTGGAATCTAATCTGTTTGAAGAGATTCTGTTTGAAATGTATTTTCAGATAGGAAGATTTGTTGAATGTATCCCGATGCTGAACAACTTCCATATTTTCTTACCTTCAGCCACAGATCAGATCACCAGTCAATTTTTTTTTAAAATCATTGTTTGGGGGGGATGTCAGGATATTGTAGAAACCGAGGTCATAGCTTCATCTCAGAATGGGAAAAAGGCTATGTTACTTGGATGCATTTGGAGAGAAAATCCCAACTCCGTGGAGAATTTGGGAGGATTTCCGGGTCGAAAGCGGGCGGCGGAACCAGGACACCCTAGTGGGTGAGCGAGGCATCCAATTGAGTGGAGGCAAAGGGGTGATGCCACACCGGGTGATGTGGAGCAACTGCGTTTGATTTTCTGTGATTTCAATGGTTTTATGGGAGATCTTTACAGAAAACGTGGATAACTAAGTGCTGGTTTCAAGCTTTCCCAAAGAGTTTGGAAATTTTCACAAAATCCTGCACCAGTTGGGAGACTTAAAACACTGTAAACACCATATAGTTACATGTATTCATGGAGATTTACCTTTTAGCTGGTGGGCTGGACCTTGTCCATCAGTATTTTCAAATTGGGTGGTTTAACCGCCACAAAAATCCCTTCTTTGCAAGGTCAGAAGCAGCGTGTTGCCATTGCTCGCGCCAGCAATCTCAGGAAAATCTTGGGACCCATAGTTTTCATATTGGCAGGTCCGTTGGGTTCAATGATTTGGAGCAAGTAATTTGTGTCTTTTGGATTTTCACCATTTTTTGAATGCATATTTTGAGAAGGTGGAGTTTTTTTTTGTTAGACTCATCAGAAGTTCCGGAAGAAAGTTGAAGAATTGTGACACATGCTAGACTGGAAGTGATTGTTTTCCCAGAGGATGCGTTTAAGGTTCTCAGATGTCTCCGAGAGGTGATTTTTTTGTTTTTTCCCGAACCCGAGGCGATCCTTGCAAATCCAACCATCCTTTTGCTCGATGAGGCGGGTTCCTTGTTGAATCTCAGTAGATTCGCAATTTCCCTTACGAATCCGTGGTGGTTGTGACTCTTGTGGCTCGGGGGGTTGTGGCTTGTGGCGTGTTGTTGTTGTTGTTGTTGTTGTTGTTGTTGTTGTTGTTGTTGTTGTTGTTGTTGTTGTTGTTGTTGTTGTTGTTGTTGTTGTTGTTGTTGTTGTTGTTGTTGTTGTTGTTGTTGTTGTTGTTGTTGTTGTTGTTGTTGTGTTTTTTATGTGTATATATTGTGTATCTTGTAGATTGATGCAGCTTGTTTATTATATGCACATCGCAGGCACCCAGAATGTTTGAATGCACCTCTTTGTAAACAGCAGAACTTGTTGCTCAAACCCATCCTCGGCGTCAAGGCAAGTGAATGAAATGTGTAACCAAGCCACCAAAACTCACTATGAAATGTGTTGAAACATTTCATCTAATAAAGATCAATTTTCACCTGTTGCGACTTTGTCCCTTTTGCCCTTTTTGGTGGGCCTTTCTGCCTGCCGCAATGGTCTCTTACGCGATCGTTTTGAAAGATCTGCTGGCAAACCTACAAGTCCAAGTCTCAGCTCCTGTTTTTTTTTTGGAGGGACACGGCGAAAAGGCGCAACAATGTCCAGACCAGATGACATGCTTGACATCGTTGGAAGGCTTCAAAAGGCAAGGAAGCAGCCCTTGTCGAAGGCTTGAATGTCGTGGCTGACAGATCTTCCCTTTTTTGTTTAGCTTATTCTAGTTATATTATATATATTTGCAAAGTGGTTGGAAATCCAGATATCAGATACCACATCTAAAACCATCAAGTCCGGATTTCAAGCGAAAACGCGCACAATCTTCACACTGGATTTTCTGGAGTTTCGACTCTGGAGGTGCCATCAGGGACATCATGAAAATAGGCCCAGAGAACGAGCATTGCAATAGCCGCTGGGCAACAACATTGGTGGGGACTACATGTGTGACATGTATTTTTTCAGTGTTACGAAACATTGCAGATGACTTGCTAGGCTGCAAAATAGCAATCAATTTTTTTGGATCTCAAGTTTTTCGATGATTTTTGGTCCAAGACATTTGAACAACTCCGGTGGATCAATCCTTCGGCCCCATCCACAAACCGTCCGGCAATGGATTGGGGTCAAGGGCCTCCGCCAGGTCCTGGTTGGGGTCAAGGGCCTCCACCAGGTCCTGGTTGGGATGGACCACCACCACCTAGTCCTGGATGGGGAAATCCTGGTGATGTTGAGTATGTAGAGGAGCAACGTCCAGGATCAAAGATGGCCAATGCTTTGCCAATGTGCTGCCTTGGTATCTTACTTTGGCCAGTGTCTCTTTGCTTATTGGGTTGGAATGAAGTGAATTATGTTTGCAAACATAAGAGCATCCTCTATGGTCAAAAGATGGCAGAAGTGATTGGTTGTGAACCCCGGAGCAACTGGTATCAGGATATGGTGGTCTACATGTCTTGTCCCATCCATGAAGACAGTTTGCAGGTCTTCACCCCTGCAAGCTTTGGCGCAAGAGGTTTGCAAGACGCAATCTCTTTTAGATCTGCCTCTGGATCCCAATATGCTGAGATGTATCAATGTGTAGAGACATCTCGAACAGAAAAGACCAACAATGGTGAAAAGATCCGTATCTACAGTTACCAAATGCAATGGGAATCCCATCCAGTTGACTCTAGCAGCTTCTCTTTCAATGGCCAAGCTCAATCTGCTCGAGATCAAGGTTGTCCTTACTTTCGCCAAGGAGGAAATCCAGCATGGCCTTCGGATCTTCCACAATCCTCTTCTCAAAACTTTGCTCAAGCTATTCGTGCCGGACCTTTGAGTATTAATCACCGACTCATTACAGGTGGAGAATTCTCCAGTGGTTTGCCAGCGAATCAACCAGTAAGACTTGGAAGTTTCGCTCAGCGCTTTGGACCATTTCAAGCTTTACCTCCCCGTCCTCCACGAGGTGGATTTGTATCTATTACACCAAATGTTGCTGCGATTGATCCAACAGGTATGTACATCACTACTTGTTCTCAAGTAGCACTTGGGTGCTTGCGTATTTCCTACAAGCAAAGTGCTGCAAAATCAGTTTCTGTGCTCAGTGGGGTTCAAGGAGGCTATACAAAACCTGTTGAGGTACCTTCAAGCTGGGGATGCTCTGCTGATCAATTTGAGGCTCTACTTGGTAAGCCTATGTCTATCAAGGACTTCACTGCATATTGGGAAGAGGCACCCTATTTGTTTGTCAAAAAGAACCGCAAGTACTTGTAGCCTCTGTGCGCTTGAAACGATTTAGATATGATCATGGGCAGGCTTAGATAGGGCATCGGAAGGAAAGCTGGACAGAGAAAAGGACAACAGAAATGAACAACATTTTTTTGCTTTAATTGTGCATGTTAGTGCTTTTTTATTGCCTTTGTTTGCTTCCTTGCTTGCTTGTTTTGCCTTGTTTGCTTTCTTTGTTTGTTTGTTTGTTTGTTTGTTTGTTTGTTTGCTTGCATAGTTGTCTGTTTGCTTGTTCGCTTGTTTGCTTGTTTGCATGGCTGTCTGCTTGCTTGTTTGCTTGTTCGGTTGATTGCTTGTTTGTTTGCTTGCTTTTTTGGCTTGTTTTCATGGTTGTCTTGTTGCTTGTTTGCTTTGTTTTCTTTGTTTGCTTGTTTGCTTGTTTGCTTGTCTGCTTGCTTGCTTGTTTGCTTGCTTGCTTTTTTGGCTTGCTTTGTTTACTTGATTGCTTGTTTTGTGTGCTTGTTTTGTTTGCATGGTGTTCTGGTTGCTTGTTTGCCTTTTTGCTTGTTTGCTTGTTTTCACGGTTGTCTGGTTGCTTGTTTGCTTTGTTTGCTTCGTTTGCTTGTTTGCTTGTTTGCTTGTTTGCATAGTTGTCTGTTTGCTTGTTTGCTTGTCTGCTTGCTTGTTTGCTTGCTTGCTTTTTTGGCTTGTTTTCATGGTTGTCTTGTTGCTTGTTTGCGCGCTTGTTTTGTTTGATGGTGGTCGGCTTGCTTGTTTGCTTTTTTGCATGTTTTCTTGTTTTCTTGTTTTTCTGCTTACTTGTTGACTGGCATGTTTACAGCAATATATAGCGACATATCTCTATACTATCGAGCAAGACCGGGTTTCGGAGAAGAGCAAGGTTTCTAGAAACGAGAAAATGGGAAACAGAAACCCCCTGCTGTCCGACGCAGATGAATTCTACAACGACGTGGATCATCCGAATTCTGGGCTTGTGTTTTGTGGCCATCACAATCTATTGTTGCTTTGCACCCATTTCGGCTGCCGCTGACGTCATCGGAGACTTGATTGGATGTTTGCCTTGTGTAGGCGACTTCCTGGAGGATTTGCTTGAAGGGATGGTGGATACCTTACTATGGATCGTGTCATGTGCGCTTGGTTGCTCCTGCGGTTTATTGGTTATCTCCCTTACTTGGCTTGTGATGCGACCGTTGATCGGAGGAGGCTTGCTATTGGTGTGTCTGGTTCTTGGCTGCTGTGCATTTGCAATTGCTCACCAGCACAAGGCAAACAGAGATGCGGCCAGATCATTTGATGGAGATGATGTGGAGTTGAGAGGAAAGCTCGCTGCGACCAGCGACGAGTCAGAATGAGCGTTGTACAGTTTGATCAAGTTTCTATGATTTGAATATGTTTCTATCAGCTTTGAGAAATCGTTTGAAGGATGTAAAAGCGGACTATGATGTGCGACAACAGCAGGAGCCAGAATGAGTAGCTTGTGGAGTGCTAAACGCCATGCCCGGTGATGCCTTTGCAATTGGTTGAAAATTACAGCTCCTGTTTTGTGAAGTTGCTATTTGTCACCAATTGCCTGAAAGTACCGAGGATTTGGCGGTCTCCACAATGCTATTGCCCAATTGGAGGAAGATCCTACCCTGTACTTTTGCAGCAACAGTTTTCCATGTCTAGGTGACCATGTTGCGCATGATTGATTCTCATGTACTCATGGTGGGGTGGTCCGTGATCCTAATATGGCTGACAGCTGAGGTCGCAGCTGATCCGTGAAGGCCTGTTGAAGGCTGTTCAGGCTGGGATGGCTCCTTCCAAACCTGGAAAACATGGTGTTTTTGATGGGAAGAAATTTTCATACAACATTTCTGAAAATGCCCGGCGGGATGAACAGCCAGGCCCTATTAGCAGCAGATCTTAGCAGCATTGTGCTTCTTGCCAGCCATATACCTGTCCTGTTTTGGACACACTGGGATGTTTTGTAGATTTGAGTAATCACGAAAGCTGGATTTTTCCAGCTGGAGTTTCCTTTGCTTTAAAGCAAAATATGTATTGGGATGGGTTCTGTGCCTTTTTGCCTGATATATCAGGCCTTTGGGGGGGGGGGGG